>AP027105.1:17889212-18489212 GCA_028142955.1 Pinctada fucata
ACCTTTTTTATTGTTGTTGTTGCAATTTACATATGGTTGCCACCGGCGAGCTATGTTGTCATTCTGACAAGTCTGGTTTATTGTTGTTGTTGCAATTTACATATGGTTGCCACCGGCGAGCTATGTTGTCATTCTGACAAGTCTGGTTTAGCTCGCCGGGACGAATGTCCGGAGAGCTATTGTCATACCCCCGGTGTCGGCGTTGGCGTTGGCGTCTGCGTGCGCGTGCACAAAAACTTTAACCTTGCTTATAACTTTTAAACCAATACAGATTGGGCTTTCATATTTCACATGTGCATTCCTTGTGACAAGACCTTTCCATGGATACCAAAATTTTTGACCTTGTGACCTTGACCTTGGAGATTGACCTACTTTTGAAAAACTTTAACCTTGGCCATATTTTTTGAATGGTAAGTGATAGGGCTTTGATATTTTACATGTGCATTCCTTGTGACAAGACCATTCCATGGATACCAAAATCATTGACCTTGTGACCTCGACCTTGGAGATTGATCTACTTTTGAAAAACTTTAACCTTGGCCATATTTTTTGAATGGTAAGTGATAGGGCTTTGATATTTCACATGTGTATTCCTTGTGACAAGACGTTTCCATGGATACCAAAATTTTTGACCTTGTGACCTTGATCTTGGAGATGATTGACCTACTTTTGAAAAACTTTAACCTTGGCCATATTTTTTGATTGGTAAGTGATAGGGCTTTGATATTTCACATGTGCATTCCTTGTGATAAGACCTTTCATGCCGTACCATAAATTTTGACCTAGTGACCTTGACCTTGAAATTTTACCTACTTTTCAAAAACTTTAACTTGGGCCATATTTTTTGAATGGTAAGTGATAGGGCTTTGATATTTCACATGTGCATTCCTTGTGATAAGACCTTTCATGCCGTACCATAAATTTTGACCTAGTGACCTTGACCTTGAAATTTTACCTACTTTTCAAAAACTTTAACTTATTAATCAGAGGAGTTATTTATTGTTGTTGTTGCAATTTACATATGGTTGCCACCGCGCCGGCGAGCTATGTTGTCATTCTGACAAGTCTGGTTTATTCATCCAAGTCAATATTTAACTGGTTAAATCAACCCCATAGTCTAATAGCTCCTTCAGATCTATTGAAAAGTGTACATCTTCATTATACATCAGAATTATCATAGAGGATGAAAAATTGACTGTGTCAGAAAATATTGCTGATCATGCTGATATGCAAAAATATATCTTTAAAAATAGTGTTTATTATTTAATCAGTTCACAGATGTGACGGAAAATCCATTTCAAGATGTATTAAGTTTTTGTGTGAGAGCAGTAACCATATGCTCACTTCAGTCAAGAACAAAATTACCTTTTACAGAAATACTTTGATTATCAAGTAATCATTGAAACGGCCATCATCATTTGACGTCAACGTCATTGTAAGAAAAATATTGCTACCGTACCATGAAGGGCGGTACATATTAGAAATCTGTTTGTCAGTACCTCGATCTATCTATCTATTTTCATTTTTGATATTTCACTATCTGGTCCTTTGTTCCTTATCCTTACTGCAAGGGTACAGATATACCGTTAGTCTATGAATCTTCAAGCGTGCAACAATGGATCACCAAGACAAGAAAAACAGCCTACAGATTTTCAAGGTCAAAGTTCAAGGTCACATTGACAGGGTAAGTCTTCGGATCTTCAAACTTGCCACAATGGATCACAAAGACACAAGGATGAATCCTATGGAATTTCAAAGTCATAGATCATTGTAATATGTACAAGTGAATCCTTGTTGACAGTTGCTACAGATTTTGCCTTTGGATCCTCATACCTGTGAATCATGTCACCATGATTTTCAATTTCAAGGTCAAATGTGAAAAGTCACAGCCATTTGCACAGGTGAATCATCGTTGCCAGAATACAGACTTTACCATCAACCTCAGGATCCTTGTACTTTCCACAATAGATCACCAAGATTTTCAAGGTCAAATGTTAAGGTCACAGCCATTTGTTGTTGGCAGGTTACAGATTTTACTGTTAGCTCAGGATTTTCAAAGTTGCTGCAAAGCATCACCATGAGAAGAAGAAGGACCATATTTTTATTATCGATTTCAAAGGTCATAATATCAAGGTCAAAACCACCAGCACAAAACTTGTGGATGGAATACAAGGTTAACATAGCACAAAGCACAAAGAAAGCATCGTAGGAACTAGCGGTCGGGTTCTGATGATGACTTTCATACTTGCTTTGAAGATTTAGCTTGGCAAAAGAAATAACTCGTCAAAGGTCAAAACAGTTATAGCTGGTAAAAATTTTTGGGACAGGATGGGAATTTCACCATAATTTTTAGCTCTACTGGTCTCAGACCAGTCGAGCTTATGCGATCACCCTTGGTCCGGCGTCCGTCCGTCTGTCTGTCTGTCCGTCTGTCCGTAAACAATTCTTGTCCGGACAACTCCTCTGAAACTGTTAGAGATAGAAAGTTAATTCTTTTTGCATTTTACTTGGACCATGGTCTAGTTTTGCACCTGACATTTAGTTTCAGTCCCTGACCCCCAGGGTCTTAGAAAATGGGCGTGGTCATTAAATTCTATATAATCTTGTACGGACAACTCCTCTGAAATTGTTAGAGATAGAAAGTTAATTCTTTTTGCATTTTACTTGGTCCATGGTCTAGTTGTGCACCTGACATTTAGTTTCAGTTCCCAACCCCCAGGGTCTTAAAAAATGGGCGTGGTCATTAAATTCTATCTAATCTTGTCCGGACAACTCCTCTGACACTATAAATGATGGAGACTTAATTCTTTTTGCAATATGATGGATCTGTGGTTTTGTTGTGCACCTGATATTTTGTTTGAGCCCCTGACCCCCAGGGTCTTAGAAATGGGTGTGGTCATTTTCTCCTATATAACTCTATGTAACCTTGTGTTCGCAACTCCTCTGACACTATAAATGATGGAGACTTAAATCTTTTTGCAATATGATGGGTCTGTGGTCTTGTTGTGCACCTGATATTTTGTTTGATCCCTGACCCCCAGGGTCTTAGAAATGGATGTGGTCATTTTCTCCTATATAACTGTTTGTAATCTTGTGCTCGCAACTCCTCTGACACTATAAATGATTGAGACTTAAATCTTTTTGCAATATGATGGGTCTGTAGTCTAGTTGTGCACCTGATGTTTTGTTTGAGCCCCTGACCCCAGGGTCTTAGAAATGGGTGTGGTCATTTTCTCCTATATAACTCTATGTAATTTTGTGCTCGCAACTCCTCTGACACTATAAATGATGGAGACTTAATTCTTTTTGCAATGTGATGGGTCTATGGTCTAGTTGTGCACCTGATATTTTGTTTGAGCCCCTGACCCCCAGGGTCTTCGAAATGGGTGTGGTCATTTTCTCCTATATAACTCTATGTAATCTTGTGCTCGCAATTCCTCTGACACTATTAATGATGGAAACTAAATTGTTATTGCAATATGATGGGTCTCTGGTCTAGTTGTGCACCAGATATTATGTTTTAGCCCCTGACCCTTAGGGTCTCAGAAATAGGTGTGGTCATTTTCTCCGATATAACTCTGTAATCTTGTGTTCGCAACTCCTCTGACACTATAAATGATGGAGACTTAATTCTTTTTGCAATGTGATGGATCTGTGGTCTGGTTGTGCACCTGATATATTTTGTTTGAGCCCCTGACCCCCAGGGTCTTAGAAATGGGTGTGGTCATTTTCTACTATATAACTCTATGTAATCTTGTGCTCGCAACTCCTCTGACACTATTAATCATGGAGACTAAATTGTTATTGCAATATGATGGGTCTCTGGTCTAGTTGTGCACCAGATATTATGTTTTAGCCCCTGACCCTTAGGGTTTCAGAAATGAGTGTGGTCATTTTCTCCTATATAACTCTATGTAATCTTGTGTTCGCAACTCCTCTGACACTATAAATGATGGAGACTTAATTCTTTTTGCAATGTGATGGATCTGTGGTCTGGTTGTGCACCTGATATATTTTGTTTGTGCCACTGACCCCCAGGGTCTTAGAAATGGGTATGGTCATTTTCTACTATATAACTCTATGTAATCTTGTGTTCGCAACTCCTCTGACACTATTAATAATGGAGACTAAATTGTTATTGCAATATGATGGGTCTCTGGTCTAGTTGTGCAGCAGATATTATGTTTTAGCCCCTGACCCTTAGAGTCTCAGAAATGGGTGTGGTCATTTTCTCCTATATAAGTTAATGTAATCTTGTGCTTGCAACTCCTCTGACACAATAAATGATGTAGAATTAATTCTTTTTGCAATGATTGGTCTGTGGCATAGTTGTGCACCTGATATTTTGTTTTAGCCCTATACCCCCAGGGTCTTTGAAAATGGGTGTGGTAATTTTTCCTATATAGTTGTGCTCTCTACTCCTTTAAAGCTATTAATGATGGGGAGTTAATTCTTTATCCGATATTATGGATCTGTAGTCTTGATGTGTCATTGATAGTTCATTTGAGCTAGCAGCCCTTGGCCCCTATGGATATGTAGTTTTGTCATGCTACTTATAATTTGTTAGAGCGCTTGCTCCCTATGGTATTGGTTTAAAAAAAAAAGAAAGGAAATTGATGTTTTAGAAAAAAACAACCAGGAGAGCTACAGTCTCGTCAGAGACTTCTGGTTCTAAAGTGTTATTTCTAGTATGTGTCACAAGGATCACACTAGCAAGTTCAATTATTGATGATTAAAATCAGAGGTCAAAGGTCATGGCTTAAAAAAAACGTATGTGCAATTTTTTCTCCATCTTTCACATTGATCTTGGTACAACCTTAAACAATATGTGCTTCAAGTTGAATTGAGAACTTTATTTGTACTAGTATGAATTTGTTTCAGGAAAATTCTCTTACCGTTGAACTCTGTCACTTTGTTATGTTTATGTATACATGGAGAACATGCATACATGTATGCAAAATAAGCTGGATGAGCTACAAGGAAATTTCCTGGTTTTATAATCGATGTAATTGATGAATTTTGATCCCAATTAGACTTATAATGGAGAATTTTCCTGCGTGTAGACTGAAGGTTATTCTAGCCGGCATTTACATATTGTATCAATAGAATGTTCTGATTAATCTACGATTCCATGATTATCATAAATAAATAACTTATTGTTCATTGTGATTTACATGTCACATGTGGTATAGAATGAATAGAAAAGAGAATGAGTTTAACTTTAGGTTTTTCATTTCACGAGTATATTTCATGTGGGTACATGTAGTTCTTTCTTTTGAATGTTTCTTTTCTCAAAAAAATGCTTGTTTGACCCTTGACCTTGAAAGTTACTTGACCTACGGTATATGTATTGGGTTAAATTACGTCCCATCCCTGCAAGATTTGATATGTTGTAAATACATGTATGATGTATATCAATAAGCTATGTCCAAATATATGAAAGTGTAACTACCATACAGACAGACGGACACCGGATAAATGACTCTTATTATACTACCACCCTTAGTTGCAAACGACATAAAAAATTCTCCTTTTACCTATGTGGATGCTGTGCGATAAGACTGATACCCAAATTCTTTAAAAAAATGGACTGAGACTTAAAAAAAAATAGTCGCCTTCCTGGTACCTGATGGATTGCACATTGTACCATGTAATTGATATATTAACGGTACATCCGTTCTTGCATTCTAGTATACTAGTATGTACATCGGCTTATTTTGGATTTTTAGCTCTATTGTTCTCAGACCAGTCGAGCTTATGTGATCACCCTTTGTCTGGCGTCCGGCCGTCTGTCTGTCTGTCTGTCTGTCCGTAAACAATTCTTATCCGGACAACTCCTCTAAAACTGTTAGAGACAGAAAGTTAATTCTTTTTGCATTTTATTTGTTCCATGGTCTATTTGTGCACCTGACATTTAGTTTCAGTCCCTGACCCCAGGGTCTTAGACAATGGACATGGTCAATAAAATTCTATGTAATCTTGTCCGGACAACTCTTCTGACACTATAAATGATAGACATAATTCTTTTTGCAATATGATGGGTCTGTGGTCTTGTTGTGCACCTGATATTTTGTTTGAGCCCCTGACCCCCAGAGTCTTAGAAATGGGTGTGGTCATTTTCTCCTATATAACTCTATATAATCTTGTGCTCACAACTCCTCTGACAATATAAATGATGGAGACTTAATTCTTTTTGAAATATGATGGGTCTGTGGTCTTATTGTTCACCTGATATTTTGTTTGAGCCCCTGACCACCATGGTCTTAGAAAAGAGTGTGGTCATTTTCTCCTTATATAACTCTATGTAATCTTGTGCTTGCAACTCCTCTGACACTGTAAATGATAGAGACATAATTCTTTTTGCAATATGATGGGTCTGTGGTCTTGTTGTGCACCTGATATTTTGTTTGAGCCCCTGACCCCCAGGGTCTTAGAAATGGATGTGGTCATTTTCTCCTATATAACTCTATGTAATCTTGTGTTCGCAACTCCTCTGACACTATAAATGATGGAGACTCAATTCTTTTTGCAATATGATGGGTCTGCGGTCTTGTTGTGCACCTGATATTTTGCTTGAGCCCCTGACCCCCAGGATCTTAGAAATGGGTGTGGCCATTTTCTCCTTATATAACTCTATGTAATCTTGTGTTTGCAACTCCTCTGACACTATAAATGATGGAGACTTAATTCTTTTTGCAATGTGATGGGTCTGTGGTCTAGTTGTGCACCTAACATTATGTTTTAGCCCCTGACCCTTAGGGTCTTAGAAATGGGTGTGGTCATTTTCCCCTATATAAGTCAATGTAATCTTGTACTTGCGACTCCTCTGACACAATAAATGATGTAGAATTAATTCTTTTTGCAATGATTGGTCTGTGGTCTAGTTGTGCACCTGATATTTTGTTTTAGCCCTATACCCCAGGGTCTTTGAAAATGGGTGTGGTAATTTTTTCCTATATAGTTGTGCTCTCTACTCGTTTAAAGCTATTAATGATGGGGAGTTAATTCTTTATCCAATGTCTTGATTTGTCATTGATAGTTCATTTGAGCTAGCAGCCCTTGGCCCCTAGGATCTTGGAGAATGGGTGTGGCATTCTTTTTTGAAATACTTTATCTCGGATATTATGAATTATATGAGTGCTATTATAGTTGCAGTCTGGATATGTTGTTTTGTCATGCTACTTATAATTTGTTAGAGCGCCTGCTCCCTATGGTCTTGGTTTAAAAAATAAAGAAAGGAAATTGATGTTTTAGAAAAAAAAAATAACCAGGAGAGCTACAGTCTCGTCAGAGACTTCTGGTTTATGGTCCTAGCTCATACTTGAAAAATCCTCGTTATGATCGGTATATCTGAGGTAATTAACAACAAATCGCTTCAATTTAACTCTCAGTATGGTCACGCGCGTCGTTGCTGTAAAATGTTTTAAAAAGTTGTCCCAAGAGATGAACAAATCGAATTTCATTTTTCCCTGATGTGGGTTTGATTAATAAAGAATCGTGAAATTTCATAATCTTTATGCTAAACCTGATACTCAGATTTGATGACATGCATAATTTAAAAAGTAATAGTCGGTGTTGCGCGTGACCTACTACCCCTCTTGCATATCACCGACAGGTTGCACACTTCTATTTCAATTGTAATCGGATTACAGGTTGGTAATCCGGCTCATAAATCCTGTTTTCCTGTATACATGTATCTCCTTAATCGCCCGTGATTTCCTGTTTCGAGAGTGTCCACAACAACCTGTACATACGCGTATCTAGATTTTTTTTCCGGGGAGGGGTGGTCAAGTCCAGCCAAGGCAGAGGGGGTTCGGACTGATTTTAAAATTTTATCCGTAAAAGTGGGAAAATGAGCAGTTCAAAAAAAATCTTAAAGTCCTGACCACCTGCCCCCCCCCTTCTCTTTCTCCTAGATTCGCGCATGAACTAAGTAAGTATCAATACAAACACCTTTTGTATGCAGTCGATAAGAGTATATAAAATCTAATGTTAGTTTAGGACCATTGATTAACTTGCTGAAAGAGATATTTTGAAATAGTTAATTGGGTCGATATCTTGGAGGGTTTGTTTATTGTACGGACCCCAGGATCCATTTCCGACTATCCATATTGTGTAAGTTAGGTCCCCTGGCCCATATATGCTTGAATCCATTCATAGTGACAATACAATATTCAGTTTCATCGTTTACGAAAAGACAGATTTAAAAGAAGAATAAGTATGTTTTGGCTAATCCGACGCTTAAAAGTTTTTGTAATGGGTACTGACCCAGTTTTACATATATCTATACATGTCCATTAACGGCTGTGTTTACCTTCATTTAAATACTAGTATCTGGCCATTGTTCTTTGCTTTTGAAAATGTCGGTGTCATATAAAATCGAATTTTAGAAATTTTGAAGAAAATGACAGTTTCCTATTTATCGTTCTGTATCAGTATGTGCATATGCATTCAGGGAAGTATATGCTACTCAAATTCGAAACTGAAAACACTGTATGAAAACGGAAAAAATGACATTGGTAATCTAATTATAGAAGAGCGTGGTGTCAACGAATTAGTGTATTCACATTTGCATGACAGACTTGGCTAATAGACTTTACTCGATTGTATGAAAAAAAAAAAGAATTTTAATAAGCAGGATGATTTAAATTTGACATACCAGCGGAGTTATTGGGTTATATCGTATTTATACCACGTATATATATTAATATTTAAACCTGACGTGTATATGCATAATTTCGCTACTTTCGATAGCAACATAAGAATGAATTGAATGTGGGATGTAACTGAACTTTTGTGAATGACTCATGTTTTTCGTCTTTTGTTTTCAGTGACCCTTGTCCACATAAATGCAGCAGATCAGCAAGTTACTAAAGACCAATGGTCAAATGTAGCAGTCTAGCAGAGTCTGATATCCTCAAGATACGTGGATAGTGTGAATTGTCCAGCGGAAAGTGACATTTGCAATTATCAAGGGTTATTATCGGTATATTGGCAGATTGTACGTATTTTGTGAACTACGAAAATGGAGATGCATTTTGATAGTAAATTAGTGATATGATCGGCAAGTTGGGCTAAAGCAAGACGATGGAGCGCTCCGAGACACCAAGGGCCTCTTTGCTAGACACTGAGAGTGACCTTCACACCGAAATGGGGTAAATTTGCTCGTTTTGTGGAGGAAAAAGGACCGAATGCATCTGCCTATCGGGTTTGTTAAGTGCGTGGATTTTAATCGTATATACAACAAGACCTGGACTAGGCTTTATGTAAAAGGATTACAAATACAACCGAAGGGAAGATTTGTGATTTTGTGAAAAATATCTTAATTTAACTAACATGACTTGACAAGGTGATAACGCAGTTTACTCGAATGTATAAATGTATTTCTCTTAAAAGAAAACCCTTCTTGTCTGGATATGCATGCATAATTTAAATCAATACCTTATTATGTACATGTACATTTATGATACAATCAAAAGAAACCTGTGATATTAACAAGAATTAGCTGTAGTTTTGCAGTATATTGTTAGTGATCGTTTGATGTATTCAGGATGTTGGACTTAAGGATGCGCCCCACCCGTTGTATTCGTTCCATGTTCCTGTTGGTTCTCATCCTATTTGTTCTACTGAACATGCACGTTCTTATGAACTTTGAAGCCAAAAAGAGCACGAGTATGGACCATTCGTTCTTGAACAGACTCAGGAACCAACAGAACATCGAACATGCGCATGTGCAGAACGACAGGATGCAAATTGTCTCCGACATTAATGAATCAAAAATTGAGTTTTTAGTGTACCCGAATCAGTATAATAGGACGTTCAACAGTGGCTCTGTGCAAGAGAGCAACTTGACTCAGATTAAAATGGAAATCGATCGAATCAACCAAGAGCAGTATATTCATAACTTGAACAAGTTTGGACTCAAGTTGAAGTCCGACAGTATTGTGATAGTGGTTCAAGTCCACGATAGGACCAAACTTCTCAGTATTTTATTAGAATCTTTGAAGGCTGTGAGGAAAATAGAAGAGACGCTGGTGATTTTCAGTCACGATTATTATTCTGATGACATAAATAAGTTAATCCAGTCCATCTCATTTTGTCCGGTAAGTAAAACTGCTTTTACGGAATACAATGTTTGCACCTCACATTTTCCTTTTAGTTCACATGAGGTGAGCTCTTTTATAGTGCCGCCCGTTCGTCCTCGCAACGACTGCATGCGCAGTTCACGAAACCAAACGGGGACTCTTGAGGAAGTAAATCGAAGTCTACATAGGAACACCATGTCCGTCCGTCCTTAATGCGTATGCGGTATCTCTTCAAGTATAAGTAGAGCAGTTGCATTTAGTTTACTTTACCACTACTTTTACCTCACCTCTACGCTTCAGTGGTCACTGCGGTTAGGGGTTACATAATCTTGGTCTCGAGTATTGACGACTACAGTTAACTTTTAAAGCTGACCTACCCTGACGTTTTGCGGGTACATTTCATATCTTAGACGTAAAACTTACGGGTACATTTTATGTAAATTTCCCCTTTTCGGACGAAGAAACATTAAGCATTGTAATTTTTGCTACATAAATAAATGATCTTTCCGTCTGCATGTCCGTCCGTCTGATGATTATACTTTCACATTTAAATGGTAAAAAAATGACAGGTCAGCTTTAAAAGTTAACTGTAGTTGGATCGCCTCAGGACAGGTGTGTATTGAACATTGTAAAGCCATGGCTGTGAAATATTCTGTTTAACGTGTGCGGACTGGTACCTTTCGAGACAAAATACCAGATAAAAAGCATACACTCACAATTAATTCGAGATTGCCAAAGGTATCCTGTCATACTGAAAAAAGGTTCCACTACGGCTTTATTACTCGAAATGAAAAACGGCTCAAATGGATCTATTTAAACCAAGACTTATCTACAATAGCTCACATTCCCGTCTCCCCTAACTTGTACAGTGGATATGTGCCTTAAATAAAATTTCAGAATAATACATGTCATTGACAACAATACAAAAATTGTATGTTTGTGTGTTTTCGCCTAACTGGAGGGTGTCTTTTTTTTTTAAACACCAGGATGGAAAACGAATTTTAAATACCACGGCCTAATCCCTAACCACAGTGACCACTGAAGCGTAGAGGTGAGGTAAAAGTAGAAGTAAAGTAAGAAGTAAAATAAATGCAACTGCTCTAGTAGTTGTGCTTTCATAGTTCACACTCCCATTCACTTAGTTCTATAACATCGCTGCGAGACGCCTTAGCAGTATACCGGAGTCTTGTAAGCAGGACTGCCATTCACTTTAATAAGTAGTTTGACCTTGACTTGACCCTAGTCCTATAATATTAGTTTTGGAGGGGGTTCACGTAGGGTCATATATTATAGGACTAGACATGACCCTTGACCTTTATTTAAAAAAACCCAGTTATTTCGTCAAGATTGAAGAAGTTTGAGTTTTACATTCAAGTATAACTGAACGGTCTTTCAAATTTCAGACACGCATTCACTGTATATAACAAGAACTACATTTCATTTTCATATTGACCAAATCATTTAACGCTATTTCCTTGAACTGTACTCTTATAATAGTATTTTTTAAGAGACAATGTATGTATAGATGAGATTGTTTCGTTCGCTCCACAGGCCTAAAGATCGCCTGGATTCGCCTATGCTCCTATAATAAAAATTTTATTATATGAGCATAGGCGAATCCAGGCGATCTTTAGGCCTGTGGTTCGCTCGAGTATTTTTCAGGTGAGCAACTTATGAGGCCCCTCCCTCTAGTCCTTTAGATAGTTCATGTTAGATTAATCTTATATCCATATAATAATCAGAATCTTTGAAGTACATCTATCTTCAAGTTGAAAGTGGTTATTTGATTTCTATCTTCACATTGAAGGTCACGATTTTTGATGTCCATATTGCCTTTAATCTACAATTGTATTTTATTTGATTACATACGGTATATAGTTATATTGACCATTAAGCGTGGTTTTCTACTCCTGTAGTGCACTATCCGAGGTAATAGTTCAACATGTTCAATCACTAATTTGCGTGTTCTGTGCTGAGATTTAACGCATGAATTGTGATGTGCGAGTTTTTGCTGGTCCACCATCTGTGCTCGTACTCATATTTAGCAACGGAAGAACCGGCTGTCGTCAGCAATAAAATAGAAGTCCCTGTGTGATCACTGATTAGAAAGGCTCAATATGTATTTACATGGACTTTTCACATATTTCATGTATCATTCATAGTTTTTGCCTATATATATTTCCGATTCCCATAAATTTGATATGAAGCTCACATTGTAGGGAAACAAAAAACATGTCTCCTGTGGATAAGGTCACGCAAGGGACGGTAGACGCTTATCAATACCTGCATAATATAATAGAATGAATATGTGATATACATAATTGATTATACATGAATATGCCAATATAGAGTGTACGTCATACACTGTTTAAATCACGACATTTCTGGGAAAATGCGATGTATCTATTGGTTTTGAGTGCATATGTCAAAGTTCAAGATCACCGATATAAAAAATTTAAAACTACCTTTCCAAATAAGGATTTATGGCTACTTATTGGTCCGGGTGGGGGGGTGTTACGTAATTGGATGCAGAGTTCTATGAGCATGATGAGGACTGAGACTATATTTATTTAGAGCTTTCAAAACGAAAAGTAGGATCCTGTGCACAGGGGTTTGTATTGGATATGTTGGAACAATGCAATTGAGATTTCGATAAGACAGATGGAAATGCACACAGGATTCTTTTACTCCAATTGTATCTCAAGATAAATCTTATTCATCTAATATCTGGAAAATTAACCTCGCAAAGTAAATGAAATATACATGCTGGGTTACAAATTTTTCAGACAATATAACCATGATAACGATTTTATTATTATCATGACTTCGTTATAATCATGACATCATCTGACACTTTAACCCAACTTAATTTATTGATTCAATTACGATTCAGGTGCTGCAAATATTTTTTCCTGTAAACGCTCAACTTCATCCCAAAGAATTTCCAGGCGAGCATCCCAATGATTGTCCGAGGAATGTCAAGAAAGAACAGTGAGTACATGTTTCTAATATATTCCTGCATTTTCATCAGCATGAAGTGCTTCTACAAGTAATTCTTCCTAAGCATCAACCAGATCTAAGAAAATTTGGCCACAAAAATTATTTTAATTTTTGAACATTTTTGGTATATCATGTTTAAGTATTTTAACATTTCAAATATGTCATAGGACATAAACTTTATATGGTATGTACCAATACTAGGACATTCACATGTCTAATCAAGTTTTGGTTGCTATGGTAAACATGTCCAAAGTTTCTCGCATCCCCAAGCCAGTGGGGAAGTAAATTAATACAAAATGTTGTCCTACAGGTATCTGTAACTTAAAGAAGGTAGAAGTGACTGTCCATATTTAGAGTAGCAGAATGGTTTATATATTTTTTTTTCTATTCCAGAGCAATTAAGATGAAATGTAATAATTGGGAACATCCAGATAAGTATGGGCATTATAGAGAGGCAAAATATTGTCAGACCAAACACCATTGGTTCTGGAAGGTAAGCATGGTGCATCCATTTATTGAATTATTTCAGCAGAAATTTGGATAAGTATCATCATTTTCATGAGTCCCTTACAGGAAAAGGGACTGTTAATTTCCTCTCTGTCTGTCTGTCTGTCTGCCTGTTTTAGTTTTTGGGGGTTTTCTGCAATTGACTGAGATTAAACTGGATTTTCATATGATTATCACAGCTCTGTCCTTGGCATCTATAAATCATGCTCAAGTATTTTCATGGTAGTTCTACATTAGGCAGAGGTGTGCCCCTTGATGACTTAAGCAAATTAATTTTATTGACTTACTGCTACAAGGGATGCTGAGCTGAAATTGCATACATATTGTCGTATTAGACAGGTACAAAACAAGTTACGGTTGAATGAACAATTTGAGTTGAGAAAATCAAAGAAGAAATATAGAAGGAGAGATAGGAATGTGATTGTCTGAATCATGATAAGATTTCCTTCATAAAATTGCCAAGTTTTGCTTTTGAATACTAAAAACTGATGCTCAAAACAATAGAATTGACTGTATTTCAACAGACTTAAAGGAACTTTTTTAAAGAATGCAAAAAATAAAGGAGTTCTAAGACATTCCATATTCAATTGTTTCCATTAAGCATAATGCATAATTTATTTCTTCAGCTATACCGTGTATTTGATGGCTTAGAAGTGACGAGGAATTACACAGGGCAGATACTACTCCTAGAGGAAGACTATTATGTAGCTCCTGATATCATAACAACACTTCAAATGATGCAAAGTCTCAAAAGAAAGTAAGTCAACGAAAAAGTGTACATACTCATGATAACGTATACTAGTATGTTACCATTAGCTCTATGAGGAATCCAGTACAGAATACATGTATATTGACAAATAAATTTACCCATTAATACATACTGTAAATGTGGTAATTTTCGTGTTTTCCGCGTTTGTATGGTTATCACAAAAATAACATCTGCGTGAAAATTACAACCAAAGGCGAAACTCCCGATTTTGCCAAAATTACCCCCACCTGTACTGATGCAATGGTCATTATGTGAAAATTTCCCCCAGCGAAAATAACCACGTTTACAGTATTTGCAGACATTGTTAGATTAGAGGCATTTTCAACATCTCATAGGTTATTATCCATTAGACTAAGTTTGTCTTGATGCATGCTTTCCAAGTACTCCATGTAAGTGAAAAAAAAAATTACTGAAGGCTCATGTTACATGATATCTAATGTGCCACATTTGTGGCTCTCAAATTTGTACTAAATTCAGAATTAACCAAGTTGTTTGTTGGTTTTACTTTTAAAAGTATTCCATGGGTAATGAGAAGTATTATGAAATCTTGAGATCTTAAAAAAAATCACAGTTACATGTATAATGCCAAAAATGATTGAAAAATTTTGACCTATGGGATTTTGAAAAATAATGGTAGATCAAATATCGCTAGGTCAAAAATTTCGTTTCCCTTTGATATTCACTAGGCTAGTACAAAAGTTTTTAAAATATCATATGAGAGATGATATGACATAGAAAAATGCTAAATGATGTATACACCTAATTTGTCTTTTTTGGCATAATATCTTTGGAATACCTTATCTGTTGAATACCTTAATTAAAATTAAGGATTTTTATCTTTTTTAAAAATCTTTTCCTCAGTCCTGTGAAACAAATGAGGGAAAAATAAGTTCTTTTCTATGAAATGATTTGAGGAAACTTGATTATATTCTTTTCTTTCATACGGGTAATATAAGCTTTAAACTTTACCTGATACTAACAATAATTTATGGTTTTTTACAGAGAATGTAAAGATTGCCGTATGTTGACAGCAGGCAATTACGACAAAACCCAGAGCTACGTCGCTAATTCTGGCAAGGTACGTTATTGATACGTAATCAGGAGACATTATGAATAGACTCTTCAGACAAATGAGCTCATTATCATTGAAACTGTATCCATATGAGAAATTTTTGTTTGTACTTTAATTTCTATGCAATTTAAATTTTGTATGAATAATGAATTTCTGTGCATTAGATTTAATGCATCTTGTCCATTACCAGCAATTTCTAGTTATAGATGGAATACATAATTTATCATGATGTTTGATTTGTTTAACATTTTGAAAACATTTTGAAAATTATGGAATACATAATTTATCATGATGTTTGATCTGTTTAACATGTTGACTATGCCTGACAAGTGTTACCCCTACCTCCCTTTCACCCATGAACATCAAGTATTTCATCCTCAAACCTTTAGAACTTCTCATCTTATTCCACAGGTTGAATTAGCTCACTGGATCTCATCTCGTCATAATATGGGAATGATTTTTGCTCGAGATCTCTGGACCGAGATAAAAAAATGTGCCAAGGTAGAATTTACTTGCTAAAGGGAGACATAAATTTCGACATTTTCTAAGTAGAATAGTGACAAACCTAATTGATCATTATTATTATTTATGTTTTTATAAGAGACTGAAAAATTGAAGGGATTATAGATTCTGCTTAGCTGTCACTAACTTAAAAGGCATCTTTAATAACCTTGCATTTCACATTGAATTTATGAAAAAGAAAACCTGTAAATTTCCGCATTAATGTCACTGGAGCGTAGTATTTCATGACAAAATCATATTCATTAAAATCAATACATGTACATATACTAAGTATAATCATCAAAGAAGTACCCATCAATTATTCAGTCTTGAAGTCAAGACGGCAAGGCAAAATCATAAGAATTTCCATTGAAACGGTTGCGAATCTCCGAATGAATAACATTCCGAAGTTAGACAAGTTCTGAAGTTTACGATTGAAAATATCAAAATTGCATCAAAATCTATTCTAATAAAGCTGGTAATAAGAGCTCATGAAATGTATCTGTTCTATCGGATTTGCCGACAAAAATTATTTGGTCGAATAAAAACTCAAGTTGTATCTATTATTTGGACCGATAAAATTTCCCAATGTTCAACAATTCATTGCAAGATTTCAAGAACTCTGCTGGTAATTTGTTCTCCTTTATTTCAGGAATTTTGTAATTTTGATGACTACAATTGGGATTGGACGTTACAGCATCTGAGTATGAAATGTATACCCGGGCAAATTAAAGTCCTTAAAATGAAAGCCACCAGAATCTTTCACATGGGAGATTGGTATGTCATCAAATTTCAATTCTAATGATTTTTATGTAGTTCGCACCCAGCAAAGTATCATAGATTAGGTTTCAATATCCTACGGAAAGGGAAAAATCAATTAGAAGGATATACAATTAATTTGCTGTTGTTAATATGAACAATATTGTTTATTTAATGTGAAATTAATTACATTGCACTCAGTGCTTCATAGGTTTCCTAAAAATAGCGTAAATACAAACTTTCAATGTGATGTACACTAGTTTAAAGTGCTCTATTTTCTTTAAGCATAATTAGGACCCTGCCAATAAAACTAGAACAGACTTAGTTTTCAGTCAGTCTGTCTGTTTGTTCGTGCGTCTTTGACTTTAAATTTTTTCAGACTTTTCTCCATCACTGATACAGTGAATGAAACTTAGTGTAGAGCTTATGAATAATGAGTTACAAACAAGATTTACCATAGTTGTCAGTGTATGACAAATGTAAGCCATGCCATTTGTTGCTTTTGTGGGTAATTTGCTCTTAAAAACATCTGCCTTGGATTATTTAAAAGAAATTTTACTTTTTAAGAAATATCTTCCCAGCAAAGTCATCATTGATTTTGAACCATGAATAATAACAAAGGAAGAAACAAATCTGTTTTGTTGTTATGTCATGTTTACATTTACAGACCTGCCTACGTTTACGATTTTGGCGTAAATCTTACAATTTTTTATCTTCAAATACGCTCTATGCTTTTGTTACTCATTTTTACGCCTAAACATATTTTCAATCAGAATTTCCTTTCAAAATATTTAAAACAAACTGATAGACTTGACTATATCAATTCAATGCAAGTTGAGGGTTTGATATCGTATTAGCAATTGTGTAAATAATTAAGATTTGTACAAATGTCAAAGTAGGAAAAAGGCGATGCTTTTTTTCTTTTTTTTACATCCCTAAATTACCCTTTCTTTAGCAACATTTTACACTTATCGTAAGGAATAGGTAGGCAGGTCTGTGTTTAGCACACCATAATTTTATATATATTTTATATATATTTTAATATTTTACAAAACAAAAAGGCAAAGGGGTCCCGGGAACCTGACTATTTATGAAATTGCTTGTAGAAGTTTAGTGTAAGAAATTTAATACCAGTATATTTGAATATTTTTGTATTAATTTTTTGCTCTTTGAATAGAACATAACTGATATTAAAATTTCTTACCTTTTCAGTGGCGTACATCACAAGGGCAAAAACTGCAATCCTGACATTAAAAGGAAGCAAGTAGAAAGTATTATAAACTCTAACAGGCAACATTTGTTTCCCAACGTTATAAGCATACAAGGGACCTCAAGATTTAAGTTACGAGACCCCAAGCCTAACGGTGGCTGGGGTGATATCAGGGATCGTGAACTGTGTATGAGCTTCATGAAAACCAACGTTTGACATAAGTATATTTTCTAGGTCATTGTCATTAAATTTTTAATTTTTCTTTTCTTATCTGTTCTTTATAGTTGTTAATGGTTCATCAAGTCTTTTATGTGAAGCCATGATTTTTTTGTCATAATAATGAAAATTAATTTCATTGTCATATACTATTTATTTTTGTAAAAGTCATAATACAAGTTGGATATGGTGATTTTCTTTTAATGTTTTAAAAAATCTTCAGCATTTACCGATATCCACTTACTCATTTAGTTTGTTACTTTCAAATCAAGGTACATGTACGTTCGTGCTGCAAATGGTCTTGAATATTGAATGGCTTTTGGATGTTCTACAAACAAATGATACAATATAATAGAGCTTCCCATAAAGGGAATCTGTTTATTGGAAAGAATGGACTTCTCATCTATAATTGACCCTTTTGATCGCAGGAAAGAAAACGCTAAATTTTTCACTATGTTTTTTTTCTTGGAAGGTTTAATGACAACATATTGAATCATTGAAATTACACACATTTTTTGTCCCTTACAGGCTCGTCGGAGGGGACTTATAGTTTCTTGATAAGTAATCTTTACACAGGAATTCTCGTTCTTGGTCCATTCAAGGAACGAATCAAAATACATAATAGAGAGGTTGAGATTTTATATGTGTACTTATATTTTGAACCGCTATTACGACAGCATCAACTCCCTTGTTGTCACTTTTGCTACATGCTACAAGTTTTATGTTGCCAGAGAATTTATAAAGTTAGAATACAAAAATAGGATGCTCCTCCAAGATAATTTCATCCGTTTCATATTATAAAGAAGTATGTAAATGACTTAATGAGGGCATTCAATTCAAAATGCCTGAATGTTTCAATTTTAGTATAGATTTTACCAGATTTTACATCCTTTTGGATTAAACACACCTTAAAGTGAACTCAAATTCACATTTTCATGAGTATGCATAGTGGTCCTTGAAAAGAAATTTTAACAACAGTAAGTTCAACTTGTACATTAGACATACCCATACAAATTACATGTAGGAAAACTCGACCTCTCAAATCTCTCAGTAATTTCACTCTCTGTAGGTCATAAATATCATTCAATTTGGTAATTATCCGTCATTGATTCTATGAAGGTTGTAATCTGTCCCATTTTCACAATGTCAATGAGATTTGATGCATAGTTTCAAGCTGGACTTCACCATCAGACTTAAATTCAGATTTAAATTCATCTGTGTCTTGGATCTAGTTCGAGAATAAATCAGTTGAATTCAATTACCCTACCATAAAGTAATTTTGATCCATATTCAAAATATCACTTCATTTGTACCTGCTCAAAAGTGAAGACCAGAGTCTAGCTGGGGTTAGGGCACTACATGATTTGCAGGCATAAATTGTTTATTCACAAATTGGTTTTACTACAACGCATTAGCGGAGCAGTAAAACAGGTATTTACGACTATAAATCATACAATTTATGCCTGCAAATCATTCAAATACAAATGATGTTGAAAAACTGCCAGCCAATGAAATCATGTGTTGCATGTGACATGAATTACAATTATGTAAAAAACAGTCGTTTAACATTGAGAAGATGAATTAGCCAATTATTATTATCAATCGTGCTTTAAAGGACACAGACGTTCATACATCTACATTTATAAATCGCAACCGTCATCTCAATCTATCAATCAAATTTGATATTCATCTCTTGTATAAAATTCATACCATAAATATTTAGAAGTAAATACTGTAGACCAAACACATCTGTTTTTGATTGAAGACTTGTACAAAAACAGCATTAAATTTTGTAAGCTTTTATCAAATGAGTGAATCCCATCAAAGATTTTAATTTAAAATGTAAAAACATTACTCTATCCAAATTGTATGCCCATAATGAGTATACATGTATTTGTATGAATTAAATAATTGTTGGACATTTTTGAAAGTATCAGAAATTTATATCAATTTTAAATGTACGTGTATGTACACCCATTTGACTTCGATTATTTTTGCCATACATGAATATGAAGAAACTTAAAAAAATTTGAAGGTCTTCTTAAATGGGTTTGAGTTTTACCTCAATGGTAGATCAAATATTTCCATAAATATAACTTATGACTTAGCTTGGCTTTCTGCTTAAAATTTTGATAAACATACACATAATTGTACAAATGAAGAGTCTTCGCTGAAAACATTACTTTTTGTATAACTGTGAAGCATCGTGACACTTATTATAAATCATTCATTGGTGATACACCAATGAAAGTATAAAGCAATAAACTGCATCAATGTAACACACCAACTGAAGTATGGCACAAACACTTTCTTTACATTCTCTGTCTCCTGCTATTTATAGACTTTGGACTATAGGTATTTTGTCAGAACTTTCTTATCGCAGTGTCACAATTATTTTTCACACAAGATTGAATCTGTCTTACGCATGTAATCATGTATTATATAATATCCAAGAATTTACCCAGTGCCTTGGTTCCATTCCACATGTACAGTGTACTTGTAAGTGAGTTGCTTCACCAGCGTATCTGATACAAGTTGCAAAAGAAATTTCTTTCCTGTCTCGTACACTTTCTGAATATTACGCGAAAACCATGCTTTTCTATTTTGTAAATGTTTTTGTGAATGCTCACAATCCTAAGGTTATTTCTATATGTCAATATCTTGACATTTTAAAATGTACAGATAATGCAGACTTTAATGCAGTAATTATATAAAACTGCAAACAAATTTCTAACTCAAGAAGAATTCTTTAATTGCTGACAATGACATCATTCAATCGGTTTTATTTATGGACTTCAGGCTTTGTTCCAATACATATTCTTTGGGAAGTTTTAATAGCCTTCAAAAAGACTTTGGAAAAGTAGAGATGTTTTATTGTAAGTCTAATTTTGATTTACATGTATCATAATTTCTTTACATTGCATGGATAGTTTTCACATGATTCATTGCACTTTATACACTGTCCAAATCAAAAAACGAAAATTTAAAGCTTTAAAGAGATGTACATATCATCCTCAATAACTTACATATTAGAACGTAGGTGATTTTTGTTATGTTTTGTTTTAATATTTGCATATACAATCAGGTACGATGTCATTTACTATACTGTAGCTGCACCTTTTTTTTCATATTTTATGTTTAAGCTTGTTTGTTACATGTAGTTACATTCCATTATTTTTACTCTTTCTTTCTGTTTGGGCACCCGGCAACCCTCTATTGGCTCACTCTTGGTGCACAATGTGACAGAATAAAGAAAAACATGATTTTGTTTGAAATTGAGACTTCAGATGACTGATACATGTATGTAAATTTTGCAACTGATTAAGACAATATTTATAAGAAGTATAGATTCTATTTCTTTGTAGTACTTCACAAAGTATCAAATGATGGTTTTTAAACTACTAATGCATTATGCTAAAAAATTGGGCAATATTGAGCTTTGCGGCTCAAACCTGGGATAAGTGAATTATGTTTTTGTGCGTCAAGAGATTTCCTCGTGCAACTTACGGCACTTGCGAGAATTTCATTTTACTGAAATGAGGTACTACTGTGTATTTTTACAGAACAATATTGGTAATACATTATCATGTATTAATATAAAACTCAAATGTGTGCCTGTTGTTGCATTAGATTGTGCCTATTATTAGTATCATATGCTATATTCATTAAATCTCATGCTAAATTCATTAAATCATGGAGGCTCTTTACATAAAGCATGTAACCATTATGCATGTAAAACAATAATGATCATAATTTATTCATATTTTCATCAAAAACTGTACATGTTTTAAAAAAGTCTGGAAACTGTTTTAAAATTATCATAAATTAAAATGTGTGTCATATTAGAAATCATAATAGTCAAGTTAACTAGTATTTCTACATTCACTTGGGTTTGATAAATGATGGGTAGATTTTAGTTTTATACTGTATATTTTGATAAACTTCTTTCCAGAGTCTCATTTGCATTTTGTTCATAACCTATTATTACTGTTTGTCAGCATTTGTTTTCTTCTGTCATGGAAATTAGAATTCTTTTGTTTATGATTACATATCTATATGGCTGATAATTTTATCAATAAATTATTTATACTACATGTAGTTGTTCTTTTCTACTGATGCCTGTCAATAATGGACATACATTTGTTATGGAAACATCAACTTGTGTATGTCCCAGTTTTCTTCTGTGCAAGGTCGCATTCATTTTGGACACAATTCATTTTAGTCTAGGGGTTTGCGATATCAGATTTCAAGGTAATGGAAATGAACACAAACACTGTCGGCAAGGTGATGACTGAACTATTGACCCTAGGATCATCAAGCTTTTGACAAAGAATTGACTGATATTAGGGACAACCCTCTTCAATGTGACATTTTTATGCCTCCGTAATCATAGCTTCGTGGAAACCAGACTTGTCAGAATGACAACATAGCTTGCCGGTGGCAACCATATGTAAATTGCAACAACAACAATAAAAAAGGTCTTATCACAAGGAATGCACATGTGAAATATCAAAGCCCTATCACTTACCATTCAAAAAATATGGCCAAGGTTAAAGTTTTTCAAAAGTAGGTCAATCATCTCCGAGGTCAAGGTCACAAGGTCAAAAATTTTGGTATCCATGGAAACGTCTTGTCACAAGGAATACACATGTGAAATATCAAAGCCCTATCACTTACCATTCAAAAAATATGGCCAAGGTTAAAGTTTTTCAAAAGTAGGTCAATCATCTCCAAGGTCAAGGTCACAAGGTCAAAAATTTTGGTATCCATGGAAATGTCTTGTCACAAGGAATACACATGTGAAATATCAAAGCCCTATCACTTACCATTCAAAAAATATGGCCAAGGTTAAAGTTTCTCAAAAGTAGGTCAATCATCTCCAAGGTCAAGGTCACAAGGTCAAAAATTTTGGTATCCATGGAAACGTCTTGTCACAAGGAATACATATGTGAAAAATGTTATGATCGCTGAGCGATATAGTCCCCTACCGGCGGCATATATTTATGTCCTGCAACTCTGCCTATGAATTACTCTTCAATTAAACATATATGAGTTTAAATTAAACTTACTGTCTGTGCAGCTCAGTTCTGAGGTTTTATCTGCTTAATCGATTCGAAAAAGAGGTCAAGCGTGACGAAAGTTGAACTTGCTCTGTAGCTATCCAAGACTAAGCTGAGTATCAAATTTCACCTGAATATCTCTATTTGCTGCAGAAAGAAGTCTGGAAAACTGACAAAAACTGAATTTTCCAAGTCATAAAGGGGCATAACTCCTCGAGAAATAGGTCAAGCGTGACATAAGTCGAACTTGCTCTGTAACTATCCAAGACCAAGGTGTGTATCAAATTTCATCTGAATATCTTCATCCGTTGCAGAAAAAAAAGTCCAGAAAACTGACAAAAACTTAATTTTCCAAGTTACAGAGGGGCATAACTCCTGGAAAAATAGGTCAAGCGTGACGAAAGTCAAACTTGCTCTGTAACTAATCAAGACCAAACTGTGTATCAAATTTCATCTGAATATCTCCATCCGTTGCAGAAAAAAGTCCGGAAAACTGACAAAAACTGAATTTTCCAAGTCATCAAGGGGCATAACTCCTTGAAAAATGGGTCAAGCGTAATGAAAGTCAAACTTGCTCTGTAACTATCCAAGACCAAGCTGTGTATCAAATTTCATCTGAATATCTCCATCCGTTGCAGAAAAAAGTCCGGAAAACTGACAAAAACTGAATTTTCCAAGTCATCAAGGGGCATAACTCCTGGAAAAATGGGTCAAGCGTAATGAAAGTCAAACTTGCTCTGTAACTATCCAAGACCAAGCTGTGTATCAAATTTCATCTGAATATCTCCAACCGTTGCAGAAAAAAGTCCGGAAAACTGACCAAAACTGAATTTTCCAAGTCATCAAGGGGCATAACTCCTCGAGAAATGGGTCAAGCGTAATGAAAGTCAAACTTGCTCTGTAACTATCCAAGACGCAGCTGTGTATCAAATTTCATCTGAATATCTCCATCCGTTGCAGAAAAAAGTCCGGAAAACTGACCAAAACTGAATTTTCCAAGTCATCAAGGGGCATAACTCCTTGAAAAATGCGTCAAGCGTAATGAAAGTCAAACTTGCTCTGTAAATATCCAAGACGAAGCTGTGTATCAAATTTCATCTGAATATCTCCATCAGTTGCAGAAAAAAGTCCGGAAAACTGACAAAAACTGGATTTTCCAAGTCATCAAGGGGCATAACTCCTCGAAAAATGGGTCAAGGGTAATGAAAGTCAAACTTGCTCTGTAACTATCCAAGACCAAGCTGTGTATCAAATTCCATCTGAATATCTCCATCCGTTGCAGAAAAAAGTCCGGAAAACTGACAAAAACTGGATTTTCCAAGTCATCAAGGGGCATAACTCCTCGAAAAATGGGTCAAGCGTGACGAAAGTCAAACTTGCTCTGTAACTATCCAAGACCAAGCTGTGTATCAAATTTCATCTGAATATCTCTATCCGTTGCAGAAAAAAGTCCGGAAAACTGATATTCGGTCAGACGGACAGACGGAGGGACAGACGGACGGACAGACAGACAGACGGACAGACAGACCGAGAGGAAACTAAGAGTCCCCTTCGGCGTTGCCGGTAGGGGACTAAATATCAAAGCCCCATCACTTACCATTCAAAAAATATGGCCAAGGTTAAAGTTTTTCAAAAGTAGGTCAATCATCTCCAAGGTCAAGGTCACAAGGTCAAAAATTTTGGTATCCATGGAAACGTCTTGTCACAAGGAATACACATGTGAAATATCAAAGCCCTATCACTTACCATTCAAAAAATATGGCCAAGGTTAAAGTTTCTCAAAAGTAGGTCAATCATCTCCAAGGTCAAGGTCACAAGGTCAAAAATTTTGGTATCCATGGAAACGTCTTGTCACAAGGAATACATATGTGAAAAATGTTATGATCGCTGAGCGATATAGTCCCCTACCGGCGGCATATATTTATGTCCTGCAACTCTGCCTATGAATTACTCTTCAATTAAACATATATGAGTTTAAATTAAACTTACTGTCTGTGCAGCTCAGTTCTGAGGTTTTATCTGCTTAATCGATTCGAAAAAGAGGTCAAGCGTGACGAAAGTTGAACTTGCTCTGTAGCTATCCAAGACTAAGCTGAGTATCAAATTTCACCTGAATATCTCTATTTGCTGCAGAAAGAAGTCTGGAAAACTGACAAAAACTGAATTTTCCAAGTCATAAAGGGGCATAACTCCTCGAGAAATAGGTCAAGCGTGACATAAGTCGAACTTGCTCTGTAACTATCCAAGACCAAGGTGTGTATCAAATTTCATCTGAATATCTTCATCCGTTGCAGAAAAAAAAGTCCAGAAAACTGACAAAAACTTAATTTTCCAAGTTACAGAGGGGCATAACTCCTGGAAAAATAGGTCAAGCGTGACGAAAGTCAAACTTGCTCTGTAACTAATCAAGACCAAACTGTGTATCAAATTTCATCTGAATATCTCCATCCGTTGCAGAAAAAAGTCCGGAAAACTGACAAAAACTGAATTTTCCAAGTCATCAAGGGGCATAACTCCTTGAAAAATGGGTCAAGCGTGATGAAAGTCAAACTTGCTCTGTAACTATCCAAGACCAAGCTGTGTATCAAATTTCATCTGAATATCTCCATCCGTTGCAGAAAAAAGTCCGGAAAACTGACAAAAACTGAATTTTCCAAGTCATCAAGGGGCATAACTCCTGGAAAAATGGGTCAAGCGTAATGAAAGTCAAACTTGCTCTGTAACTATCCAAGACCAAGCTGTGTATCAAATTTCATCTGAATATCTCCATCCGTTGCAGAAAAAAGTCCGGAAAACTGACAAAAACTGAATTTTCCAAGTCATCAAGGGGCATAACTCCTCGAGAAATGGGTCAAGCGTAATGAAAGTCAAACTTGCTCTGTAACTATCCAAGACGCAGCTGTGTATCAAATTTCATCTGAATATCTCCATCCGTTGCAGAAAAAAGTCCGGAAAACTGACCAAAACTGAATTTTCCAAGTCATCAAGGGGCATAACTCCTTGAAAAATGCGTCAAGCGTAATGAAAGTCAAACTTGCTCTGTAAATATCCAAGACGAAGCTGTGTATCAAATTTCATCTGAATATCTCCATCAGTTGCAGAAAAAAGTCCGGAAAACTGACAAAAACTGGATTTTCCAAGTCATCAAGGGGCATAACTCCTCGAAAAATGGGTCAAGGGTAATGAAAGTCAAACTTGCTCTGTAACTATCCAAGACCAAGCTGTGTATCAAATTCCATCTGAATATCTCCATCCGTTGCAGAAAAAAGTCCGGAAAACTGACAAAAACTGGATTTTCCAAGTCATCAAGGGGCATAACTCCTCGAAAAATGGGTCAAGCGTGACGAAAGTCAAACTTGCTCTGTAACTATCCAAGACCAAGCTGTGTATCAAATTTCATCTGAATATCTCTATCCGTTGCAGAAAAAAGTCCGGAAAACTGATATTCGGTCAGACGGACAGACGGAGGGACAGACGGACGGACAGACAGACAGACGGACAGACAGACCGAGAGGAAACTAAGAGTCCCCTTCGGCGTTGCCGGTAGGGGACTAAATATCAAAGCCCCATCACTTACCATTCAAAAAATATGGCCAAGGTTAAAGTTTTTCAAAAGTAGGTCAATCATCTCCAAGGTCAAGGTCACAAGGTCAAAAATTTTGGTATCCATGGAAAGGTCTTGTCACAAGGAATGCACATGTGAAATATGAAAGCCCAATCTGTATTGGTTTAAAAGTTATAAGCAAGGTTAAAGTTTTTGTGCACGCGCACGCCAACGCAGACGCCGACACCGGGGGTATGACAATAGCTCTCCGGACATTCGTCCCGGCGAGCTAAAAAGTA
This sequence comes from Pinctada fucata, assembly GCA_028142955.1. Classification (NCBI taxonomy): domain Eukaryota; kingdom Metazoa; phylum Mollusca; class Bivalvia; order Pterioida; family Pteriidae; genus Pinctada; species Pinctada fucata. The sequence continues at coordinate 17,916,235 of AP027105.1, forward strand.
TTTGGTCTGTCCGTCTGTTTCTCCGTTTGTCTGCAAAAACTTTAACTTTGGCCATAACTTTTGAATGGTAAGTGATAGGGGTTTCATATTTCACATATGTATTCATTGTGACAAGACCTTTCCATTGATATCAAAATTATCTACCTCTTGACTTTGACCTTGGAGTTTGATCTACTTTCAAAAATCTAAACTTTAGTCATAACTTTTGAATGCTAAGTGATAAGGCTTTCATTTTTCACATATGAATTCCATGTGGCAAGACTTTTCCATCGATTTCAAATTTGACCTTGTGACCTTGACCTCGAAATATGAAACTACTTTTCAGCTGTTTTACTGTCATAGATCCCAACGGGGGCATTCGTGTTTCACAAACATGTTTCTTTATTTATGCCAATACATGTACAGAGGACTCCTGTTAATCTGATAGTCACTTTGTCGGAAGATCATTATCAGATTATCAGGAGTTTGAAATTCCATTGAAATACAATAAATAGTCCTCTTAATTGTACTAGAATGTATCTCAGACTTTATTATATGCATTAATTTAATTATATAAATACTTTTAAGCCATTTTGTATAGTTTAAAGGGTAAAATACCAATTTTAATGATTTTGATATGATAATTTATTGAAAATGACATAAATATCATAGGGAAAATATCATAGTTGACGGAAAATCCTATCAGATTAAGAGAAGTTCTAAAGATTTTTGATAATTTCTATCAGATTAAGAGGAGTAAAGTTACATTGATCATCTAGGAAATGGTTTTGTGTTTTGAAATCATATCAGATTAAGAGGAGTATCAGATTAAGTGGAGTCCTCTGTTTTACACATGTATTAGTTTGCTTCATTTTTGCATCAAGGTCAATGCAAAACATATACTCATGAATGGGAACTGTTATACTTTTATAATTGGAAGACCTAAATCACAATATAGAGTCAGTCATTGTAGATTTAACAATATATAGAGAATAAGTGTCTTAATTTGTGTTTTGTTACGGGTATGCAACACACAGCAAGTGCATTTATCGTACATGTAATGCGCGTTAGCGCATTTCATGCGATAAATGCACTTGCTGTGTGTTGCATACCCGTAACAAAACACAAATTATGACATTCATTCTATATATATGCACCACAGTTGTCTGTTTCATTCTTGTTTTCTGAAATCGCTTTTTCTAGGTAAAATGGTGACGTAACAATTCAGATCACCGCGGGTTCAGTTTGCAGGTTAGAACAGCCGTCGCGGCATGTTTCTTTAGATCTTGTGCATTGTGACGTCACGAGTGTTAATACACGAATTGCAGCACGTTCCTTTCAAAAGTAACATCTCAGGGAATTACATTGGTTGTGCATATATATAAGCTTAAAATGCATCAAAGATACAAGGTGCTGAGTTGCAAAGTATGAATATGCAGACTTAAAATATACATGAATTGTATATGGTCTCGACAGATGGGAAACATTACTAGCACGTTTCAGGTTGATACACATTCATATACAAAAAAAATTTCAGAAAGCATTTTCAATTATCTGAGTCCTATGAATTTGACCTTTGATCTTTTGATCCCAAAATTAATAGGGATCATCCTTGATTTAGGGGAAACATTTCTGGCACGTTTCGTGATCATGGGTGCAATACAGGCTCAAATATGGTCCGGAAACCATTTTCAATCATCGGAGTCCTATGACCTTGACCTTTTCACCTCAAAATCAATAGGGGTTATCCTTGATTCATGGTGAGTAAGTGTATGAAGTTTCTTTACACTAGCATGTACCATACTCGACTTATAGTCCGGAAACCAATTGTTGACGCCTGCCCGTCTCACCTCAAATTAAACCTAATAAAAGGTTGACCTTGCCCCTGAAGTGAAAGCTCAACATTCCTGTATGTTAATGTCTTAACAATATGTAGGCCATATAATTATGACAATTCAACAAAAATATCCAAGATCATGGATGTTCAATTTTGATGATCACAAAGAGTACAGAGGCCCTTCATTTTTCCTTCTCGTAATGCAAAACATTAAACATAGGTAATCACAGATTACGAAGCTCACCTCATTGCAGCAAAATTAAATTTAAACACAGTTCTAAGTACATGTATATTGGCTTTTAAAGGCTAAATCACTCGAGCGGAAAAAGTAGGTCAAGGTCATTATATGAAATTTTGATCAAAGATACATCCAATATGCAAGTTTGGTACATGTAGCACTTGTACTTTGCTCAATATTGGCTTTTAAAAGCAAAATCACTCAAGTGCAAAAAGTAGGTCAGATGCTGCTTTCAATGGATGGGTCCATCTCAGCATCCCAAGATGAATCACTTGTGCAAGTTTGGTAACTGTAGCACCAGTGCTTTGTCAGATACTGAGCTACCCCAAACTTCTTGACCAAGTCACTCTGAGCTACCCAAACTTCTTAACCAAGTCACTCAAGCAGAAAATGTAGGTCAGATGCAGCATCCGATGCATGGGTTCACTTCAGCATCCCAAGATGAATCACTTGTGCAAGTTTGGTTACTGTAGCACAAGTACTTTGCCAAACACTGAGCTACCCAAAACTTCTTAACTGGAATAGGACGGGGTCGGGGACGCGCGGGGGTATAGCACGAGCTCACTCAACTTCGTCGAGGTGAGCTAAAAATTCGGCTTGATATTGAAATACATCACTGTACCACTTTAGCAACGACCTTTGCAGTTCACGCTTCGTATACCGACCCACTTACGGTTACCATCATCCGAAACTAGACAAAATATTGATCACAGGATCAATATTACATCTGCTTGACTTATGTTATACGCAAGTATTCAAGCTATTAAAAGCATGTCTATACATCAAATACATGTAATCAATTATTGTTTATGGAAGTTTTCAAGGTTAAACTCCTTTAAATGCCCGAAAACCACAAAATATTGGATTTTCCAAGTTTCAAAGGGCATAACTCTGCACATAATTGTGCTACATGACCCATATTTGAACTTGACCTGTATTTCTTGGTGTATAAGGTATATTGAAGAAACAAATTGACTCTCTGAGATGATTTTCCTTACAATGTACAGGAAACAACTCTGGGAAGGGCAGACATGTGAATCACTATATACCCCAAACATTTTTAAATGAAAACGTAGTTTGAAAAAATCGAAACAACAACCAGTATAAACATTCTTAAGATTCATCTAAATGTGATTTTGCCCTTTAAAATTTATTTAAAATTAATCTTAACATGCTGCTGCCTGCATAAGTATCATTCCAATATTAAGTTTCTAATTTAAATGCTGAAAATGTATTAATGGTGATATAACCTGCTAAATGAAGAATCCCCTAAAATTAAACAAAATGTTTTTCATAAAAAAACAGATTCCCCCCCCCCCCTCCCTCTAAGTTACTTTGACCTTAGGCCAAAATGCAAAATGATGTGAAACCTTTGAGTCATGGGCAACATCATACTAAAACATGAAAGTGATTCATTACATTGTTTGAGGTAAAGCCCAAACATGATTGGCATATACAATTTCATTATAAACATATTTAAAGAAATTGACTTTGGTCACATGACCTTGGATATAGGTGATCTGAAACCTACACTTACTGACGAGGGTTAAGTACCCGAAACATGCATGTCTGGTCCATGCTGCAAACTTATCTGCTTTTAAATGATGCTATTGAATTTGAAGACGTTTAACATTGTATGGATCATGAGCAACAAAACACTGAATTAGTGATTGGATACACGGTTCAAAATAAAAAGCCTAAACATTATTAGCATAGACAATTTCAGCCTGGACATGCTTAGCATATACAATTTCATTACCAAAGTAAGACGCTACCTTAACCATGTGACCTTAGGACAATGTGATAAGAAACATTTAGTCCTTAGAAACAACATACTAAAATATGAAAACAATTGTAAGAAGGGTTCAGGAGATATAGCCCAGACAATATTAGTACGTACAATTTCATTAAAAAGAACTAAATGATCTTGACCTTGGGCACATGACCTTGGGTCAAGATGATAAGAAACCCTCCAATCCTGAGCAACAGCATTCTATAGTATAAGAGTGATCCAGTATACGATTCCACAGATAAAGCCCAGACTCAATAGCATTTACAATTTCATTAAAAAATGTAATACATGACCTTAGTCATATGACCTCGGATCAAGGAGGTGTGAAACCTTTGGGTCATCAACACCATCATACTAAAATATAACGTGATCCGATCACAGTTCAAAAGATTAAGCCTGGACATAAAACATGATCCAGCAAATGGTTCAAGAGATATAGCTCGTACAGGAATGTATGCATAATTTCATTAAAAATGCACTAAGTGACCTTGACCTTGGTCACATGACCTTGGGTCATGGTGATGCGAAACCTTTGGGTCATAAGCAACAACATACTAAAATATGAAAGTTATCTGGCAAACGGTTCAAGGGATATAGCACGGACTGGAATGTAAGTACAGTTTCATTAAAAATGCACTAAGTGACCTTGACCTTGGTCACATGACCTTGGGTCAAGGTGATGTGAAACCTATGGGTCATAAGCAACAACATACTAAAATATGAAAGTGATCCGGCAAACGGTTCAAGAGATATAACCCGGACAGGAATGTATGCATAATTTCATTAATAAATCAGTACGAAAATCATGATGTTGAGAAGAGAATATCTCAATTCTTCTACACAAATCAGTAATTGCCAATATATTCCTCTAATTCTTCATGGCCCAGAATCTATGAAATATTGATTTTTAAAATAAATTCCATAATTTTCAAATATCTGTTTTTCTTGGAACGGATGCTTTATCTATTCAATACTTTATATAAAGCCTGTGTTTGTGAAACACGAATGCCCCCGGTGGCATCTTTGTTAGTATTAACTTCATTTTCTGTTAAGTATGTGAAAGGTCAAGTTCAACAATTTTGGTAACAATGGAAAGGTCTTGTCACAAGGAATACAGATGTGAAATATGAGAGTCCTTTCACTTACCATTCAAAAGTTATGCCCAATGTTAAAGTTTTTGAAAATTAGGTCAAAGGTCAAGGTCAAGAGGTCAAAACTTTTGGTATCAATGGAAAGGTCTCGTTGCAAGGAACACAGATGTGAAGTATGAAAGCCCTATCACTCACCATTCAAAAGTTATGCCAAATGTTAAAGTTTTTGAAAAGTAGGTCAAAGGTCAAGGTCACAAGGTCAAAACTTTTGGTATCAATGGAAAGGTCTTGTCGAAAGGAACACAGATGTGAAATATGAAAGCCCTATCACTTACCATTCAAAAGTTATGCCCAATGTTAAAGTTTTTGAAAAGTAGGTCAAAGGTCAAGGTCACGAGGTCAAAAATTTTGGTATCAATGGAAAGGTCTTGTCACAAGGAACACACATGTGAAATATGAAAGCCCTTTCACTCACCATTCAAAAGTTATGCCAAATGTTAAAGTTTTTGAAAAGTAGGTCAAAGGTCAAGGTGAAGGTCAAGAGGTCAAAAATTTTGGTGTCAATGGAAAGGTCTTGTCACAAGGAACACATATGTGAAATATGAAAGCTCTATCACCTTCCATTCAAAAGTTATGGCCAATGTTAAAGTTTTTCAAAAGTAGGTCAAAGGTCAAGGTCAAAGTCAGAAGGTCAAAAATTTTGGTATCAATGGAAAGGTCTTGTCACAAGGAATACACATGTGAAATATGAAAGTTCTATCACCTTCCATTCAAAACTTATGCCCAATGTTAAAGTTTTTTCGGACAAACAGACGGACAGGCTAAAAACTATATGCCCCCTAATCTGTGATTCCGGGGGCATAAAAATGCACTAAGTGACCTTGACCTTGGTCACATGACCTTGGGTCAAGGTGATGTGAAACCTTCGGGTCAAAAGCAACAACATACTAAAATATGAAAGTGATCCGGCAAACGGTTCAAGAGATATAGCCCGGACAGGAATGTATGCATAATTTCATTAAAAATGCACTAAGTGACCTTGACCTTGGACACATGACCTTGGGTCAAGGTGATGTGAAACCTTCGGGTCATAAGCAACAACATACTAAAATATGAAAGTGATCTGGCAAACGGTTCAAGAGATATAGCCCGGACAGGAATGTTTGCATAATTTCATTATAAATGCACTAAGTGACCTTGACCTTGGTCACATGACCTTGGGTCAAGGTGATGTGAAACTTTCGGGTCATAAGCAACAACATACTAAAATATGAAAGTGATCCGGCAATTGGTTCAAGAGATATAGCCCGGACAGGAATGTATGCATAGTTTCATTAAAAATGCACTAAGTGACCTTGACCTTGGTCACATGACCTTGGGTCAAGGTGATGTGAAACCTTCGGGTCATAAGCAACATCATACTAAAATATGAAAGTGATCCGGCAAACGGTTCAAGAGATATAGCCCGGACAGGAATGTATGCATAATTTGATTAAAAATGCACTAAGTGACCTTGACCTTGGTCACATGACCTTGGGTCAAGGTGATGTGAAACCTTCGGGTCATAAGCAACAACATACTAAAATATGAAAGTGATCGGGCAAATGGTTCAGGAGATATAGCCCAGACAGGAATGTATGCATAATTTCATTAAAAATGCACTAAGTGACCTTGACCTTGGTCACATGACCTTGGGTCAAGGTGATGTGAAACCTTCGGGTCATAAGCAACAACATACTAAAATATGAAAGTGATCGGGCAAACGGTTCAGGAGATATAGCCCGGACACGATGTGTGACAGACGGACAGACAGACAGACGGACGACGAAGGCAAAACCAATATGTCTCCTCCCCGTTGGGGGGGGAGACATAATAAGTGCATTTACATTTATACCTCTTCACTTTACACATAAACAAAAAACAATTTTTTACTGGCTTTTGCAAAGATACTTTATCAATGGATTAAATTGCATAATTTCATACACATGTACTATACAAAACAACTTCTTCATTATATCAATAATATGCTTGCAGGTATGTTATAAAAATGATTACACATAATGAGCAAGCTTAGCAAACTTAACAACTGATCCCTTTCTTTATAGAATCAAAACTTAACTTTATAAGATGTGTAGCTACCTTACACAAATACATGTTACATTGATAACACAACAATATGAACAGTTACACACATTGAACATTTGATCAGAGGTCATATTGTCTCGGAATCTTCACTCTACGTGTGCGTGTTGCTGCCACCGTGGATAAGACAGGCTTTGTTGCGGTGGCGTAGGAAGTCACCTGGGTTGTTGTGGTGGTAGATTTTGCACCAGGTTGCTTACTGCCGGAGGTTGTTGCCTCTGGCGATGTTGCAGCAGCTGACTTTACTTTCATGTCTGCATCACTAGAGGAGGCAGTGGTGAGAGGAGCTGGTGAGATGGCATGAGGAGTCACAGAGGAGCTACTGGTCGCTATAGGAGGAGCTGGTATTACTGGGCTCTTAGTAGGTGATCTCTCTATTACTGGACTTGATTCCAACAGGGAAGATACCTTGCCAAGAGGTTCAGAGCTGGTAGACAGTATCGAAGACTTAGCAGTTGAGGGTTTGGGGGAGGATGTTCCATCTTGCCATGTTGACTTACTTATTTGAACATTCCCTAAGTTTGCCGAGCCTCCAGCTATGTGGTAAATAGTTCCCTCCTTAGTCTTCTGTACAAGAGTTGAAGAAACCGGGCTGCCAGAAAAACTCCCAAGTAAAGGAGAAATTGTAGTTTTCAAAATGGTAGGAGCTTTTGATTGATTTGCCTTTGGTGGGCTTGATAAAATCTTAGCTTGAGTTATGACAGGATTTGATGATGACGATGATGATAATGTAGCCGTAGTTAAAGGAAAGTCATGATACTGCATCTTTTGTATCGCTTGAACAGTTTCTTTGTTTGCCTCTACACTAAGTACTTCATCATCTTCTGTCAGGTCAATTTCAGTAGACTGCGTCATCTTGGTGTTTGTAGACTGCGTCATCTTTGAGTTTGTAGACTGCGTCATCTTTAAGTTTGTAGACTGTGTCACCTTCGAGTTTGTAGACTGCGTCGTCTTCGAGTTTGTATCATTGTCAGCCTCCCTGCTGCTAGTGTGGGAGGAAGATGACATTGTAATACCAGGGGGTGGAATTGGTTTTGAAATGCTTTGTGGCGTTTGATGAATTTCAGATTTCTGTATGGAATGTGATGGCATTTCTGGCTTTGTATATGACTGAGGTTTCTCAAGTTTCTTGCCCAAGACTTCTGACTCGATCATTGCACTAAATGATGATGCTGGTGTTGACCTATAGACAGTACTGGATGCCTTTGTATGACTAGCACTAATTCCAGTTCCAGACAAAAAACTTGCCTCTTGTACTTTAGGAGCCGGAGCTTGCCGGCTCATTGTCATCATGGTTTGTGAAAAGGGAACTAATTTTTGCATGGGTGAAGGAGGCATCTGTGGAGGTCGCTGGAGTAACGATGCTGTGAGCTCATGATCGGATTTGACAGGGGAAGAATCCCTAGAAGGGGACGATAGTAAGGGTGAGAATTCTGGTGACTTAGGTTGAGAAACTGAAGAGTTGGCAGACATGAGTGATGCTATGTTGGGTAAGTTTGACCGAAGCTGCCCAGCCAGTGTTGGCGTCATGTTGGTAAGAAGATGATGGATCTGGCTTGACATGGTGCCAGCAGCAGTTATATGTACAGGCGGCCTGAGGCCTGGTCGTAAGGCATTCTGTAAGGTACTGATGCTCGGGGGTATTGACAATGAGGGTCTCCCTAGGGGTGGAGCCACAGGAGATGGAGCCGCCCCTGCTATGGTGTGTAGCTGACCTTGTAAAGCCGCTCTCTGTGCCGCTTCCTTTTGAGCCATCATGTTAGCCAGGCTTTCCATAATGTTGCGTGAGGCAGCTTGTGTTGTAGGTATAGCTGATTTAGTAGGACTCATAGCAGTTTCTCTGTTCTTCAATGCATTTTTCAGATCAGATAATAAAGCTGATTGCTCTGACGTGAGATGAGATTCTTGACTTGGGGGTAGATTTCTCTGTAACAAACCAGACAGTTCTGGTGCATTCTGCACAGCCTGTAGATTAGCTAGTTTAGTTGCCAACGACATTTGGCCTGTAGAAGATGTTCCAGATGCTTCTGCAGAGGTTGATTTAACTCGTTTGCGTGGTACTGGGTTTGGGTTCCGAACGTATTTCCTCTTTGATGGCGATTTGTTTCCTGAAAAAAGGAACTCATATTTTATACACCATCTGAACGTACATGTATATCAAGATTACATCTATAAATATACACAGAAGAAGAATTTCTAATCAGTACATGCTCAATGTATCCTCACTTCATGATTCCTTTATCACATGGAACTTTATTAAATCTTAAATTTAGGATATTCTGCCTTTCTTGTATCACCATAATGGCAGAATTTCATTATGAAACAATTGCAAAGCTCTCGTTAGTATTAATTTAAAAATATATAACACGGGCATTACCACACGCCAAATGCAAGAAACTGTATACCCAACTATTTTTTGCATGTGTTTAAGTGTGGAATTTAAAAAAAAAACAATTGTAATGCTTAGGTCAAGGTGTTTAATCTAACAAATTTGTGCGAGAGGAGATGTGAAAAACTGTCCATTTTTTAAAGTGGAGAAAACTCAGACTATCTGTTGAGGCAAAGGAAACTCTCCATGAAAAATTCACTCTCAAATTCTATAAGCAAAAGCAGTGAAGGACAGCTCTTGATGTAAACAAGGAATATGTATTTGCCTTGTGCATGATTTTTACCTGTAAGACCTGTACCAACAAGCTGATTGGCTAAGGCAGCAGAGATTTGCCCCGCCCCTGACAGCTGATTGGTCTGGGCTGTTTGATGCCCCACCCTCAGCTGGTTCAGTTCTGCTTGTTGACGAGCTGTCTTCAGTGCTTTCGCTACACTCATGGCCCGAGATGCAGACCCAGGGGAACGCTCCTGAAGAAAATTCAAATTTTCCAAACTATGTGCAAGTTTTTCTATTTAAAACATACTTTACACCTCATTTATCAATACATGTATCTAATAATACATAAATAAAGACAAAGTTATGGACCATAAAGAAATACAAATTTATCAAAAGTTAAGTTTTGTCTTCCTTTCTGACCAACATTCATGTAAATGCAATTTAGACTTGTGTCAACTTTAAAAAACTCATAATCATCAGAATTTTCATCAAACATGCACAAATCTAGAATTTTTACATGCTTATAAAATTAAATTCATGATAGCATCTGCAAAGATACATGTACAGAATACAAATATCGATTCATAACCAATACAACATTCATACCTTTTTCTTTTTCTTCTTTTTCTGTTCATTTTCTGATAAATCGGCAGATTCTGCATTGAGATGTTCCGACCTTGATAAAATTCCTCCAAGGAAATCTGACACATTGTCCTGAAACATAAATTGAAGTAATTGCTAAATCTATGGCAAGTTTTATAACTAATTCTTTTTAACTTTTTGTACATGATTGAAGTCTCATATGGTGCAGAATAATTTTTATATGTAAATATAGAATCATTCAGCATGCATTTAAATTTTACATAGTATACTGGTCAATGTTTATTCATTATCTTAAAGAAAATTGGTCTAAGATGGAAAGTTGTACACAGTAATTTCATCAATTCAAGCTAAGCAAGAATAGAAAAATTAATCACTTATCCCTTTTTACTTATTACATAACACTTGTATCCACATACCAACATCTGTTTATCTGCCATGACTTGAGTGATTCCTTCTCGTTTTTTCTTTGCTCGAGTCAATCTGAGGGCGTTGTCAGCCCCGCCCACCACCAGGAGATTGTTCTCGGCCTTCATCCTCTCACGTAGGTCCTCCATGTTGTCTATAGAAGCCGTCGTGGAATGCTGGCCGATTACAAACATCGTAGGTGTCTTACTCTCCAATAAACTGTCCTCTAAATCCTGAAGGAATAAATGATAGAACAATGCAAGAAAATGATTTTTTGAGTTTAGATTCTGAAAAAGACTGTATGTGTGATAGAAATTTTTAGGCTAGATTTGGAAATTATTTCACAGAGGAATATACTGTATACAATGGTGCCATGATACATGTATATCATTACACTGTGTTAACATGTAGATCCTTCTGACAGATGTACATGTACAAACATGTCGTGAAATTCAACTTTATTAAGGGGGAGAGTTATATGTATCAAATTGTAATTGATTAAATCATATCACCACGTAAATACTGTATATTTCAAAGAAACTGCATATTACAATATCTCAAAAGACTTTTATGTAGAAGACATGGGACATTACAACTCCATTTACATGTATTTATACTTACCCCTCTATTACCACTGATCCCCGTGAGAGGGAATCCAAGGCAGACAACTGCTGTCACTTCCTCTACTAATGCAACCTGTAAATTTGACATCAAATATAGTATCAAGATGAAGCAAATGCGACCAGCTATCAAAACAAATTCCTATTCTGTCTTTTCTGTCTTACAAGCCTATGTTGGATTTGTGCAGGTTTCTGATGTAAAAGCATTATGACATCATTAAATATAATAACATCAAATTTGTGTGCTCATTTGATGTCACAATTACTTGACGTCAGATAACTGCATGAAAGGGAAGTAACAAAGTAACACTTTATTTCCAAAAGCACTCATTTGGTCTTTCCAATATACAGAGTTACTTCCCATTTGGCACAGTATCTGACGTACATGTAAATGCATTATGACACAATGGAATTCCTAAAACAAGTTTCGCTACAATCTATGGAATCTGATGATATCACAATCTCAGATACCATCTCAAATGGGAAGTACATGTAACTCTGTAAAATGAAAAGTTGGAAAACATTTGGCTTTTTCATTGATTTAACAGAGTAAACATAGGAAAATTTGAAGTAATATACATGTAGGAAGACACACATGTAGCAGATGTATCCAATACATATACACTACATATACATGTACTTACATGGCAAGCTACCAGGGCTCCAATGTTCCATCCCAACAAAACAATCGGTTTGTGTTGAAAATGACCCTTCAACTGAAATCAAAAACGAAAAGATCAAATAAAAGTATGTACAGTGACGATTCCTTACTCTGGAAAATTCTTTACTCCAGACAATTTCTACGGTGAACATAGTGCAAAATTGATCTGATAATCTGTAAATCTGCATTCCAAATCTGGATGGTAGTTTTCGGGAACAGACGTGCAGATCATATGTTAGTTTGTCCTGTTAGTCCGGATATTGTCCGGACTAACAAATCACCACTATACTAGCATGTTCTGGATTCATGTAGAAAGGATACGTGCACGTGTATAAACTTTGTTATGTTTTCTTGAAACAATAGGGAAAAGCAGATTCGCAAATCATTTTAAAAGTAATTATTCAAAGCTTTTTTCGGAGACTATTTCATAAAATTCTATAAACAGACAAAAACTGAAATGAAGCAATGAATAATAACATGATTGTTGCCAACAACCAAATGTCAATTGCTCAAAGTTCTTGGACTTGATTGTGAATATTGTTTTACCATAACCAGACAGAGGCCTGGCATACATACAGTTATACGTCAATATGCTCAGGACTCAGAACAGAGAGGATACGGATAGGAGGGGAGGGGTGGGGGTGGGGGTGGGAGTGGGCAGGTTGTTAGACATCACTGTTGACTGGTTTATATTAGAAAATTAAAGTCTCTAATTCATTACTGATATAGAGAGAGACTCATGAGCTGATGAAATTGTGCAGAATTTATCCTCTTATTTCCCCTGCCATACAAACCTCTAAGACTTTGGTCCTGACTGCCCCGATCATGTGTTCCAGACACTGGGCTATCCCCACACCGTTCCCTCCATTCACGGTGTGCATGGTGACTGGGATTACCTTGCCCAGGTGTGACAGTTGGCTGTTCCAGAATCGTGTCCTCTTGGTATAACTATGACCGCTGTAGGTAGGTCCACTCGGTGCTATCAGGATCAGTGGATTGCCTGGTAATTTATTCTGTGTAAATGAAAAGCACTTGTTTATCAATATTTACAAACATTTTGTAGAATCTTAAAAAAACAGATTTTCTTCATCTTACTCCATGAGAAAGAGCTAAACAGAAATTGAAGAAAATATACAGCACAGATGGTACTATCTGAAAATCAAACCTGATTTTATTTGAAGCATGTGGTGAGCATTGATTGACTTAAGAGAGCTAGTAACTTGAAATCTATGATTTTAACTACCACATCTGTAGACAAGAATCTTCTGATAAAACTAGGACAGAAACTATAAAATGATTCAAATGAATACTTACATTATTTTCTTATTTAATTTAAATCCCATCCTAGATGTAAATTCATACAATAAAGAAACATAACTACTAGTGATGAAATTTCACTAAAAAAATCACTTTTTGTCCCAAAAATTCTAAGATTAAATACCAGTTTTTGTTGAGCATATAAATTAGCCACTGGGTCCCAGGGTCTCTTCAGTAGTAACTGTAGGGCTTCCATTGACTGGGCACCAGATTTCCCTCCAATACTTGTAGCTGAAATCATCTTATCAACCAACGATGGAACCTTAAATACAAGTTTCAGAAAATGTTAAGTTCATGTACATTTGTATGTATTTACCACTCATAGAAAGCAAGGTCTATCAAATTTCAAAAAGATTTATGACTAAATACTAAATACTAATGTCACAATTCTAACAGGTGATCTAGGTTGTAAGAACAAGTAGTTTTATAGAGATACATGTACATGTAACTAAGAAGACCTACCTGACCGTTTCATGGCAAGAATTACTCAGATCTCATTTGCCTTAGTAGTAAGTTTTCTTCATTCAACACAACAAAATAATGTTGCACCATTACAAAATCTTATCATATAGAAATGATTATGTGTGGAGAAAACAATTTACAAAATGGCAAAATAGATTGTGGAAGGGGTAAACTTCTTGTTTAAAGGTCTAATTCATAAAAGGACAAGGTGTGCTAAACCCTTAATCAGCCCTATGATTTCAACATAAGTTGCATATATGGATGTACATGTAATTTCAACAAAAATTGCTTTTATGAAACAAATAATCAATCATCTTACACTTATTGCAATATTGAAAAATATATTGAAAATACTGCATTATAAGTTTTAGCCCTTATAATGTCACATGCATGATATATGACGTCATATTCTGACCTCATTTGCCCTGAACAATTGAAAAAACATAGGGTAATCAAAGATTACATAGCTCGCCTATACAGGTTTTTGTCAGAAACCAGATTAAAGTTTTTGAAAAGTAGGTCAAAGTCCAAGGTCAAGGTCACTAGGTCAAAGGTCATGATCTCAAATGAAAGGTCTCGTCACAAGGTATCTACATGTGAAATATCATGGCCCTACCCCTTATAGTTCAAGAGATATAGCCTCATTTATTGATATTTTCCATGATTTCGACGTTTTTAAGACGTTTTGAACGTGTAATATTCAGTTCAGAACTGTGTTATCAAAACAGCATTTCCTTATTTCAATACACCATACATTTGGCATTTTGTAAACTAGAAAAATATGACAGCACCTAATCCTTTACTTGGCCATTTTTTTTTTTTGTTGTTGTTGCACTACGTATCCATCAAGTTATCTACCTTATGCCTGAGTGTCTGTAGTACATCTAGGTAAGCTCCTAACACAGGCAGACTGAGGTTCTCTATCATAACTCCATGTAACCACTGTGTTAATTTGGGGTCCTAGTAAATGGAAAACATAGTCATTCAGAGAAAAAATACTATCAATATGGAAAGCTTCAAGGATTATTAATGAAGAATTGATAGATCTATCATTACTTGCACTATTTAAAGCCATTGCTATGGTAATATGATGGTCACATGACTACATCATCTTGGTGCCATAGTAGGTCACTAGATTCTTCCACGCCTAATAGTCTGTTAGATTATATCGTAGGAGTTGGTGTGTGATAACTTCATTTACTTAATATGTACTTGAATTAGACACCTAAATTAATACTATAATTTGCAAATAACATTAAATGCGGTCTTCACTTACCCATCCCACACTTCCTAGAGCCTGCCTTACACGTCTCGCTGTTTTGTCAATGTGAATACGTCTCATCACAGGCTCATTATTTGTCTGTAATCATGAAAATACACTTAACAAATTTTTCATGGTGATTTTTTTTTTTCTATAATATAAGGGTAAATACATGTACATACATAAAAAATGAAAACTCTTTGCGTACACTTTTCATTTCTAAGCAAAATTAGCACCAACACAGAAGAGGGGGGGGGGGGGGCTTATACAAGACTTCTCTGAAATATTTTTAATGAACTGTGAAATTCCTTCACTACGATAAGAAATCACCTGATGAAAATCCGAGTTCCATCAGAGGTGAATTTAGGCCAACTATCTCTATCTATAAATAGAAGCCTAAGTAATAGCAAGCTGTCTCTCTTTCCAATATTTTGTTTATTTCATTTCATATTTTAAAATATTCTGTCTTTTTATATACAGAGTTACTTCCCATTTAGGACAGTATCTAACTTAAATGCATTCTGACATAGTGAAATTCCCTCTGAAGGATGTTGATCCTGAGCTTTAGGCTGGTTTCCATAAGATGATCATGACTTCATAGTTATTTTACTAGTTCAGATATTGCCCAAAATGGTAAATAACTATGTACATGTATATCAAAAGACCAAATAGAAGCGATCACTTACTCCATGGTACGTCAACCTTGCCAGCCTGTCTGATTGTAAAGCTTTGATCACTTTATTGAACAGCCTATTCTGTTGAATAGTCCAGCCCGTTCTGATAAATAAAAAATTAAATACTTACATGTATAACGAAATTATGTTGAAAGGAAATATTGACTACAAAGTCCTACTTAATTTTTCTTTTACTTAAGAATTTGAGACAATTATAATTGATTCACTTACATTTATAGGAATGAAACATTTAACCATTTCTACTCTTTGTATTAATTCTATAAAATATTGTAAAAGTCAAAATTATTCTCTATCATTTTGAAATTCAAATTATTCTCTATCTCTGATACGAATGATAGACAATGACACTAAGAAGTAATCAAATATAAACGATTAGTAGCAACACTAGTAGTTATTATTAGTAAAACTAATTTTACTTCTGATTTACTAAATTTTTCTTAGAAATCACTGAAATCCTATACAATTTATGTCAATATGGAAAGAGCTATCTCATTTTCTTTCCTTAAATTGTTTTTGTAGTGTGCAAAATGCATACATACTAATGTAGTATCATCTTTTTATTTACATACATGTATATGCAAATGACAGCATCTTTATATTTACATAATTATACTGTAAGTGTCAGAAATCAAGGGGGCTTATACTTTTTATTCTGTCTTAAATTGAAGAAATTTTCTGCTTGAGTGAATTAGAGTTGAATTGTTGAAAGAATTGATGAATTCATCTATTTACTTCGAAACATCAAAAATACTAGTAGAAAATACGATAAAATAGTCCTCTTAATATCATATGCATTAATTTAATGATATAAATACTTTCAAGCCATTTTGAATAGTTTGAAAGGGTAAAATACCAATTTTAATGATTTTGATATGATAATCCATTGAAAATGACGTAAATATCATAGGAAAAATATCACAGTTGACGGAAAATCCTATCAGATAAAGAGGAGTTCTTAAGATTTTTGATAATTTCTATCAGATTAAGAGGAGTAAATTTACATTGATCATATAGGAAATGGTTTTGTGTTTTGAAATCATATCAGATTAAGAGGAGTATCAGATTATCAGGTATCAGATTAAGTGGAGTCCTCTGTAATGGATTTCTAAGATGGATGAAATATCAACGCTAAAGGGGAATAGTTATTCTATTGTAAAAAATCTTCATATCGTTAAGAGTAAACATGATAAAGTTATAAGTTAGTTTCATAATTCATTAGTTAGGCAAAATACAATGGAAAATTGCCAAGCTAAGCTCCCCTTGGGCATGGGACAACAGAATGGGTGTTGATCAGGTCCTGTAATATAAAGCATGTACCTATCAAATACGACAAGAAAATCTCAAAAGCAGGGAAAAGATTTCCACTCTGACATTTTGAAGCATTAAACATGTATGAGCAAACTTGGCTTGACAAGAAAATCCCAAAGATTCACAAACAACTTTGAAATTTGAGACCTGACAAAATGCAAGCATTATAATATTTATAATACAGTCACATGATTCTTTTTTTCCAAAGTACACACCATGTACTCATACATGTATAAATCTAGTAAGAAGTCTGTTGTAGAGTGCAACATTTTACCAACTATGAGACAACACCATGAGCATTTGAAAAAAAAAAGTTTAATATGTAAAGAGACTTTTAGGTCAAATTTCAAATTGATAATCTTTTCGAGATTTTTGGGTCAAATTGATCATCTTTTCAGCTTTTTGAATACTGTATACATTTTTTTTACTCAAACAATAATTATTCTTAAATCTAAAACTTGGGACTCACAAAAGACTTAATCACGCACCCATTCTAAATACATGAATTTTGATATTATCATGAACATTGATGTGCTGAACTAAAGACAACACGAGAAATCTTGAAAAAAAGTCTTAAATCCTACCTCAAATTGTTTTCGGTCTTTGTGTTGGGGAGGGGATACTAATTTCAGTATCAAAACAACAGTAGGGATCATTTTACTTGTCTGTCTACATTTTGAATCGAACACAATCCTGATGTGGGATAGATCAGAACACTTCAAGATTTCTCATGCATCAAAAAGCTGATAGAGGTTCTTACCACTTTCTCTCCAGCTTTTATTCTTACATCTTGACATAGCTGTATTATTCTTAAAAAATTTAGTACACAAGTCATTCAAAAAATCCTACGAAATCATGCTTTGACTACCAAAAACTCCATAAATAAGCCGGTCAAGACGTATGAATTCTTTTGTTTTGTAAGTACGAACATGTAACAATGAAACCCAACACCCAACAATGAGATAATGAAATGGGGGGACCCCTGGACCCTCCTGCGGAGATGACAGACATTTGTCGGAACCTGGTTATGTGATCCTCCCAATCGTCTGGACAGTCCTCCATACGGGCGAAATTAACATGCCGATCACACTCGTGCATGAGACTTCGAGCTTTGGCGATGTCATACGGTGGCTGTTGGCTTGAAGGTGTGTCATCTACGGCTATAATATCCATACTGCTGTAAACAGAATAGTCAATGGGTAGAAAAAAGAATTGAAGGCTACTGGTATTCCAAAAATTTCAGTTTAAAGTGTAATTCTGAGAATAAATATGATTTTTCAGCAGAATTAATCTTCAAATCCCCCTCATTATTGTAATATTAATGTATAGTTTTGTTTAAGTACTTTACAAATTGTTATGCTGATGTAGGATGAAGAGCCATTTTGATACCCCGATCCCCTTATCTACACCTATCATAAATTAATTCAATTTGTTTTCACCATCAAAGGTTATTATTGAGCATGGCATACATACTTACTGATACAAATGTATTGAGCTAACATTGTTTCAAAATCAAAGGGTGAGACATTTTAAACACGTTCATTATTGGTACGATGAATATGTTTAAATCAAGAGTATTTTATCTTACTTTGAATTTTCCGCTGTCTGATTGCGCTGTGGTCTTGTCATGAAGATGGTTTTTATAGGTCTGGCATTGCTGGCATCAGGATGGGCACTCCAGGGTTTAGAATACCCATGGTCCATTCCGATTACCTCCATGTTGAGGCCTTCAACAACAAGAAAATTACTTTCATTGTTACTGTCTTGGAAATTCAAAAAAGAACTGAGACTGAAATCCTAATGAATCTTAACCATTGATCAAAAAAGTTAAATTGTTTATCACAAAGAATGATTAATTAATTGTATAACTACATGTATAAGTTAAAGTGGAGGCTATAGTTGCCTCTAGGGTTGTGTACAACATTTTGGTGCTTTGATAACTGCGGTCAATTCAATTCAGATTCAATCTTTAATGACGGGCAAAATGCAACCTCGAAATGTGCAATATAGTTTGGATGTTAAGTTCAAAGAAGGCCCGAAAGTTCAAGCTTATTTTATCACTTTTTACTTCTTTATTGTGTATATCTATAGAATTCTGAGTTTGTCTATTACCGGGTATTCTATATAATTTGAATGTGTGCATCTACAATATGTATAAACATACAACTTATACCAAAAGTAACATCCAAGCAATATTCATCAAAAGGTTTATCAGTGATTTTTTTCAGTAATTTGGGAATGGGGTCGGGGCCCTTGCAATTGGGAAAATTAACGACATTTGGGAATATTTGGGAAGTACTAAATATCAAAGTAAAAGTAAAATGACAGTTTATACAATCAAAAGTTAAGAATTGAATGTTTAATCATATAATTTTCTTTAAATATGATTTAATTTCTTATGCTTACAACAATATGGAAAATAATTAGTAAATTTGCTACTTTTGAACCAGTTATTTTCACTATTTTCGCTGATAATTCCATCTGAATGAAATTGGGAAATTTTAGAGTCATAATTGGGAAAAAAAGATACTATTTTTCATTGGGAATGGGGCCGAATAACGGCCCCAAAAAGGGGCAAAAAAAATCCCTGTTTATCGTTTAGATTTTCTTCAAAATCTGATGAGTTAAAGTTGTAAAAGTCAAATTTATCATAGCTCGCTTCAGAGATCAGAAAATTGTGAGCTTTTACATGTTTTTTGTTGTTTGAGCCCTTGACCCCCACGGTCTTAGAAAAAGGGTGTGGTCATTTTCTCCTTAAAGTGGTCTTTTGTATGCAACTTGTTTAACAAACCTTTTTATACCATCTAATATATCTAGATTGCTCATAACTTTAGATGTAAGTAAATACTAGGGCTGGGTATCAGTAAGCAGTAATTTCATGTAAAAAGACTTGAAATATGAATAATAAAACACCGCTAAAGACGGTATGGCCAGATTGCAAAGTAAGTTTTTGTCACCAACTGGGTCAAGGTCACTAGGTCAAATATTACAGCATACATTGAGAGGTCTTGTCAGAGGCAACCTACATGTATAATATAAAGTTTCTACTGCATTGACATTGTCAATCTATAGACCAGAATTGCTTTGCAATCCGGCAAAAAATGAAAGAAAAGCATAGAGTCTTACTGTCTTTGCATTTCCAAATACAGATAAATGTATTTGAGCCCATACACCTTGGTAAAGGCTAGTATCCGTGCATGAATTATAGCAGAAAAAAAAGAAAGAAAAAAAAGTAAAAAAAATGCAATGATCGCTGTGCGATATAAGTCCCCTACCAGCGGCATAAATTTATGACTTGCATCTCTGTTCATCAGTTCATCTTCTGCAACAACAGCCAAGAAAAGTCTGGGAAACTGAATTCACGAAATTTGCTAAGTCCAAGGGCCATAACTCTTGTGAAAATTAGTCAATCTAAATTAAACTCAAATCTGCATCTCACTATAATGTATTCACATACAAAAAATCAGCTCATTATCTGCAATAACAGGCATGAAAAAGTCCGGGAAACTAAAAATTTCATGACATTTGCTAAGTCCAAGGGCCATAACTCTTGTAAAAATAGGCCAATGGAAACCAAACTCAAACTTGGTCTGTATCACACTGAGATGTATTCATTTACCAAAAATCAGTGCAATAGAACCAAAGAAAAGTCCGGAAACTGAAATTTTCATAAAATTTGCTAAATCCAAGGGCCATAACTCTTGTAAAAATAGTTGCCAGAGTCACCTAATGCTCGACTGCATAGCATAATATCTCTCATGACAGCCAATTTATTTAAACTCCCTTTCCTCAAGGTCATATTTCAATAGTCTAACCCAAGATGCATCCAATTTGCAAGTCTGGTGCATGTAGCACTTATACTTTTCTCAATATTGGCTTTTAAAGGTAAAATAATTCAAGGGAAAAAGTAGGTCAAGGTCATTTTATGAAAGTTTGATCAAAGATACATCCAATATGCAAGTTTGGTACATGTAGCACTTATACTTTGCTCAATATTGGCTTTTAAAGGCAAAATCATTCAAGCGGAAAAAAGTAGGTCAAGGTCATTTTATGAAAGTTTGATCAAAGATACATCCAATATGCAAGTTTGGTACATGTAGCACTTATACTTTGCTCAATATTGGCTTTTAAAGGCAAAATCATTCGAGCGGAAAAAAGTAGGTCAAGGTCATTTTTTGAAAGTTTGATCAAAGATACATCAAATATGAAAGTTTGGTACATGTAGCACTTATACTTTGCTCAATATTGGCTTTTAAAGGCAAAATCATTCAAGCGGAAAAAGTAGGTCAAGGTCATTTTTTGAAAGTTTGATCAAAGATACATCAAATATGTAAGTTTGGTACATGTAGCACTTATACTATGCTCAATATTGGCTTTTAAAGGCAAAATCATTCAAGCGGAAAAAAGTAGGTCAAGGTCATTTTTTGAAAGTTTGATCAAAGATACATCAAATATGTAAGTTTGGTACATGTAGCACTTATACTTTGCTCAATATTGGCTTTTAAAGACTTTATTGCTATCTTAACATTTGCCTTATCATCTCAACATTTGCCTTATCATTTGAAATAATTTTAAAAATCCCAACCCCAGGGGCTATATCCTCATCTGGATATATTAAATGATGTATAATTAAACATTTGCAACAAAAAAAACCAACAGAATATGAATATAGGAAAGGTAAATGTGTAATCTTAACATTTACCTTATCATCTAGTTCGGACGACGCGGACGCCGACGCCGACGCGGACGCCGACGCCGACGCCGGGGGTATTGCAATAGCTCTTTTGCACTAAAGTGCAGTCGAGCTAAAAATAGGTGAATCTAAAGCAAACACAAACTTGATCTGTATCCCATTGAGATATATCCACATACCAAAAATAGTTGCCAGAGTCACCTAATGCTCGACTGCATAGCATAATATCTCTCATGACAGCCAATTTATTTAAACTCCCTTTCTCAGGCAACAACATATATCAAGTCACATAAAAAATTTAAAGTTATAAATCAAAATTAGTTTATGGTGAACCAATGGTGAAGCAAAATCACTGAAGCGGAAAAAGTAGGTCAAGGTCATATTTCAATAGTCTAACCCAAGATGCATCCAATATGCAAGTCTGGCGCATGTAGCACTTATACTTTTCTCAATATTGGCTTTTAAAGGCAAAATAATTCAAGCGGAAAAAGTAGGTCAAGGTCATTTTATGAAAGTTTGATCAAAGATACATCTAATATGCAAGTCTGGTACATGTAGCACTTATACTTTGCTCAATATTGGCTTTTAAAGGTAAAATCATTCAAGCGGAAAAAAGTAGGTCAAGGTCATTTTATGAAAGTTTGATCAAAGATACATCAAATATGCAAGTTTGGTACATGTAGCACTTATACTTTGCTCAATATTGGCTTTTAAAGGCAAAATCATTCAAGCGGAAAAAAGTAGGTCAAGGTCATTTTTTGAAAGTTTGATCAAAGATACATCGAATATGTAAGTTTGGTACATGTAGCACTTATACTTTGCTCAATATTGGCTTTTAAAGGCAAAATCATTCAAGCGGAAAAAAGTAGGTCAAGGTCATTTTTTGAAAGTTTGATCAAAGATACATCAAATATGTAAGTTTGGTACATGTAGCACTTATACTTTGCTCAATATTGGCTTTTTAAGACTTTATTGCTATCTTAACATTTACCTTATCATCTCAACATTTGCCTTATCATTTGAAATAATTTTAAAAATCCCAACCCCAGGGGCTATATCCTCATCTGGATATATTAAATGATGTATAATTAAACATTTGCAACAAAAAAACCAACAGAATATGAATATAGGAAAGGTAAATGTGTAATCTTAACATTTACCTTATCATCTAGTTCGGACGACGCCGACGCCGACGCGGACGCCGACGCCGACGCGGACGCCGACGCCGACGCGGACGCCGACGCCGGGGGTATTGCAATAGCTCTTTTGCACTAAAGTGCAGTCGAGCTAAAAATGAGTTCAATTTATTCCACAACAGCGGAAAAAAGTCCGGAAAACTGAAATTTTCATAAAATTTGCTAAGTCCAAGGGCCATAACTCTTGTAAAATTAGGTCAATCAAATTTGCCAAGTCCAAGGGCCATAACTCTTGTAAAATTAGGTCAATCGAAAGCAAACTCAAACTTGGTCTGTATCACATTGAGATATATCCACATACCAAAAATGAGTTCAATATATGCAACAACAGGGAAAAAAGTCCGGAAACTGAAATTTTCATAAAATTTGCTTAGTCCAAGGGCCATAACTCTTGTAAAATTAGGTCAATCGAAAGCAAACTCAAACTTGATCTGTATTACATTGAGATATATCCACATACCAAAAATGAGTTCAATATATGCAACAACAGCGAAAAAAAGTCCGGAAAACTGAAACTTTCATAAAATTTGCTAAGTCCAAGGGCCATAACTCTTGTAAAATTAGGTCAATTGAAAGCAAACTCAAACTTGATCTGTATCACATTGAGATATATCCACATACCAAAAATGAGTTCAATATATGCAACAACAGCGAAAAAAAGTCTGGAAAACTGATAATGGGACAGACGGACAGACAGACAGACCGAGAGGAAACTAAGAGTCCCCTTCGGCGTTGCCGGTAGGGTACTAATAAGTCCGGAAAACTGAAATTTTCATAAAATTTGCTAAGTCCAAGGGCCATAACTCTTGTAAAATTAGGTCAACCAAATTTGCTAAGTCAAAGGGCCATAACTCTTGTAAAATTAGGTCAATCGAAAGCAAACTCAAACTTGGTCTGTATCACATTGAGATATATCCACATACCAAAAATGAGTTCAATATATGAAACAACAGCGGAAAAAAGTCCGGAAAACTGAAAATTTTCATAAAATTTGCTTAGTCCAAGGGCCATAACTCTTGTAAAATTAGTTCAATCGAAAGCAAACTCAAACTTGATCTGTATCACAGTGAGATATATCCACATACCAAAAATGAGTTCAATATATGCAACAACAGCGGAAAAAAGTCCGGAAAACTGAAACTTTCATAAAATTTGCTAAGTCCAAGGGCCATAACTCTTGTAAAATTAGGTCAATTGAAAGCAAACTCAACCTTGATCTGTATCACATTGAGATATATCCACATACCAAATATGAGTTCAATATATGCAATAACAGCGAAAAAAAGTCCGGAAAACTGATAATGGGACAGACGGACAGACAGACAGACCGAGAGGAAACTAAGAGTCCCCTTCGGCGTTGCCGGTAGGGGACTAATAAACACAAGCTGGCATCCAATTGTGATACTATTTAGACAGGAGAACTTCATAACCAGACTTGTCAGAATGACAACATAGCTCGCCGGTGGCAACCATATGTAAATTGCAACAACAACAATAAAAAAGGTCTTATCACAAGGAATGCACATGTGAAATATCAAAGCCCTATCACTAACCATTCAAAAAATATGGCCAAGGTTAAAGTTTTTCAAAAGTAGGTCAATCATCTCCAAGGTCAAGGTCACAAGGTCAAAAATTTTGGTATCCATGGAAACGTCTTGTCACAAGGAATACACATGTGAAATATCAAAGCCCTATCACTTACCATTCCAAAAATATGGCCAAGGTTAAAGTTTTTCAAAAGTAGGTCAATCATCTCCAAGGTCAAGGTCACAAGGTCAAAAATTTTGGTATCCATGGAAAGGTCTTGTCACAAGGAATACACATGTGAAATATCAAAGCCCTATCACTTACCATTCCAAAAATATGACCAAGGTTAAAGTTTTTCAAAAGTAGGTCAATCTCCAAGGTCGAGGTCACAAGGTCAAAAATTTTGGTATCCATGGAAAGGTCTTGTCACAAGGAATACACATGTGAAATATCAAAGCCCTATCACTTACCATTCCAAAAATATGGCCAAGGTTAAAGTTTTTCAAAAGTAGGTCAATCTCCAAGGTCAAGGTCACAAGGTCAAAAATTTTGGTATCCATGGAAAGGTCTTGTCACAAGGAATACACATGTGAAATATCAAAGCCCTATCACTTACCATTCCAAAAATATGGCCAAGGTTAAAGTTTTTCAAAAGTAGGTCAATCTCCAAGGTCAAGGTCACAAGGTCAAAAATTTTGGTATCCATGGAAAGGTCTTGTCACAAGGAATACACATGTGAAATATCAAAGCCCTATCACTTACCATTCCAAAAATATGGCCAAGGTTAAAGTTTTTCAAAAGAAGGTCAATCTCCAAGGTCAAGGTCACAAGGTCAAAAATTTTGGTATCCATGGAAAGGTCTTGTCACAAGGAATGCACATGTGAAATATGAAAGCCCAATCTGTATTGGTTTAAAAGTTATAAGCAAGGTTAAAGTTTTTGTGCACGCGCACGCAGACGCAGACGCCGACGCAGACGCAGACGCAGACGCAGACGCAGACGCCAACGCCGACGCCGGGGGTATGACAATAGCTCTCCGGACATTCGTCCCGGCGAGCTAAAAATGGAATGTACCAAACTAAGCCATGGTTTTAACTTTCAATCTATAGAATTTTCTGAAGATAATTGAAAATGTACAGATCTGCAACTGCCTGACAAAAGACCACACCCTTTTTCTGAGGCCCTTGAGGTCAAGGGCTCAAACAAAATATAAGGTGCACATCTAGACTATAGACAAACCATAATGTAAGAAACAATTACTATCAATTACATTTTTATCATTTACAGTTTCAGAGGAGTTGCGTACAAAAGACCACTTTAAGGAGAAAATGACCACACCCTTTTTCCTAGGGGTCAAGCAAATATCAAACAAAATATGAGCTGCACAACTAGGCCAAAGACCAATCACAATGCAAAAATAATTACATTTCTATCATTTATAGTTTCAGAGGAGTTGGTTTCACAAGAATTGTTTACGGATGCCGCACAGACGGACAGACAGACAGACGTACGAAGGGTGATTGCATTAGCTCGACTGGTCTTTGACCAGTAGAGCTAAAAAATGATGTATCGTGATACAAATCGTATCATGAGTAAATATCGTGATATGTATCCTATCGTGAGCTTACTGGTACATTGTAGCATACCGTGACAGCCCTAATAGTTCAGTACAATTTCTAATGACTGGGCTACAAATCTATCGGGATGTCCCTTAATAGCTGAGCTCACTCGGTAACATGCTGGACTACAGAGCGGATGCAGTGTTCTCCCCAGAAATTTCAGATAGCATGGTGCTAAGTCTTCGCGGTGCACCTTGTGTTGGGATGCGCCATTGCGTGTTGCGTCATTGCGCATTGCATCATTGCATACTGTTTCATGTGTTGCTGCTTTATTACTAAACTGTTCAAAATAATTTTGATAATGAAAGAAATGTGTTAATAATACTACATTCTTAATTACATGCCAATTATCATTAAATTTTAGACAGTGAGATAATTGGTGTTCTATTTGTAAAGAGAGATTCATGACAGTTTTAAAACTCAATTAGTTTTGGGCCTTTTGAGAAAATTATCTTGAGACTGTCTAATGACCATAACTCCAGGTAGCTTAGTGTAAGAATATGGCATATTACACTGATTTGGAAGGAAATTCTGTGAATGGGCCATTTTCCATGATTTTCTAAAATATCAATGGGCCATTTCTTCAAAACAGTACTAATTAAGTTTTCAATGGTTCATTTTGCAAATTAATGGGACAATGGTGCATGTCCTCTGTCCTTCCTAATCACTGATATTAGTGAATCTAAGTGTGTTATGGAAAGGGTGTCTAACCTCGAGTTCTGAATTTTTGGTTCAGGGAAAGGGCAGGTTTCACCTTTTAAAAAAGGTTGAAAATTATCTTTATACAAATTCCTACTATTTCATCTTGAAAAATTGGATCCAAATAAGGAAACATTAACCCCCCCCCCCCCCCAATCCTTATTAGCCATTGCAATATTCTTTGGGGCAATCTTTAACAATATGAAAGCTGACAATTGTTCTACTTTGTCAACAGTATGGAACAAACCGCCCCCCCCCCCTAAAGAAATCAAGATCTATTTTGTAATTATGTCAATCGTATAAAAAAAAACGATGGTCCGTGCACCATGTTATGATTTGATGATTATCTAAATTTCTTATTAACTAGATTCAAGCAGGGATGTTTATATACGTCCCTGATAAAAAAAAAAAACAACAAACAAACAAAAATACGGACGTACCGACTCGTTATTTATTCAAAGTAGAATGATTTGCGCGAGCGAGATATCTTGTAAAAGCGGCAGTTATTTTGTATGACAAAACGGCGAGGTCGGGTAATATGTCGAACAGTAAGACGGATTAAAAACATATTTTAATAAAGCCTACGCTCACGCAGCAAGATACGCCCGTTGGGATTTTTTTCACAACACCAAAATATCTAAGTCCCATAACTCCATAAGGACAAATTGGATGAACCTAGCTTAAAATCGAAAAGCGGCTTCCTCTTCAAAGTCTGATCAAAATGTACAAATATCATGAAAATCTGTTGACACATATTCAAGTTATTGCGTTCCATGCACCTATATTTTGCCCTTAGCTTAACATGTATGTGCATATAACCCCCCCCCCCCCCATTACACATAATTTCTGGATTATGTGACAAAAAATTCAAGAACCCCTTATATATGTGAAAGAACATCCTTTCTACTTGAAGTATACAAAATTTCAAAACATTTCAACCAGAAATAGATTTTTAAATAATTTTTAACTATTTTAGTATATTTTCACTGTATTTTAAAATATCTAAGTCCCATAACTCTGTAACGACATATCGAATAAACCTGAAAATCGAAAGGCGGCTTCCTCTCCACAGTCCAATCAAAATGTATGAATATCATGAAAATCCGTTGACGCATATTTAAGTTATTGCGTTCCATGCGTCTATATTTTGCCCATAGCTTAACATGCATGTGCATATAACCCCCCCCCCTTCCTATTACACACAATATCTCGCTTATGCGACCAAAAAATTAAAAACCCGTTACGTATGTCAAAGAGCATCCTTTCTACCTTAAGTATACAAAATTTCAAAACATTTCGACCAGAAATAGATTTTTAAATAATTTTTAACTATTTTAGTATATTTTCACTGTATTTTAAAATGTCTAAGTCCCATAACTCTGTAACAACATATCGAATGAACCTGAAAATCAAAAGGCGGCTTCCTCTCCACAGTATGAATATCATGAAAATCCGTTGACACATATTCAAGTTATTGCGTTCCATGCACCTATATTTTGCCCTTAGCTTAACATGTATGTGCATATAACCCACCCCTCCCCCTTCCTATTACACACAATATCTCGGTTATGCGACAAAAAAATTAAAAACCCGTTACATATGTCAAAGAACATCCTTCCTACATGAAGTATACAAAATTTCAAAACATTTCGACCAGAAATAGATTTTAAAATAATTTTTAAATATTTTAGTATATTTTCACTGTATTTTAAAAATCTAAGTCCCATAACTCTGTAACGACATATCGAATAAACCTGAAAATCGAAAGGCGGCTTCCTCTCCACAGTCCAATCATAATGTATGAATATCATGAAAATCCGTTGATGCATATTCAAGTTATCGCGTTCCATGCGCCTATATTTTGCCCTTAGCTTAAAATGTTTGTGCATATAACCCACCCCCCCTTCCCATTACACACAATATCTCGGTTATGCAACAAAAAAATTAAAAACCCGTTACATATGTCAAAGAGCATCCTTTCTACTTGAAGTATACCAAATTTCAAAACATTTCGACCAGAAATAGATTTTTAAATAATTTTTAAATATTTAAGTATATTTTCACTGTATTTTAAAAATCTAAGTCCCATTACTCTGTAACGACAAATCGGATGAACCTGAAAATCGAAAGGTGGCTTCCTCTCCACAGTCTGATCACTATGTATAAATTTCATAAAAATCCGTTGACGCGTATTCAAGTTATTGTGTTCCATAGGCGGACGGACAGACGGACAGACGGACGGACGGACGGACAGACGGATGGACGGACGGACGGACGGACTTCGCCATACCATAATACGTCCCGTCAAATGACGGGCGTATAATGACATCTGATATACCGCGGCGCATTTCTATTACGCTGTAACTATATGACACGTGACGGTCAACACGATATAGCGATGAAAACGTTTTCATGAACTACGTTATAGAGTGGTCGTCTTTTGTTGGTCACTCGATAGACATTGACAACGCAGTTATTTCAAATGTCAGATAGATTGACGTGCGCCGTAGAAGCCAGACACGTTCTCAGCTCAGGTAAATAAAGCTTGCGGGGGCTTCAAGACGTTTAACACCTCGGGTTGTATACAGCCGGGGCTTATTAACCGGGAATGCGGCGGTTAAATCAATCAATTAACGCAAAGGGGTACACAAAATAGTTAATACACGAATTTTTAGGGGAAAAAAATATAGCATGGCGGCCTTAAAATATAGCGTGGTGCTAATCCCGATAGCGTGGTGGTAAATCTCGATAGCGTGGCGGGGCCGCCACGCTAAAACGGCCTGGGGAGAACACTGCGGATGACCGGGGTTCCAATCCTGGTACCTGCAACTTCTTCATTGGCGACGAGGTGAAGAATTTGAGTGTCAGAGCCAGCTGGATCTGCTAAGGAATGGAGGAAGAACCTTGCCAGGGGTTGGAGAGTGGGCACACAGAGGGTACACCAACCACCCTTAAAGTAAGGAGTGAAGGGTGTAGTGTTTTCGGTAGTTCAGTACATGTTCTTATGACTGGGCTATCAGGATGACCCTTTAGCTCACTCAGTGGGGCCGGGACAAATATTTTGTGTTCCAATATGTAACTGAGACTATTGATGGACAAATGAAAACCTTATTGAGTGCTCCACCTTCATGTTCAGTTACAATCGGAGGCAACACAACAATTCCATAGCATCCCGAATTTTCTCTGATGTACAGAATTAGAAATAAGAGGGGTGCATATACAACCGTATTTTAGAAACATTTCGTAACAAGCCTATGAAGTAGGTATGAAACGTAGAATAATCAGCATATATATGAACAAATAATAAAGCCATGAGGCCGAAAAAGTTCACCTCGGAAAATCAAAGATGGCGTCCCAAGAGGCATCGCGTAGGCAAATGAAGATATCGCATTCTATGTAGCGCAATTTTGCGTTCCTCCGCGCGGACGGGTAATGAGTTGGAAAAGGGTGCCATACTGTACAAATTCGAGCTTGTTGTCCTTCTTTGTAGGGCGGGGAGGCCGGGAGATCATGACAATCTTTTTGAAAGGGCCTAGACGGGGAGTTTTCCCCCGACAGAGATGGGAGTCCCGAGACATTGATCACAAAAATCTTATCGAATTTTGGATACCTCAGATTCGATTTTTTAATATCAAATAATCGATTTTGTGATATCAAAAAATAACTTTTTGATATAATAAATCATTTTTATATAGAAAATGATTTGATATCAGAAATACATTTGCGATAACAAACGGCGACTCACATTAGACTAAGGCGATCCACGACAGCTGTAACGGAATTATATATTTTGTATTTTTAACAATCCCCCCCCCCCTGTACTCGGCATTTCATGGTTTCAGTAGAGATTTTTTTAATTTTAACTTGAATCTCTCTCTCCGTCGTTGCGGTTCTCACTCTTAATGATTCCCTGGAGTTTCGAATTCATTATCGAAATCAAAGCCGTCTCGAGCCAATCAGACTGACAGAATCAATTTTTCTTCATACATCCACCCTCGGTATCTAAAAAACTGATGGTTTGTGCGCACCCCCCCCCCTTTATCTAAATTGGATCCTCTGATGTAACACGACGTTGTGCTGAACATTTCTCAAGGTACATGTATATCTTGCGCCAAGATATTGCTTCGATATATCATATATAATTTTTGTCCAGGTGTATAGGTATCGTTATTCAAAACACTCCGAATTCCCAATAACAATT
The DNA here is from genome assembly GCA_028142955.1 of Pinctada fucata. Lineage (NCBI taxonomy): Eukaryota > Metazoa > Mollusca > Bivalvia > Pterioida > Pteriidae > Pinctada > Pinctada fucata. Next base: position 17,947,186 of record AP027105.1, read on the forward strand.
CCCAATTCATTTGATCATCGTAAAAAAAGTGAACGTTGATGCAAGCAAACTATATATTGTAAGACTACATAAACTGGGGGAGGGGGTGAAATGTCACATGTTCATAGTAAACGATGTGCAAAGTTGTTCACTTTTTCAGTAAACTACATTGTATTTGTGCGGTCAGATTAGTACACTGTGCGTGCAGTTTAGTCTAATGTGCGCACAGAATTGTAAACAGTTACTGTGCGCACGGGTTACAAATCTATTTTTACATGGCTTTCCGGGGCTTCCGTAGAATTGGCAAATAGACTGATTTTCAAATTCAACGTTGGATTACTCCGTCGCCAAAGAAACGTGTCTCTCCAGTACTAGCGTTAAACATATATAAGTAACTGAAAAAGACACTTTTAAACACTCAGTTGCGGGGAACTATAATACCAGCTACACACTGCAAAGAAAAAGTGTGGCGGTAAGTGTCCCTTCTCTGCCACCAAAGAGCATCCCTCTCAACAAAACCTCCAAATGCAGTGTATCAGACATACATGTTTCGGATAATAAATCCTCGACGGTATTACTTCACTTAGTTTCAAATGAATCAAAGTAGACAGAATAATTTGGGATTATTGTCGTGTAGGTGGAGACAGAATAAATTGGGATTATTGTCGTGTATGTGGAGACAGAATAATTTGGGATCATTGTCGTGTACGTGGAGACAGAATAATTTGGGATTATTGTCGTGGAGGTGGAAACAGAACAATTTGGGATTATTGCCGTGTACGTGGAGACAGAATAATTTGGGATTATTGTCGTGTACGTGGAGACAAAATAATTTGGGATTATGGTCGTGTACGTGGAAACAGAACAATTTGGGATTATTGTCGTGTACGTGGAGACAGAATAATTTGGGATTATTGTCGTGTACGTAGAGACAGAATAATTTGGGATTATTGTCGTGTACGTGGAAACATATTAGAGAGGTTGAGATTTCCTACGTGTAACTTGTACGTGTACTTGTATTCTGGTCGGCTATTGTGACGTCATCATTTATTGCGTTTGACGTCATTTGCTTTACAAGTTACACGTCGCCAGTGAACGTGTAAAGTGCGAGACACACGTAGGTCTTTACTTCAAGATATTTCATCCCCTTAATTCTATCAAATAATATAAAAAGTACGGCATTTAATTCATAATGATTTCAAGTTTCTATTTCAATATAGATTTAACCGAACTTAATGTTCCTCTTGAATTTATACTGTCCAAAAGTCAACTCAATTTCACTAAGATTTTACAAGTACGCGTAGTTGTCTTTGAAAAGAAATCTCAACAACAGTTACGTGTAATTCAACTTGTACACTAGACGTACCCGTACAAGTTACACGTAGGAAATCTCAACCTCTCTAATAATTTGGGATTATTGTCGTGTACGTGGAGACAGAATAATTTGGGATTATTGTCGTGTACGTAGAGACAGAATCATTTGGGATTATTGTCGTGCACATGGAAACATAATCATTTGGGATTACTGTCGTGTTCTTGGAGGCAGAATAATTTGGGATTATTGTCGTGCACGTGGAAATATAATAATTTAGGATTATTGTCGTGTAGGTTGAATTTTTGTGAATTCAGGTCTTTTGAGGGAAAAAAGATGAGTCTGAAAATTTTGAAAAGAATTTATTAGTGAGAGAGGTGTTAGAAACAAGAAACCTCGAAATAAGATAGGAAAATCAAGAGTGCAATTGACTTTTATATGTACTTGTCATAACTCGAAGAAAATAAATATTTCCGAAGAAAGTGTGGGCTTCATTTTTTATCATAGAAATGTCAAATGCAAACTGTTGTAATTCGCTTAAATACCCTACAATGTTCCAAGAAAATGTCTAACAGCTTGAAAAGTAAATTTCTATTCATTCTCGTACAGCCATTCAAAAAAATACCCCAGAATTTTAAGGAAAATCATTTATGCTAAAGAGAACTTTGAGAAAACAGCTGAAATACAGGTTTATACGCTGTCGGATCAAAATTTACATATCATTTAAATAAATGTCATAAATATTGATAGAAGTATAAATCAAATTCGATGAAAATTGTGTGAATATGTTTATGATATAAATCAGGAGATAATTCTAAGGCTATCTACTTAGAATCGCGATATTTTCATACTGGGAGCCCCGTCAAAGCCATTGGCGGATTTAGATTGGTGCGTGACAGGCGGAGACCCCTCTTTCATACAATTGGCATCTGAACTAAGGAATATCAATTTCAACGATTTTATGAAAACATTAGTAGATCAGTGATGAAAATCAAGATTTTTGTTTATTTGGAAAACAGGGTAAAAAATGCTGGAAATTTGTTGCTAAAAATCACCATTGTAACGAAAATACAAAAAGTGCTAAAATGCACTCATTTCAGTTTAGATTTAGTTTTATTTGTTAACATACAATAAAACAGGTTAGAAACTTTGTATAAAACTTGAAGTTTAACCGTAGTTACTGAATTCACAGATCATTTAAAATTTTCTCGATTTTACACAAAAAATTACGAAAATCATTTAAGTTTAGATCATAATATCAGAGATATTGAATATCAACGATTTTTTTAAACACACAGTAAAATGTGCTTCTGAGAAAGACTTTTCAAAATATTGAGGAAAAAAGTATATGTCCGTGTTGAAATAAGAGAGCACAAACGCTCAATAATAGTGCCATTTTTGGTTTTCTTGAAAAAGTGTCAGCGCGGCTAATTTTCCTTAATTTTGGGATGAATTTATACAATTTATATATGTATATCTGTTTTGGGGGATCTATCAGCTCTACCGCATAAAACAGTTTAAGTCAATAATATTCCATACGCAAATGGAAATTCAAGGGCTATTACTTAGGTAAGAGAAATCCGAACTGATCAAAAGAGTACCTCCAGCCCAATTTTTATAGAAATTACCGCGAAGCATTTCTTTCAATTAAGATCAAAATTTTTCCAAACTTCTCTGCTTTTAGGTATGTAATGAATTAAAGTCTTTAACAGAGTCAGAAATGATACATTGCCCATAATAAATTCTATTTATAGAATTCTATAATTTAAAAATATCTATATAAGAGTGCTAAAACAGGAGATGCGCAAGAATGGTCCCAAATAGTGACCAATAAAGCACCTTAAAGGCAAATTACAACAAAAATCTATCTCTGTCAAAATAGCAAAAGTATGGTCAATTTCCTATACAAAATAGATATTTGAAATTGCTTTTTTGGGTTACAATTATGTTCGAAAAAACTTTCAGGAGACCTTGCCTCTCTTGTAGATCTACCCTAACTAAAGCCATGTCCGGAACCCTCGCCTTTTGGGCAATGACCACGCCTCCTCTAAATGAAAATCCTGATTCCACCCCTGAAAGCGATGCCTGCAAAAATGAAAAATAAATCAAAAGTCATATTTATAAACCTGTCTCAAGTCTGACGATGCTCCTTCTACCAGCATCAATATTGATGGCCTATACCGCAGTGAAATGCTGTCCCATTTCCTTTCAAATCAGCTGCCTCGCGTACCGTTTTATGTGATGCATCCCAGAGTATTTATCTATTCATGAATATTTGATAAACTCTAGTAGCTAGTTATTTATACAATAAACGTTTCGTTTATGAAATCGGAAACAAATTATCCGAGAATATCTAAATATATGCCATCACGCTGTTAACTGATTGATTCATAAATTTCAATCACCGATCTTTCACGCAACGTCTTCTTGTTCAAATTTCCTTGTGCGAATTGATGTTTATTTCACCAGTTTATAGCTGCGCAATAAATCAAGAAAAGAGAAAAGAACATTGTTTGCCTCTATTGTCCTCATTATGGATTTCTTAATTTTGTGTTTGTGGATTTGAGAAAAGAAAACCAAAGCTTAGAACTCAAATCAAATCCCCAGTCTAACCAAAATTTACTCAAATTCAAGAGGCATATCATATTAGCTGACCTCCTCCTCATTTTTACTTTGATGCTCCCGTTGACTCGTACTGCCATTCCTGCCAATGTTATGTCTGTAAATTCATAATAATTGACGCAATATCTTTAGTTTATAAGATGAATAGGTGCATGCATGGGAACCTTATTGCTTTTTGCCAAAATCATTAATCCATTTTTTTGAAAATAAAATAAACTCCATCTTGAAAAATGCAATTAATTTTCGACCCTTTGGTCCTAAGCATGTGACTAGAAAGTTGTTTGTGTTTTCATTTTCGGCAAATTGTGATTGTTCCATTTTATTTTAGTTTTTATGTTATATGAGCATATCTACGCATCATTTCTTAGACTTAATGGATCTCTTATTAGTTTTCCTATTGACCTGTTCTCAAATTATGACAGATTCGTTGGAAGCAAATAATGCTCGGAAACTCTGACCACAATATAACATAGACTGAGGTAGATTGTAAAATTGATTATATTAACTGAAAATAAAGGTCTTCCAAAAGTCAGGGGGAGAACGTATCAAGTTTCGCTGTGTATCTTTTCTTTTTGTAATATGTTAACGTATACGTCCCTATATACTCATATCATGGTGATACTTAAAGTTTCTTTGCCACACCAGCAAAAAGTACTGTCACTACGGACGTCACACATAGTCAGAATACAAACCTGTGAATAACTGTTATTTTCTCAGCTTTTCTCAGATTTCCTGTCCTCAAAAACCCTCACTTCTTAGTATATACGAAATCATCCTACCAAATAAAGCATAATAAAGGGCGACAATTGGTCCAAAGCTGTACAACGCGTAAGCTGGCTTGGTCATAAAGGGCCGATTACAATTGGCATAAGAGGGGCTATTAAATTCCTCCATCATGTGCCTGAGTGCCTAATATGGGCTGGAATCGCTTTGCTATCGTCTTGATCAAATTAATAGAAAAGACGGCTGTATGATAATTTGGGGCAGAGATATGTTTAATACAATCAAGTGAACATTAAGCTAAGTCAACAAAGCGCTTGAGAAAAGAATAGATGTGAATCAATTATGCGGACGGTGCCTTTTAACACTCTTTCATATCTCTTAAAGCCCATTGCGACAATTAGCAGTCAATGCCGTTAAAACAAATAAGTCAGGATTCCTCCTAGTTGTTAATGACACCGGTTTCTTGTCTCTATTTCCGATATGAGGCCCGCTTCTCTTCAGGTGCAGGATCAAATATTTATGAACCGTCGGAATTTAATTTTGAGGGATGACAGTCATCATGCTGTGAAATAAGAAAAGTTTTATGACAAATGGATACCGCCAGTAGCTTCCCTTAGACAGCTGGGATTAATATAACGTTAAATAACTTTTATTACGTCTCTTTGTTTCAAATAAGGTATGTTCTTTGATTGGATTACATCGGGAAATGATGGCGATAGGCTGGTGTTGGATATGAAGTAAGACATTAAAATCCTCCCTGAGAAGCCATTGGGCTCCGATGACGGAGATTGATTGTGGCCCGTGGAGGTAGGGGACGTAACTATAGAGAGACGAGGGGAGACAAAGACGAATGGGGCTCGCAAAAATAATGTCATTATAAAGAGCCCTTTTTGTCTGAATCCAAACAACATAATGGCTGCTTTTACAATGGAAATTGTTCAGTAAAGGCAGGATAATTTGATAAGACACTGTAATATATATATGTTCGCGCCAAACATTAAGGGAACAAAAACGACGTAGACACTCCGCGTTTGCCCATAAAAGATCAATTTATGAGCAAAGAAAACAAATTTAATTCATTTATAAACCTCGAAAATACCAACATGTTAATGTTTGCTGTAAAATCCATTTGCTTTCATGGAATTTACTTGCTGTTTCCGTCAGATGGGGGTTATACCCCTGAGATCCTGTTAACCATTCTACATTCATAAAAACAAATTTCTCAGAACAGCAAACAGAAGAATTATCTTGGGTATTATTTTTTACGAGAACAGCTTTTTTTCTAAAAAAAAAAAATTACCGATACCGATACTCAAGCCCTATGTTCGTAAACTCCCAATGTATGTGGATCTCTTCAATTCATGTTGCATGCATCGCTTTACCATGTTTACAAGTTGTATGATATATGAATGCAATTCGTTGTGCAAGCAAATCGATTTTTCGTTCAATTTGGAGAATTCTGAGCAAGTTATCAGGTTAACCACACCATTTGTCAATATTGTGAATGATCCTCGTAAATTGTCTCTGAATTCTATATTTTGGAGATTTGGGTGCCTTGTTGTTGTCTGTTGTTTGTTCTATATTTTATAGATTTTGATACCTTTCTATTATCTATTGTTTATTCTTTATTTTGCACGTTTTGGCACATTGTTGTTTTCTATTTATTATTCAATGTCGTGGAGGTTGGGATGCCTTGCTGTTTTCTGTTGCTTATTCTATGTTTTAAAGATCTTGGTGTCTTGCTGTTACTAGCGTATCACTTGTTTATTAAATGTTTTGAAGATTAGGATGCCTTGCTATAATCTGCTGTTTATTCTAAGTTTGGAGATTTGGTGTCTTGCTGTTACTAGTTAGCGTATCTCTTGTTGGTTCAATGTTTTGTAGATTTAGAAGCCTTGCTTTTATCTCTTGTTTATTCGGGAGATTTTGGTGCCTTGCTTTTATCTTTTGTTTATTCTGGAGATTTTGGTGCCTTGCTTTTATCTTTTGGTTATTTGGGAGAATTTGGTGCCTTGCTTTTATCTTTATAGTTTATTTCGGAGATTTTGGTGCCTTGCTTTTATCTTTTGTTTATTCGGGAGATTTTGGTGCCTTGCTTTTATCTTTAGTTTATTCGGGAGATTTTGGTGCCTTGCTTTTATCTTTAGTTTATTCGGGAGATTTTGGTGCCTTGCTTTTATCTTTTGTTTATTCGGGAGATTTTGATGCTTTGATTTTATCTTTTGTTTATTCTATGTTTTTGGAGATTTGGTGTCTTGCTGTTTTTAGTATCTGTTGTTTGTTCTATGTTTTAGAGATTTGGTGCCTTGCTGTTATCTTTTGTTTATTCTATGTTTTGGAGAATTTGGTGTCTTGCTGTTATTTTTTTTTTTTTTGTTTTATGTTTTGGAGATTTGGTGTTTTGTTGTTACTAGTTTCTTTTGTTTATTCCATGTTTTTGGAGATTTTGGTGTCTGTTATCTTTTGTTTATTCTTTATTTTGGAGATTGGGATGCCTTGCTGATATACATATGTGTTGATTTTTTTTATATATATACATTGGAAATTTGGGTACCCTTTTGCTATCTTATGTTTATTTATGATGTTTTTGTCGTGCCTTGCTGTAATCCGTCGTTTTTACATTTTGGAATTATAGGTACCTTACCGTTAACATTTGTTTGGAGATTTTGGCTCTTTGTTGTTGCCGCTGTAATATGGGGGATTTTTTTTAGATCTTTGCTTTTGCATAAAGTATGGAAGGGTATTCAGTTTTTTGTATCTTCTTCATGCGTAATTATATTGAATGTTTTCATCTCTTAAACCTAATTTTATGTCAACGTAAATGGTATTTCAAAGAGACGGCTTTTTTTCCAGATAATAAATATAATTTTATTACTTAAATCTCAGCTGGTTTATAGTACATACATGTATGTCAAAATAGAAGAGGAACACTGACAAACAAGAATACGATATCCGCGGGGTAGTAGAGATGCAAAACTATTGTGTAATATGCAACTCGTATACATGTATATGTTCCACTATATCACCATATCGCCATCGTTTCATCGCAGTACCACCATTGCGACATCGTACAGTTGGACATATTAATTTTCTATTTTGTTCGACAAATTTAAACAGAATTCGACTAAACAACCAAAAAAAGGTATAACCACACAATGTTAGTAACCAAATTTTCTGAGTAACATGCATAAAAAGACGAACTCAAAATTATATACATGTACTATAAAATATACATGTACTTCATGTCGAATTTTCGTCATTGCCGACCTCATTATTCATCTTTTTGTTATGGAATTTTGGTAATGCTTATTAAGTAGAAAATCGAATTTGGATACACAATTTAGAGTTATCAAGTATGATTTGAGAGAAATGTCGGGGTTGCACAATAAATGATCCCATTGCGTGTAAGATGGCTACAGGATCACTAAGTACAGGCTCAAAGTGCGGACAAGAAATTGTTTGTTTTCTATCAATTATACAATTCTCACCAGAAAACTCTCTCTGGGGACATTTGCACTTTAGAAAAAAATGTGACATTATGTATTCATCCATCCGTCGTTACTAATTCAATTTTTGGATCCACAAAGATTTTGTTTATTGAATGTCTATACAATTTTTTACTTGCATGCTTCAACATTCCACTGTTTTATTTTCTTTGAATGTTTATTTAATTGGGGGGGGGGGGGGGTGTTTCCGTTAACTTTATTTTTGTGCGAGTGAGGTATATGTGTGTGTGTATTTGGTTTTATACCGTATTCAAGGGGGGTGTTTTGCTTTTATTTAGCTTCATTTTTAATTATTTATTTTTATATTTATTTCATTTTATTTATTTGGTTTTTTTTATAATGTCGTTGCTATCCGATTACAAACTTTGTTAAATATATAGCTCCATATAAGGTCTTCAGATTTTAACAAGATCGAGCTGCTTTTCAGTGTTTATTTGAAAGCAAAGTTTACACGGATAAAGGAAAAATAAAAGAAATACATTTTCAGAAAAGACATACATGTATGTTTAAGTAAATACATTTGGCAAAATATATTGAAATGCTCTGCTATCGTAATCACATTTCGTGTATGATAGATAGAAACAAATTATGCTGCAGGATTTCGAGATTTTTCATCCTTTTTCCTGTGTAAGAAAAAGCATGATTTGTCTTCAAAGGATATGAAATTCAAAATATCCAAAATATCAGGGCAATTTTTTATCCTCAAGTGAAGGGACACAGACGACGTTGTATGTGTACTTACAAATCTAAATTTATATCTTCTGGGAAAAGAAATTCCATGGATGGTTTATTTGTCATAATTCCTTAGTATCCAGTAATAAATATATAATTTGTGATCGCTTTTGGTGGAAGATCATAACTAGAAGAGTGCAGCATTGATCTTGATGTACGCATGTCGTGTTACCAGAGGCGAAAAAAAGGAATAATGTCGGTATTAGATCTATTGGGATCTGTATCTTCTCAACATAATTTAAAGGGTTTTAATAGTCGGAAATAAAGGCGAATTTACAAGTGCTTAAGATAACTTTGATGGAGTGGACAGCTCTTTATTGATCATTAAAGACTAAACCAAACAGATGTCCAATTAGCCAAATCCAATTGACTCTAATATCATCAGGGCGGAGCGCTTCTTGCAGCTTCCGCGAGAAGTCGGTATCTCTCACGATTCCAATGGCTTCCGCTTTTCTCAATATCATTGGGCAATTATTACCGGGGCATCGTCTTAATCTCTTGTTTGTTGGAAAAAATGTCGAAGGAAATTTGATTTAATTCGATATCATATCGGCCTCTGCAGATTTCATTCTCACAAGGAAACTTTGGAGCCGTTAGGGGGCTGACTCGGAAGGACAAAGTTATACAACACAGAATGGATTTTGCACGAAAGGAGGAAACAGAATCTAAAACGAGTCTGAATGACTTCCGTTCAAAAACCAGTTTCGCAATGGATCTTTCCGGCACTAAAAGTGAAACTTTGCAGCAGATGAAAAGTTGCGAGGAACATAAAAACACGATGAGTGCTACTGAAAACAATAATGACAATAGAAAAATGAGCCTAAATTTTGGAATAGAGACTATTTTACATGGAGAAAAATCCGTGAAAAACCAAGAAGAATCGTCAATTTCAAATGACGTCACAACAACAGTGCAATCCAACATTCAAAAAATGAACTCAAGCTACCTCTGTGGATGGTATGGACACGTTCTCTCCAGGTTTCCGCGGGAAAACACACGTTCTTTTTCATCTCCAAACATTGACATGAACTGGTCTATGCAAGAAGCACATAAAGAGCGATTTGCTGGTAAGTATTGAATTTATCTCTGTAAAAGGAGAAAATATATATTTCTAAGATTTTTGTTTCATTTAAGATGTCGGTATTGATCAGAAACATTCTTTCTTTTGATTTTTTTTTTTTTGGTTCACGTATATATACGTCCCTGTTTAAAGATATCAAGTTTGAAAAAGAGAATTCCATACAAAATAAATGGTCCATCAAACAACACGAATTCGATAATAAATTTGATTTGTATCAGAATCAAGTGTTTAAAACTGCACAAGCAATTTCGTTATTAAAATTTTGTACCTGTCATTCATGTAACATTGTACGACTAGAATGAATAAAATTGTATGTACATGTATACGTTTCATTTGTTTCAGCGACAAGAAGAGTGGGACATCCGTACCAAAATCGATCACCACCGAAGCGTAAAAAGCCACGTACATCTTTCACACGGATCACCGTTATGGAATTGGAGAAGCGATTTGAACGCCAAAAATACTTGGCGTCGTCGGAACGCACAACGTTGGCAAAGACGCTCAAAATTTCAGATTCTCAGGTGAAAACATGGTTTCAAAACAGACGCACAAAATGGAGGTAAGTTTATTAGATGATAAATCGTGAAGCATTTATTTGTTGTCCATCTAATCCTTACTGATTTAAATTCCTTTACATAAAAATATTAAAACGAAACAAGCACTTCTGGTTTTCTTTAGTTCTTTATGGTTAGTCTTACCCCTAAAGAACTTAAAGAACTTAGCATTTAAAAAATACTCAAAGTATTTTCTTCGTGTTTTGTGTGATTGTGTTTTAAAAATGATTTTATTATGTTTGTTTCAATGATTTTTATTTCGGTGCAGTTTGTCTGCTCTGGCTGAAAATCTATAAAAAAAATTCTGAAATGAGATATATTTCATTGTACAGACGACAAGCCGCAGAGGAGAAAGAGCTAGAAAGACAGAGCACGAACCGACTTCTTCTGAGTATGACGTCATTCTCTTCGAAACAGATTTGTGCTGATGTGGGAAGAACATCCAACTAGACTCTTATCAGCCGGAACGCCAATCCCTATTTTGACGGTTGGAAGCAATGTTTCTAAAAGGGGCGGATAACTCTTGACACAAAAAGTAGCAGAATAAAAATAAATTGGGCTAAACGACCTTAATTGTTTATCTCAAATTTTAAATATTATTATACAACAAATAATACTCGGATATAATTCACTACATGTAACTGAAATTCCTCTGAAAGGGATCTTTGATATTTTTCAGCCCTGCTAAAGATCCAACGAAAATTGTGCATACACCGTTGGTTTTAAAAGCTGACACAAATGCTCCCCTTTGCACTTCTGGTCAAAATTCAATGATAATCTTTTCAACGGAATCCCAATTATGATACCTATATTGAATTTTAGTCAGTAAGTACTCTATAAATAGGAATAAAAACGCTATAACGAGGACCAGATTTTAATTAAAATTCATCGTTACGGACTCATAATACACCAAATTCAAGTGGCAATGGAATTTTTAACATTTGTTTTATGGTTTGATACCTTGTAGATGATTTTGTGCCAATGCCATGTTTCATTTTGGCAAATCTAACCACTTCGCAACACCGACTTGGGTACATGTGTACTCGTGTACTCGCTGTTTACAAACGAGTTTCCATACGTTGACATGGAAGATGGACGCCCGAACAGCATATCGAAGTTTGAAAGGTGACACAAACCCCTTAAGGCAAAGATCGGCATACTATTTTTGGTTTTGGTGACTTCGGTGATATATAAAGTTTACATTCAGACTGTTCCCAATCATTCCCAGCCGGGATTTTAAAAGAAAATAAGCAATAAAATGCAGGTAAACAGATCGCTGGCGAAAAACTGCCCTTGACAACGCCCGATTTATTTCAAAATGCCACAAAATTTACCTGATTAAGTGTTATGACTTGAAACGGTATCTCTATTGCCATCAAAATCACCTGTGTCATTCTTGTTTACACATGTAGCACAGTCAGTATGACGCGTTTTTGATGACGTGGTACAATGTCGTCATATTCAAAACATTTGTCACGTGACTTCGTTTTTAAACTTCAAAGACAAGTGCCGACTGGCGTTCCGGCTGTTATATACTTATGACTGAAACATGGAACAATGCAAGATGCGATGAAAGTGGAAACAGTATTAATTTGATGGCTTTGTATATATCTTTATATGGTGAAATAGATATTCATATTTTGTACGATGAAAATAAAACTATGCCAAAACATTTGATAAAGAATAATTTATATCTATTATTTTCATGAGAAAGTATGATTCTACCTGAAAACAAAGTGTTTGCGTCAGCATTTACACGTCAAACATGTCACATAGAAAAAATAAAGAGTGATTTTTTTAACATTTTGGATATAGTGATCGTTTATCATTTGTCTAGTTAGTTTGTTTCTTTTCTTTTGTTTTTGTTTTCTTTCTTCTTTTTTTTTTTCTTCTTCTTCTTCCTCTTTTTCCCCCTCTTTTGCTTGTTTGTTTGGTCTTTTAATCTCAGAACAGTGAACGCTGCAGACCTCAATCTTTATCTTACCTCTAGCAAATAAACTTGGAATCTGACTGGCAGAGAAGAACCAAGTATTATGTTGCATCATGTTACTGACAGGATATTATTTCAATAACCTGCTTTTACTAAGACGTTTTCCGCTGTTGACGTCTTTGAGATGCTTTAGAATATGTTGATATACCGGGGTAACATACAAAGACCAGAAGTCATTGGCGGGATAAATTCATTACACAGTGTGTTAAAGAGGAGGGGAGGGTACAAAAATTAACTGGAACAATGAAAAAAGTTGTACTGGGCGAGGCGAAAAAAAGTTGTACAACTTTTCTCGTATATCCAATATATTTCTGTATCCCCCTCTAAAACGCTATATTTAATAATATCCTTATATTTTTCCTGTGCATTTTTTTTCACTCGTTGTTGATTTCCTCATGCCCTCTGAATAATTAATCGAGTTTCGAAAAGGGTAAAATAGCCAGAAGTACTTAAAGTAAATCAATGTCCAGTGCTTTTCACACAATATGAAGGATCCCAAACAATTATACGGTTTCATTGAAACAACTTTAGATCATATGGTATGATATAAACCGAAAGAGATCATTTCAAGCGAAAAAAAAAAGGCATTAATGTTGATTTTTTTTAAACTCTTAAGTGATACACAGAAAAATATGCTCATCCGTAATATTTTGCTACATAAAAAGTAGTTTGTTGTTTTGGGGATTTTATTCTATTTATGAGGAAGGGGGGGGGGGGGGTTAACTATTTTGTTTGTGTTATAAAAAAATCGCATATTATAATGCCTAATCAAACATGGCAGATAAGTTTCATTTGATTTCTTCAAATGATTTATTAGAACACGAATAATGAAGGGAAAACCAATGTGGTGCAAAACATTTTTTGAGTAGTATATATTATGTACATAGAAAAATATGCTCATCATTGACATTTTGCCACAGGAGCTCGATGTCATGTATCAACAATCGCATATTCCTTTTTAAGTACTGTAGAGAAGGGGCGTGTATAATTCAGGGTTGTTGGCATCGAGTATTACCGTTTGTTTTTTGTAGGTGTTTACTCTATTTCAAGAAAGTGGGGGGATTAACTATTTTGTATGTGTTATGATAAAAATCGCATATTTTTTATCTATCTATTTATTCAGTAAGTTCAATCCATTTATTCAATTCAATTTTTTATTCAATTCAATTTTTATTCAATTCAGTTTATTTATTCAATTCAATCCATTTATTCAATTCAATTTATTTCTTTGTACATTCATATTTCAATATCTTTCCTCTTTATGACCCCCCCCCCCCCCCCCTCCCTCCAAGGAAATTCCAAAAGCAAAACTAAACATGGACAAGAAATAACATGAAGTGAAGATCGGCATGTTCTGAACAGTGGTTTATTGGTTACTCATCTTTATCTTGTCTTTTTTCGTGACTTCCGCATAAAACTATAAAATTGTGATGATGTAAATCGAGTTAATGGCCCTGCCCTTCACAACCTTCGATCTGCAACTTTTCCTTGTACAGATAATATTCGAACAAAGACGGGCGACAACATTTAATCAATTTCTTCTCAATCACAGAACACAAGGGCAGTGTCTGCATAGCATCAATTCTCCTTAATTAATTTAAGTCCCCGGGTCTATGAAATGCGATATTTATTTAACCTCCACCTTGCCGATTGTTCAGTTATGAAAATTGATTGGCTCGTCTTCATATTGCGATAAACCTTCCCCGGGGGGTGTCCAGTATCAGAGATACTGAATCGCTGCTGTCAACAAATTAAGTTAGGTAAGAGAATTAATCTGTCTTCCCAAAAGTAGGATGGATGGCCTGATAATAAACTTTCCCGTATCTGAGCTTTTTGTCGGGATCAATCCGAAATCATTGTATACATGCAGAAAATTGCCCGGCAGGGAATACCATTTAATTTCATAAACGATTTTATATGGTATTTGGGAACATTTCCCAGTGAATTGTAAATAAAAGGAAACCGATCAGATTGGCCGGAAAGTGTCCATTTTATAAATATAAACGAACTGGCGAAGGCAAAATGGTAAACTGGAAAGAAAATATACTAGAAATAACTTGTTCTTCGGCCTCTTCGGTTTAAAAAAAATGAGTTAATAATGAATTTTGTTTATAAACTTATACCTTTGAAAAATTGGATAAAGATGGCTCATTTGTGAATTTTCACATTTTAAGCTTTTAATTTAAATAAAAAGCATTTAAATTGGCCTTTTGATTTCTGCCCAAAGGTAGTTTTGTTTCAATTTCTCATTTACATTCAATTTTCTGATTGGTTATTCCTAAAAGTTGATATCTCGCAGAGTTTACCCTCTTTATGATGCATCAATGTTAATCAATTTTTCACTTCAATTTATCATTATATCGGTAGTTACGTAAGACAATTAACAATGTTATAATATTGTTTGATGTTGTATACCTTTTGGGGGAGGGGGGGCTAAACTTTTTTCAATACTTGAAGATAAGCAAATCACAATAAAACCTACAAGTGTATAATTTTTTAATCATATAAAATATGGAAATTAGTTGTGATGCAAAAGAATCATCGTCCTATCTTTAGGTCACTCCATGTTTCATAGAAAACTATGATCGCATGTCTTCCAGAATAATGATTCAGTAAAAAACAGGATTGGCATATTTCAACGTCTTGTAAGTCTAGCCTTGAAATAATTTACTAAGCTGTTAAGTGCGACCAAAACAGAAAAGATGGTTGCAAACGAATTAATAATTCATCTAATTCAACAATTTGGTTGACATTTCCATCTAGAGCGATTTAATTTAGGGAGCAGACTACTTTTAAGCAATAACCCGTTCGGAATTAATGGGCCGTCTTTGTTCTAGAATGAATTGGTTCGAAACGCAATTAAAAGAAGAAGAACTCTTAACTCTATACATATAATCCAATAAGCATAGATTCAATGAACAATTATCTTCAAAAGTAATATGGGTAATCAACAAAAATGGTCTCAAGGGATTATGAAACTGCTGTATTTCTTCTTCATAAAGGCAATATATTTCACAGATACCAGGACCAATTCTTTAGGGAAGTGTCACGGGGGCCGGCGCATGTCACGATTCATTTCTATACAAAAAGAAGCCAATGGGCTCCCGAAATGACGTTCTAGAAGTAATCCATCGGAAATACTTGCGTTATAGCAGCAACTCTTATATGGTAATATTCTATGAAACTTTCTACTAGATGTGATTCTACATGCCTACTCTTTATTTAGCAAGCGTCATCTTATATTTTGGGATCATTGGAATTGAATTTTTTATCATAATATACATCTATTTTTTCACATAATTTCTTCAAGGTAGTGTCGCTTACAATAACTTTTGGTCGTTACAATTATTTTTTGTCATTTTTCTTATTCTAAATTGTGACACTAGGGCCAAGTTGCGAACCCCCTCTCCCTTGTTGTTATAATAATACATCGAGAGAAATCAAAATAAGCGTTAATTAACGAGGCTGTGTACAATTAGAAAAATTTGATGACGGTGAACTTACAATTTCTTTTTCTTAAAATGATATTTGAAGTATAACAAATATATATCATGAATTTAATCTAAATTCTTGCACAGAAATATGAAAAAAATGAGAAAAAATCATTATTTTGCAGTAAAATCCTATAAGATCTCAATGTAAGTTGCCCTTATCTTCGAGATGACCTCTATAAAATACTGAACGGTCAACTTCTATTTTCTGTCCCATAAAATGAATTTTATCATATTGCAATTATATGATCCGAATTTTATCAAAATATCTTGGGTAGAAGTTCATCATTTTCTAATTAGACACAGCCTCGTTAAGCTCCTTTTTTTCGTCCTACTTACATAGGTTCATTTTGGACCATCCAACCAAAGATTGTACTCTATGTCTTCCGAAATGGAAGGAACCGGATGTGACAGTTCTACCGAATTGAAGCGACGGGTGTTGCATGAAAGCAGGAGATGCTTACACTTCCTGGGCACCTGGTCTCACTCCCATATAGGGAGTTCGCTTCTTTTCATATGGTGGAGGTTTTTGTTTGTTTGCTTTGGTTCCTGTTTTATCCTGATTTTGTATGCCTTCGGTTTCTGATTTTCTGAATTATCGATTTTGTGTTGTATACAGGGATATGGTCATTATCCATATTTGTCATTTGTACTATATTTGCATTAAATATTTAACATGAATCGTGATGTGATATTTGAATACACGAGTTCAAACTTTGCAAGTTAGCCATAGCAAGGCGCGTTTTAACACCGCCACTTACAATGCATTCTGTATTTGAACTGAACTTCTTCGTGTTTCTATAGAGCTGTGTTACTTTCGCCGTCTGTTGTCTGATTTTTCTTTTCTCGTGAGAAAATTTTTTTTTCAAGAATTTGTAAGCCTTTTTGGAATCTGATTTCACTTTTGTGTTTAACTTTCATTCCCTGATTTATCAAATATAGTCCCTGGAATATATGACGAATTTTATGTACATTTCCTACATACATTGAACACTACTTTTGACAATGACAAGATATTACAAAACAACTGTTTTATTATCCTGAATAGAACCACGCTGCATCGACAAATGTGTAACACCCACAAAACTACAACAAACGGTGAATGTTGGACAAAACAAACACTTCAACTAACAACAAGAGACGACGAAACACTCAAGAACTCCCTCAACGAATGAACCAACACATAAACGAGAAAAGGATGGGATCTCCATCAAGACTCGCTTGCAGTACCCCTATCCAAACACCCCAAGTGAAAAAAAAAACAACAACAACAGAGAAGACATTCACAGCAAAAGACACAAAAGGGACAAGGAACACCAAATACGACATCGAAACACCGAACACAGAACACTCCAATTGTGCCTCATATGAAATTCATGTGAAATTTACATGAACTTTACATGAAAGTTTACATGAAATTTATGTGAAACGAGCACGAACATGAAGTTTACATGAAATTTTTCACATGAAATTTATGTGAAGATTTTTACATGGATGTCATGTGAATTCAGTTTCCTGTGAAGGTCAATTAGAAAAAATCATGTGAAATACATGTGAAGGAAATTAATGTGAATTTCATGTGAAATATTTTTCACATAAATTTTATGTGAAATTTATATGAATTTTACATGAACTTTCATGTGAAATTTACATGATGCTCATTTCATATGAATTTCATGTGAGGCACAATTGGCTGTGTAAACCAACGAGATCGATGTGCAATCGGCGGGGCCGACTTAGCACGGCCATCTGCAACGTTAGTAGCAAATGGTGTTACTTTGTATCCGGATTACGTGCGCACAACCCTACCACTTACCCAGTTACTAGAGTTCGGACAAACAAAGCACACTCATAGAAACATGAATGTCAACACATACATCTAGAGAGACCAACAAGATGTACATTCAGCACAGAATTTTTACGGCCATTCGCTGTATCCATAATATTAATGTATCTATAATGTGTCAAAAACAAGGATTTTCATTAACACTCTATACAGCGTCCATGATTCTAATGATAAAGGAATCAAATATCCAACCCTTTGAGAAAAATGGACTGGTCATGAAATGCGTGCCAGATATCTCATCATAACCAGTGATTATATCAGAAAACTAAAGAAAAGGTTCCAGTAACAGTAACCTGAGCGCTTCCAAAATCATCTAAACAGAATGGAGGCGTATGTAATAGAAATTTATTAGAATGTAAAGTCTTGGATGAATTTAGACAATTTTCGATTGAAACTGCATGAATTTTTTGTTCGATGACAAGGTTTGACATTGAAAATGCATGAAAAATCTTAGTCCAAGGGCCATAACTCAGGTCTTACTTTTTCGACAGCAATCCCCTTTCTTCATAT
Organism: Pinctada fucata; assembly: GCA_028142955.1. Classification (NCBI taxonomy): domain Eukaryota; kingdom Metazoa; phylum Mollusca; class Bivalvia; order Pterioida; family Pteriidae; genus Pinctada; species Pinctada fucata. Next base: position 17,965,532 of record AP027105.1, read on the forward strand.
ACATCTACATATCATGATCATTCGTTGTGTAAAGTGTCATTAAAATTCATCGATTGGTTTAGGAGGAGTTGCGATGACAACGTTTGACATTGAAAATGCATGAAAAATTTAAGTCCAAGGGCCATAACTCAGGTCTTACTTTTTCGACAGCAATCCCATTTCTTCATGCACATCTACAGATTATTATCTTTCATTGTGTCAAGTTTCATTGAAATCGATCGATTTGTTTGGGAGGAGTTGCGATGGCAAGCTTTCATCTACAGACAGACAGACAAACGGACAGACATAATGAATCCAGTATACCCCCACAGCTTTGTTGCGAGAGGTATAAGCATATAACACTATAAAGCTAAATGGCATTTTGTATGTAGTGCGAAATAGTGTGAGGAATTCGAATGTAAAATTCAATGGATAAACAAAACCATGAAAATCAAATACAAATGGATAATTCTACAAAGCAGCAACATTCAATCCATAATGAAGATTAAATGTTGAATGTCTTCAAATTCAATAGCATCATTTACGAACAGATAGATTTGCAGCATGGACCAGACATGTACGTTTCGGGTACTTAACCCTCGTCAGTGATCCTCAATCTAAACAATGTAATATGGCCAAAGAGTGTGAAAGTTATTATGTCCAAAGTGTATGTAAAGACGTAGCAGGATGGGTGGGATATGATGCTACAGGACCCACGTTTTAGAAACTAATGTGCCCAGTGATAGTAAGCATCTCCTACTGGCCAGCAACGCCCATCACTCAAACCGTGCAGAGAAGGTCAAAATTGGAGATGTTTTGATATTTTGGGACAACTGATCTTCAGCTGTGTATCAGCATCTGTTTGTAAAGATGTGTACAAAACCCAGTGTTGTGATCGAATTCCATGAAGGCCAAGTCCATATGCTTCAGAAGCGAATGCTCGACATCTCTGCATTCATTGAAATTTGTCCCAAAAATCTGAAGACGAGTCGAAATAGTCATAAAAACACGAAAGTCTTTCAACTCTTTATCTTATTGAAGAAAAATTTCAAACCATGTTTTATGCGCCAGACACTTGTTTCGGATAGTAAATCCTCATCAGTGATACTTTAAAATAAAATACCGAAGGGATAAAAATATATTTCTATAATCTCTGAAATTTAATGAGATATTTAGTCATATGAAAATTAGCTCTTCAATTTCTAATAACCAATCTTGATATGTCGCCTGTAGGACGACAGAGAAACAGAAATGAGAAATTCCACCACTGGTGATGTAGTAAATAACAAGGGACGGATGATAGCTGTTTGAACTATTTCATTTTAAAGTCGGTCCCTGGGAAGTTGGTCCAGCAATTTGCTAGATATCATTACCCCATCTACAGGGGCCGAACACGCGTTCTCCTCATCCAACCTAAGTCAATAGATTTCCCTTAAAATTCCCCACGAGATGCACTAAAAATTCTTTTTGCGTGTAAATGAAATAAATAGATAATAGATAGTCTGAACGTCATGGTAAAGTCTGTGAAGCAATTTGTTCGTTTATTGCTTCTTGACTGAAACCTTTTGCCGAGTTGCACCAAGTCAATTGAAGAGGGCGTCAAATACTTTCCGATCCCGTTAATGAAGCCGTCAGAAGGGTGTGAAAAGCCTTCTTTCAGGCACTACCTTTCGCTGATGGGACGAAATCACTTTTGACTAAAGCAGAAAAAAATGTATAGAGTATTTGCAGAACGCGAAACCCTTTCCTTTGGGCAGTTGACTTTTTATCCAAAGCTGCACGATGTTTTTGAGTGTTTTACGCATTTGAGATTATTGCCAGCATGTATGAAATAAATATTTCATGGGCAATCCATCGTCATAAACAATATATTCTGATTTTCTATATTTGATATACGTACCAATTTCAATCTATTGCTACACATGAACGACACTCACTCGTATGGTATTTTTATGTATCGAATTACGATTTAAATAATACGCAAGGGTTCCAACTCTTTACCCTCTTGAAGAAAATTTCAAACCAAGACACGGGTTTCGAATATTTAAAGTATCATAAGCTTTTACAATTATTTTTTAGCGTACCTGACGTGTTCCTAAGTATCTTATATCCCCATAAGCCACTAACGATGAATTTTGGTAAATTCCTTATACAGCGAGAGAAATTTGAATCAACTCGAAGCTTCCTGTAGCATCATATCCCACCAATCCTACTACTTCTTGCGGTAATTTTTTGTACATAATATTTTTCATATTCTTTGGCAAAATAACATTGTTTAGATTGAGGATCACTGACGAGGGTTAAATACCCGAAACGTGCATGTCTGGTCCATGCTGCCAATCTATCTGTTCTTAACGAGGCTGTGTACAATTAGAAAAATTTGATGACGGTGAACTTCCAATTTCTTTTTCTTAAAATGATATTTGAAGTACAACAAATAAATAACATGAATTTAATTAAAATATCTTGCGCAGAAATATGAAAAATTTGAGAAAAATCATTATTTTGCAGTAAAACCCCTTAAGGTCTCATTGTCAGATGCCATTATCTTTGAGATGACCCCTACATAATACTGAACGGTCAACTTCCACTTTCTTTCCCATAAAATGAATTTTATAATACTGCAATTATTTGATCCAAATTTAGTCAAAATACCTTGGGTAGAAGTTCATCATTTTCTAATTAGACTCAGCCTCGTTAAATGATGCTATTGAATTTGAAGACGTTTAACACTCGAAACTTCCTTTTCAATCCTACTAATAATAAGGAGGATGGCGGCGGTATAATTTGATTTCTCACTCCCTTGGAAAAGTACAGTCTGAACTTTCTTAAAACATTTACTTGATTTATAAAATGGACTCCCTGATGAAAATTGAAAATTTCCGACGTCATTTGAAGAGGTAATGCCTCCGTCAGAAATTTTGGACTCTGGACTTTTTATCCATGTGCAATGACGACATCATTCGACGTCATTGAGGGGAAATGGCGGTACAAACCTTCTCATTCCAATTGCCTTAAAACATTAATATGCAAAACTTATCGTGTTGAAACTTTGCATATTTCAAATTGAAAATTCAAACTTTATCGGCATATTCGTATTAAAGCCTTGTGATATTTTTTATCCTATATTCTATTTTTTCTCATTTAAGAATGATTGGCTTTTTTTTAGCGACAGCGTCATCTTTTATTCCAGCTGCCTGTTTCACAAAAATACTTTAAAAAAAATCATAGTAATTTTCGTAACTTTTGATCGCTTAGTTTTTCTTATAAATTGGAAATTGAGATATTTTTTCCTGAATCAATGTCTTGTATGTAGAAATGATATTAGAAAACATAATACAAATCTAAATAGACATGCTTTTCAACCTTTTATTTAATGAAAGTTACGAAAATTCCTGAAATGTTTCGTAAGAATTTTTATGAAACAGGGCACAATATACCGCCTTTGATTGAAACACAATTCTTCTAAATAAATCATTTCCATATAGAGAATCTATAGAGAGTGTCTTAATTTGTGTATTGTTACGGGTATGCAACACACAGCAAGTGTATTTATCGTACATGTAATGCACGGAGCCGTACACTCTCTGTAAAGCAAATGTACACATCTAAATTACAAAAAATGAAAGAAGAGGATGCATCTAAAATAAATTATGGCGGCTCCGCTAGAAGCATCACTGATGAGAATTTAATATTCGAAACACAGGTCTGAAGCAGAAAAATTGGTTTGAAATTTTCTTCAAGAAGGTATAGAGTTGGAATACTTCCGTAGTATTGAATATTCAAAAAATATAACAGTAGAAATCCTCATTTGTTCAGACACCTCTAATGGATGCTGTGGATACTGATGAAAACCCCTTCCATTCTTAAACAAAGAAGTACCTATCAGTTATTCAGTCTCAAAGTCGAGAAATCAAGGGAAAATCATTAGAATTTTTATTCGAATGGTCGCAAACATCGGACTGAATAACATTGCGAAGTGAGACCAGGTACCCGGGAAGAATCAGCGTCACCTTATTGCATACAACACTTGTCGCAACAGCTCCACCAAAAGTTTAATAAAACTTGCTTATTTTAGAGCGATTTCTCTATGTCCACAATGCTTCAATGGAAACATCGTTTAGAACAGTAAATTTTTATCTTAACTTTCTTTGTGATATACCTCAAGTAAAAGTGTAAAAGTGGTGGAACCTAGGGACCGATGCAAGTGACCAGTGTGAAAATTCAACGGTACTAAAAATTACATGCAAATAACTTTTCCAAAATGGCATTATTTATTTATTAGATGGTCAGTGGACTGACCATTAAAGGTGCTAAAAGCTATCATTGTATGCACACAAACTGAGAACTTTCATTCTCTTGGGGTCTAGTAGCTGAATACATACTTGGTCCGTTTTCTTGGAAATGTTTTTGATAATCTTGACTTTGTACTTTTTTAGCCAAAGTGCTTTTCATAAGCCGCCAAAATTCATTTCAGTAGCGCCCTCTGGTTTTGTTTTTTTGAATTTAGATTAGAGTATGCAGCTCAAAATTTCCCGTAGGGTCGATTCCTTAGCAAATCCAATTACAATCTATGTTCAAAATAGCATTGGAGGGATGGTGCAAAGATGTTAATCTCCTTTAAATTTCGATGATATTTTTGAATAGAATGACAAAGTTTACTTAATATAGTTATTTCTAGAGGAACGCGCTGCTTAAATTAGGATATGATAATTTCACTATGACATCACAAAATTGTATTCATAAAACAATAAATATCGTATCAGACAAACAAAGAATCAGATTTTTGGAAGGAACACAAACTGTCAATCAACTGGAAAGAACGTTGATAAACGATAAAATGATTATTAGTTAGACGCACATACGAAGAGACATCTAAGAATGTAAGCAGTAATTTAAAGTTTCTATTTGACATCTGTGGTGGGTGTTGCATGCAGTCAAAGGACGCTCACTCCCTCCGGGCACCTACTCCTGCCTCCATTCAGGGGTTCACGATTGCCTTGTTAATGGAGACTTAAACAATCATGCCATATTCCCTAGATCTGCTCCTGCCTCCATTCAGGGGTTCACGATTGCCTTGTTAATAGAGACTTACACAATCATGCCATGTTCCCCTAGATCTGCTCCTGCCTCCATACAGGGGTTCACGATTGCCTTGTTAATAGAGACTTACACAATCATGCCATGTTCCCCTAGATCTGCTCCTGCCTCCATTCAGGGGTTCACGATTGCCTTGTTAATAGAGACTTACACAATCATGCCATGTTCCCCTAGATCTGCTCCTGCCTCCATTCAGGGGTTCACGATTGCCTTGTTAATAGAGACTTACACAATCATGCCATGTTCCCCTAGATCTGCTCCTGCCTCCATTCAGGGGTTCACGATTGCCTTGTTAATAGAGACTTACACAATCATGCCATGTTCCCCTGGATCTCTGACTCCTGAACCACGGTGCGTACTTCTTCTTTGTTATACTTATAATGGGGATAAATATAAATATAGGGTAATGTGCAATCATTTGATTATCAGTTAAGAATAAATCATCTACGTATCAATATGTGAATTACAATAAAGGGTTAATTGTCTCTTTTCTTCGGAAACCCTTAAGGCTGGACAAACTCATTCGTAGCAGAAGAGATATAGTTAAATCAAGTCTGGGCACAAAAGGTACCATAAGAATATCAGCATTTTTGCCGAACAACTTTCCTCGACATTTCACTAAATGTCAGTGATGGGAGAGTAATTTCTTCCTTTTATTTGCATTAGACATTAGTGTATTTACTTGATCTTTTTTTTTTTTTCTTTTACCTTAGTTTAGATTTTATCAATGCTAACGACAATGAACTGTTATTTGCTTTTATTAATTTCACCTATGCAAGCAAGAAGAACAAGATTTCCTTTCAATAATATGAAAGAGATTCCCTGTAAACTTATCAGCCGAGGATTTAGATATCATAAACTTGTAAAATCATTTTGGAAATACAATAACTATTCTGAAATTCTTTCAAAATTTGGGACAACTCCAGCATCAGAGTATGTATCATTGGGAATTTAATTTCCTCATTTAACGGTGACCTAGTAAACAAAAGAAGGATCAAAGGCAGATCAAACTTCAACCACAAATGTAAGAAAATAGTCGGTCGCCTGCTTTACAGAGGATATGATCCCAAGGTCATCAAAAGAACACTGGGAATGGTACTGGACAAATGACTTAAAGAAGATCCCGAAAAATAATCTCAACAGCACTCACAATAGAGCACAAAATTGAGCATCGACGGTTTTAAGCTCACCTGAGCCAACGGCTCAAGTGAGTTATTGTCATAGTGTTGCGTCTGTCATCCGTCGTCCGTCGTCGTCGTCCGTCGTCGTAAACTTTTCACATTTTAAATTTCTTCTCCAGAATGGCTGAAGGGATTTTGATGAAACTTGGTAGGTATGAAGTACTCATGGTCCCCTACAAGTGTTGTTGTTTTTCGTCCGGATCCGTCAACAAGTGGCGCCACCACAGCCAATAGTAGGTCACGGGGGTACCCTCCTATGACAAACTTCTTCTTCAGAACCGAAGCATGTATCGACAAACCGAAAGCATCAGGATGATCTAGAGAGATGTCTTAAGAAGTGTTGTTATTTTTGGTTCCACTTCGAAGTCAAATTTTTGACGCGCTTTTGACGTCTTTTCGGACTTAGTCAGAAATGCACATTTTTGCACTATTTCTTTAAATAACTCAATAAGTGTATGATTTTACACACTCATTTACTGCATATTTATCATATTTAACTTACTTAATGCTTTGATATGTATTTTAGGCTTAAATTTTATTTTTTTGATTTTTTTATGAATTTTTTTCTTATGTAAAAAGGAAGGGGGGGGGGGTTATTTTCATACATTTTCTGCTTCTTTTCTATAACCACTCTTCAGATTGTCATGACATTTTGTTGATATGAGGTACTCATGCATGGTACCCTACAAGTGAAAGAATTTTGTCAAGATATCCACTTTTAGATTTTTTAGGAATATTTTTTAAGATTGTACATAGGTATAATGTATGTTTTCCATGCCCAATGGACCCATGGGGATTGGCTTCAAACCCCGACGGGATCCCGACAAAAATTTTTTTCCCTTTTTAGCTCACCTGAGCCAACGGCTCAAGTGAGCTATTGTCATAGTGTTGCGTCTGTCGTCCGTCGTCCGTCGTCGTAGTCGTCCGTCGTCCGTCGTCGTAAACTTTTCACATTTTAAACTTCTTCTCCAGAATGGCTGAAGGGATTTTGATGAAACTTGGTAGGTATGAAGTACTCATGGTCCCCTACAAGTATTGTTGTTTTTCGTCCGGATCCGTCAACAGGTGGCGCCACCACAGCCAATAGTAGGTCACGGGGGGTACCCTCCTATGACAAACTTCTTCTTCAGAACCGAAGCATGTATCGACAAACCGAAAGCATCAGGATGATCTAGAGAGATGTCTTAAGAAGTGTTGTTATTTTTGGTTCCACTTCGAAGTCAAATTTTTGACGCGCTTTTGACGTCTTTTCGGACTTAGTCAGAAATGCACATTTTTGCACTATTTCTTTAAATAACTCTATAAGTGTATGATTTTACACACTCATTTACTGCATATTTATCATATTTAACTTACTTAATGCTTTGATATGTATTTTAGGCTTAAATTTTATTTTTTTTTTTGATTTTTTATGAATTTTTTTCTTATGTAAAAAGGAAGGGGGGGGGGGGGGTGATTTTCATACATTTTCTGCTTCTTTTCTATAACCACTCTACAAGTGAAAGAATTTTGTCAAGATATCCACTTTTAGATTTTTAAGGAATATTTTTGGCCTAGGACATCTTTGGCACGCATAAAAACGAAAGAAAAAAGGGGGTCATGCATACCTTTTCTGCAAAATTCACTTGTTTAATGACCCCTCCTTCCGAATTGAAAATTTGCTAATTTTTATATATTTTCAAATCGATCTATTGATTACATAAAAGGCAAAATCATGTTCAAAACTCAATTTCTACACACAGCAGGGAATCATACATTGATTTAATTTGCTATTTTTAAATTTTCAATAGTTATGACCAATGAGGTGACACCTTTTATTCAGCCCGGTTCACCAGTCAAAAGGGAAGGGATTCCCTGCTAAAATGATTAATTGTAGTTACACCTTCTAGGTCAGAGACAACCAAATCATTTTCCATAGGCCGTTATGTTAACGAAATGCCTTATATAACGTCTATACTAACATTGCTGGCCATGCATGTTATATACCGATTTGTTCATTGATTCAAGCTTTATACGAAACTAAATTAAAAAACATAGCATGACCTGCTCTTTTTCGCACTATTTGCGTCACAAGGTACGCCGCAGAGAATTTTCAAATTTCCCCGCGCCCGTCCCCTTTAGCGGATCGGGAGCTAGGGAAATATCCGGGTATCGACATTTTAATTGCACTTATTTTTTACCTATATATATCATATTCAAACAATATACCAAAAGAAAATAGAATTGATAGCCAATCACATCTTCTGTCACATTTAAAATAACAGGCCCCCTCACCCTACAGGTTTTTCTCCAATCAGAGCCGGCCTTTTAGTGGTTTCTGACCTATAACAAAGTCGCTGTACTTTAGATTTGATCCGTTTAATTCCTCCACAACCCTTTAGTACTGCGATACTTTTCAGGAGATACAGTGCAAACGGAATAGATTTTTATTTAATGTGCATTATACTTGGAACACTTTCATAATGGTTATCATTCATATACTTGGAACACTTGCATATACTTGTTATCATGTATAAAGTTTGCTCGAATTTCCTCTGTCTTAGACTCTCTTAGATGAAGTAATTTACGGACTGATTTCTTGAAGAAACATCGAATGAGTAATCTCTTCCTCTGGATCATGAGGTTTGATACACCCTACACTGCTTTTTGGAAAACAAATTGGCCCAATTTCTGCACAATTCACTTGAATTGATAAATATTGGATTAAAATGATTTTAACTGTACGTTTCATGTATTTGAGATGAAATCAATACTATTCAAAAGCATTCTTAGATTTCAGTATACTTTAATATTGATAAAGGCAAAACCGAAAAATCTTTGTTTTTTATGCCCCTGGAATAAAAGATTCGGGAGCATTTAGTTTTTGGCCTGTCCGTCTCTGTTTGTCTGTCTGTTTTCCGAAAAACTTTAACATTGGGCATAACTTTGAATGGAAGCTGGTGATAGTCTTAGAGGTTTCATATTTCACATGTGTATTCCTTGTGACAATACCTTTCCATTGATACCAAAATTTTGACCTCGTGACCATAACCTTGACCTTTGACGTACTTTTCAAAAACTTAAACATTGCGCATAACTTTTGATTGGTTAGTGATAGGGCTTTCATATTTTACATGTGTATTCCTTGTGACAAGATATTTCCATAGATACCAATATTACGCTGACCCTGACCTCTCACATACTTAACAGAAAATGGCGTTTATACTAACAAAGATGCCGCCGGGGGCATTCTCGTTTCACAAACATAGCCTGTCAGGCTTTATAATTTCTGGCATGCTAGCTATCAATAATGAAAGGTATGGTCGTTCAGTTTTAAATAAACTTAATTTATGAAATCATTTCATTGTTTTATTCTTTTTCTGCTGCGCATTAAAGTGGGATTTTACAATATGATTTTATTTTTGATGTTGCATAATTGAACTATACTAGTTGGGCATATGACTTAAAAAAAGTCATTGTTTTGAAATGTGACTATTTTTTTAAAGGTTGTCTGAAAAAAAAACTTCTCTGCATCCGGCAAAAATCTTTTTAGAAAGGTTGTGGGCTAAAATCCCGGTACTGGCACTATCAGTATTCAATAGCAGTATGTCAATTAGAGCGTGCATGGGTATCAAGTGAGCCTTGTGCCCCCTGGGGCTCTTGTTTACCAATGTCTTTTCCAACGTTGCACACTGGCCAACCGTGTCGACGGGACTACATGACGGGCCTTGTTTAAATCTCGTCAGAGAAGACTGGGTCCTGATTCTTAATCCTATCTGAAAGTTGGTCAGACTTCTCGGTTGGTTGATCTTCAGCAGAGCACAGACTGTTATACGCATGCCATTTTTTAGATCCATTTACTTAGAATTTGTGTTACAAGAGGCCGCTGCGTTTAACTGTCTTGTCTGTGATGTCACCGACAGTGAGAAGTTTTATGAATATACAATTATTGTGCGTCTATGGAAACCTCTATGTATCCGGATAAGTGGGTGGGTTGTGCGCACGTAATCCGGATAACCACACCATTTGCTAATAGCAGATGGCAATCTAAAGTCGGCGCCGGGTGCACATTGGTCTCCTTCCTTTTATGTGTTGTCATTAAAGTTTGATGTTTCGGTACGTCTGTTTCGATTGTTTTGTATAATGTGCTAGTGAATATTGTTTTGTATTTTTGCGGTTTGTAGTTTCGTCTGATGTCATTTGTGTGTCACTTTCTTGTGGGTTTGTTTCGCTGGGTGAATGTGGGGTGGTCATGCTGAAGATCATTCCATTTTCCTTTTCTGAGTAGCAACATCCCTTCATCGCCAGCTTATGGCGTGTTCATATCTCAGTTGATACGCTATGCCAGAGCAAGTACCAAATATACGGATTTTGTTCTGAGAGCTAGGCGTCTTTCAGAAAAGCTTCTCAGTCAGGGATATGTTTGTGACCGACTAACATCGTCACTGAGGAAGTTCTACGGTCGATATGGGGAACTCGTCATACACTATGATGTCCCACTCTCCAGAATGGTGGATGATATTCTGTCATAGACCATTTGAACCATCCAACCAATGATTGTACGAACTCTATGTCTTCCGAAATGGAAGTAACCGGATGTGACAGTTCTACCGAATTGAAGCGGCGGGTGTTGCATGCAAGCAGGAGATGCTTACTCACTGGGCACCTGGTCTCACTCCCATATCGGGAGTTCGCTTCTTTTCATATGGTGGAGGTTTTTGTTTGTTTGCTTTGGTTCCTGTTTTATTCTGATTTTGTATGCCTTCGGTTTCTTATTTTCTAAATTATCGATTTTGTGCTGTATACAGGGATATGGTCATCATCCATATTTGTCAATAAAACCCTGCACTGACCACAGCGGAACACACCAAGCACATATGACAAAGAAACTCCAACAAACAACGAAAACGAAACACACAACAATACCCTCATCGAATGGACGGGCCCACTAACAATTAAAGCAGATAAACCAAAACATTAATCAGTGAATGAAAGTCATACACAAAACCCGAAAGCAGATTCATAAAATCACAATTAAAAGGCTTACATGTACAAGTTCTTGAAAAAATAAAAACAGAAATTTCTCACAAAAAAAGAAAAATAGAAAAAAAAAAAATAACAGACGTAGACAATAACACAACTCCATCGAAACTTTATCCTATGAACAGTCCCCAGAATCCAGTGAAATTACGGAATGCACTGTAGGTGGCGCTGTGAAAATCCGATTTTGGTAATATTACATAGTTTAGATTGAGGATCACTGACGAGTTTTTATTACCCGAAACGTGCATGTCTGGTCCATGCTCTAAATTTATCTGCTCTTAAATGATGCTAATGAATTTGAAGACGTTAAACATTAACACTTATTTCAATTTCTCTCGCTGAATTATTTAAAAGAAATCAAGGGGGATTCACTCATTGGCCCCGGTATCGGAATTTTGACTAAGAAAAGTCAATGTAAGCGGCATTACCTTTAATAAAATCAATGAATAAATAAGATGACTTGTACACTATAACTAAAAACTGTAGTTCCATTGATCCAAAATGCCTTCAAAACATTATGATTGTTTGTGGAACCTGCTATTTCAAATGTTACGTCTTCAAATTCATATCACCACCGACATACACGTTTCGGGTACGTAAAATATACGGTAGACCACCACAGTGAAAAGGAGTAAGAACATAGAAGCTATTTCTACAACAAATAATACACCAACACAAATATCATGGCATCATTTAAGAACAGACAAATTTGCATCATGGACATGACATGTACGTTTCGGGTACTTAACCCTCGTCAGTGATCCTCAATCAAAACAATGAAATATGGCCAAAGAGCTACAGGATCCAATTTATGTAAAGGGATAGGGCCAAGAAGGCTGATATTGGCCCTTCATTTGATCATTGTACTTCAGTGGATTTTTAAGTGTGATTTGACACTTTGAATTGATGCGTTCTCTATGGAATAACTAATCTATTTTTCGTAAACAATACGTTTCTCAATAGCTTTTAGCCCACCGAAAACTCCAAAATTGGCAGTATTCCGCGAAATAACCGCAAAAACTATATGTTTCTATTAAATTAGCAATAGCCGCATGCATTAACTAAGATGAAAAATTAAATGTAAAATATTATCAGTATATCTAGTTGTCATAAACATTTTATCTTAATTAACGCATGCGGCCACGTCAAATTCTTCCACAAAAGACAAATTTTCCTGCAATTCTCGCCATATTTTGTCAATAACGTCAAAATGACATGACTTCATGACGTCATTACAGTCAAATGGTACTCTGTTTTGTGATACTAGTATTTCTCTTTTCATTAAAAGCGTTAAACATTCGTGTATTTTCAAAAGAGTTATCAAGTATTTCTTATGAAATTTAATTCTAGAGAAAAATAGAGGGCTGATTTAGGGGTCTCGTGGCCTTATCCCTTTCGAGAAATTTTAGCAAACAGAAAATTTCGTAGTTAGTGAATCCCAATGGAGATGAGATCAGGTGCCTGGGCAAAGTAAGCATCTCCTGTTTGCTAGCAACTTAGGGCGTGTAGAAAAACGAAACACAAAACAACACCAAAATCGATGGCCCCGATAATAATCAAAGTTTTTTTTTTTTTTTTTTTTTAAACACCAAAGACATGTAAACAATTCACTGACAAGGACATTTTTTGTATGTATACACAGAACATAGGTGTGTATATGTCGGCCGACCCATGGTGACCTAGTGAGGTACGAACCAGCAACCTTTTTGTCACCGACCGGACGCCCTATCCACTAGACCACGGCGCCGTCAAAGTAGATGCACTGTGAAAATTATAGATATAAAACAGTACATGTAAATGATGTTATAAATGACTAGAAAATATTAATGAAAGTAGATATGACCTATGATTTATTCTGTGTTACTATACTTCTAAAGAAAATATATGTCAAATTTGAATTTGATTACATTTTCTTGTTCTTCTTTTTTGACTGCTTCGGGATTAAATTTAGACACAATTATTTGCATTTATTACGTAACGACCTATGATCAAACTGCTTTATTCTTTGCTACTCATTGAGAACAGAGAGACAGATGTACCAGATATAAATTGTTTACTTCAAGCAGGTGTAAAAAGTCCTTTGTCTATTTGAATTGACAAGATAGATGTCCAATGTTGTGCACGCTTGCTCGTTGATACTTTAAGTTGTCGTACATTATGATAACGTTTACAGTAATTAAAACAGATGGGGAAATGTAACAGTATACAAAGACGTGGGGGTGTAGCCATATGTAAGATAAGCGGACAATGATGAAAGATATACCCGCCAAAGATTTGCGATTTTCATACCTCCTTGACAATCAGATGTAGTTATAACGATAATAATTAGATATTTAATCCTTCGCGTCAAATAAATTAAATCATTCAAAGAAGGTACAAATGTAAAAAGTAGAGACCCCAAAGAACAAATTGCAGAACACCTTCGTAATGACCACCTAACTTCAGCACAATTTGTCCATTTGTCTTCTCAGGTTATGTACTGACATAGATGTTTCATGTCTTTTAACATGTTAAACGTCTTCAAATTCAATAGCATCATTTAAGAACAGATATATTTGCAGCATGGACCAGACATGCACGTTTCGGGTACTTAACTCTCGTCATTGATCCTCAATCTAAACAATGTAAAATTACCAGAGTGTGAAGATTATTAGTATGTTAAAAATTGTACCGAAAGACGTCTACTAGCAGGATGGGAGGGATATGATGCTACAGGACCAACATTTTAGAAATTCAAGAAGTTCAAGACGAATTTGATCAAACTTGGCTACATGTGCCCTCGGGGACTCCCTGTCCATCAGCAGTAACACTCACCGATTAGTACAAATGTTAAAAGTCTTCAAATTCAATAGCATCATATTTGCAGCGTGGACCAGACATGCACGTTTCGGGTACGTAACCCTCGTCAGTGATCCTCAATCTAAACAATGTAATTTGACCAAAGAGTCTGAAATTAGTACCGAAAGACGTAGCAGGATGGTTGGGATATGATGCTACAGGACCCACATTTTAGAAATTTCAAGAAGTTATTTCGGTTGGTCGTTTCTTCAAACGCAATTGGAAATTTCTGTTTACAAAATTCTCTTAAATTTCTAAAACATGGGTCCTGTAGCATCATATCCCAGCCATTTTGCTACGTCTTTCGGTATATGTAGGACATAATTTTCACAGATTTTGGTCAAATTTCATTGTTTAGATTGAGGATCACTGACGAGGGTTTATTACCCGAAACGTGCATGTCTGGTCCATGCTGTAAATTTATCTGCTCTAAAATGATGCTAATGAATTTGAAGACGTTAAACAGTTGTACCACTTGGTGAGTGTCACTGCTGGTGGACCAAGAGTCCCCGAGGGCACATGTAGCCAAGTTCGATCAATTTCGGTTGGTCGTTTCTTCAAACGCATTTGAAAATTTCTGTTTACAAAATTCTCTTAAATTTCTAAAACATGGATCCTGTAGCATCATATCCCAGCCATTTTGCTACGTCTTTCGGTATATTTAGGACATAATTTTCACAGATTTTGATCATATTTCATTGTTTAGATTGAGGATCAATGACGAGGGTTTATTACCCGAAACGTGCATGTCTGGTCCATGCTGTAAATTTATCTGCTCTAAAATGATGATAATGAATTTGAAGTAGTTAAACAGTTGTAACAGAAATTTTCGAATGCGTTGAAGATCAGTGAAGTATTTTATTTGTTACCAATTTTAATGCCCCAGACAAAATAAGCCAAGTGAAATGAAAGCAGAATGAACATCAATGGCAAGGACATCATACCAGAATCCATGAATCCGACTGGTGTCAATTTTAGGTTAATGCAAAATTACATTTCAGTGGTTTACTTTTAGTGATTCAGAAAACACAAAACGGATTGTTTTAAACAATAAAGAATGAATCATTACAGAATTAGTGAGCCGACCTTCTTACAACCAGCTGTACACATCCCTTGTTTAGCAACGACAACGATTGAATGAAAGGACATGGATATCTCCAGCACGGCCACCTTGCACTGATCACAGAGGAACACACCCGCAGGCATGAAATAAACAATGAACAACCACTACACCAAACAATGGGTGACGGCGAAAAAGGTGAGGATGTATCCATTTTAGAAAAAAATGTTTCTCGTAGAATTCCATTATCATATATCATAACAATTAAGATTACGACTTGCAAATAAATTGTGGAAAAAAAGACAGTAGATGCGCATATTTTCATATACTAATATAAATTATATGACAACATTTCTTTAATGCTGATACAGACCAATCTTTCCTCTCAAAGAGAGAATCAAATACAAGTAATTCTCTATTATTAGTTTTCTTTTGTGTAAATTTTGTTATCTGAGAAATCTTTTGTCCTGAAAATGGTAAAATGATTATTTGCATTTTGACCTCATAATCAGACAAGAATTTTTGAATGAAATAACGTCATTTACGTGGGTTTATGAAATCATTCAACATTTGCTTGAGGGAAACATGTTTTTATAAAAGTAGATAATGAAATAGAACTTTATCGATACGTAATATACGGTATCCAGAAAATATAGCTTTTACCGAAAATTCATAACCCTATACTCAAAATTTTTTTTTAATTTAATTGTAATTAAAGTAAGGAAATTGTTACTTCAGTTTTATTTTCTGAAACGTTTTATACAACACAAGAGCAATATCCGAGACTTCAATATTTTGAATTGCTCATTTAACATTATCATACATGTATTTTTAAAATTTCAAGAAGCGACCAATTTAAAAAGGGAGTCGAGGTCTTGTAAATTAGGAGCTCGGATAGTCTACCGACAGATGTAGGTTTTAGCAGATAGCCTTTCTATATGACTTACAGGTGTCTGCGCACGCTGTCCATGACATAGCCCAGAACCATACCATATCATCACATACTTTATTAAATCAAAATAAATAACAGATTTCACACTTTATGATGAAAGGTATTGTGTGTCTTTGAAGAGTATAAAGGACTACATATTTAGAATGCAACAAGTACATGTATACCACTATCTATTTTGTTTTTCCATGTGTCGCACTCTAGTCTAACCCTTTTTAAAATTTTGACAGGTAAAATGTACTATGTCCTTAAGAAATGAATCTTATTTTTTTTTTTTTTTCAATTTATGCAAGTATTAACAGAAAATTGGACGGAAAACTGCATCAGTGCGCGAATTTTTTTTTTCTGGTGGTACTTGCATCAACAGAGAAAAGATATGAATATAAAGATTAATTTCTTATCATTTCATATCTTCTACTTATGGATTACCGTTCTTGAATCTAATAACAATCAATCCCAGCATTATATTTCGTAAGTTCGGGTTGCGCAGTGATACAACTACCTTTCAAGAAGAAAACAAGTTATATGACTCCCGCCATGATTCAAACAGCGAACAATTTTGGAATAAGAGCAAGTTTGAGCAACTCGTACATGCACAGTACAGAGTAAGTAGAAAAGAAATGGTGCCCTTGAAAGTTTAAGCAAACATCAGTATAAATTGCATTTTCAGATACGAGCTTATTCGTGTTTGAGGGAATCCCTGGTTCTAAAAATGCTGCTATAAATAGACCTCGATGTATCAAAAAAAATTCTCGGCCAATCAGAATCTTCGTTTTTTGAAAATAACAATCGAAATTAAATGATTCCGTTTTCCAATATATGTCTGAATTTCTATTAATATAGAATGAAGGTGCATTATATTTAACGCCTTCAAACTCAATATCATAATTTTAGAACAAATAAATTTGCAGCATGGACCAGATATTTCATAGGGATAATGAAAAATTCTGAATTTAAAAAAAACGTGATCGGCATTAAAAAAAATCCTGCAACCAAATATTGAATAAACAATCAGGAACAACTTAAAACAAAGAAAAGGTCATCTATATGTTTGGAGAAAGATGAAACTGCTAAATCGAGAGTGAAATCAGCGCAGAGGAAGGTTACACTTGTTAGCTGTCAGTGTTAAACGTCTTCAAATTCAATAGCATCATTTAAGAACAGATAAATTTGTAACATCGACCAGACGTTTAGGGTAATTGACCCTCGTCAGTGATCCTCAATCTTAACAATGCAATTTGAACAAAGAGTGTGAAAGTTATTATGTCCAAAACTGTAACGAAAGACGTAACTAGATGGATGGGATGTGGTGCTACGGGACCCACGTTTCAGAAATTTCAAGAAATTTTGATAACAGAAATTTTCGAATGCGTTGAAGAAACAATCAACTGAAGTTCATCGAACTTGACTACATTTGCACTCGGGGACTCCTTGTCCACCAGCAGTGACACTCACCAAGTGGTACAAACGTCTTCAAATTCAATAGCATCATTTATGAACAGCATTTTGCAGCATGGACCAGACATGTTTTGTCAATGCATTAAAATTGAATTTCAAATGAAATGGTTAGCTGAATTAGTTTTATGATGGCATGACTTTCTTGTTGTTGTAGGTGTCGCCATCGCGTTTTGTTAGAGATCACGTCATTTCTTTTCATCAAGTATTCACATTGTTTGACGAATACGATGTGCACGTGACTGTGACCTAATTCTCAAAAGAAAAATAACTGAATTAAGGTACTCAAAGAACTAAATTGCAATAAGAACAACCAACTTTTTCCCTTCTTAAACGGCAATAAAAAAAAGAAATCATTCTTTTCTTTGATGGCATGATGCACTGCCATCAAGGAGCTTCAAAGATGAATTAAGATAAATAATAATTGCCAATACAACAGTATATAATACATTGTCTGGAATGATATCTTTATGATAGTGAGATCCTATGTCCATTACTACAGACGTGACAATAGCTAAGGTCTTCTTCAATTGTCTGTCGCCTTCTGAGCGAGGAGCAATAAACCAAATTTGTCTAACACTTGCTTAGAATGAAGAATGATCTTTCTAATATGTAACAAAACAATTTGCGTGTTCATCATTTTACATTTGGCCAATGGTCATTATTCTTAAATGAGACTAAAATCGCTACTTGTGGTTTAATTCCTTCTTTTCTCATCATCACGCTATGAGCGAAGGGCTGTCCCACGTGATATTAGCCGGGAGGAACAGTTCCCAGGGAATCTTTTCCGAACGTTAATACTCGGCATATAATTCCGGACCTATTATAGATAGGCGAGAAACACGTGTAACAATTCCGTTGACACAAAGTATCTTGATTTCCTGACCCCTTGTCGTCACTCGTAATTATTCTTTAAAGATTTAAGGCGGAGCAGCGGTCTTCCACCAATAAGGAGGGTGTTTGCTTACATTACTTGCAATCTATCTACGCAAAATATCAACTAGATGAATTCTCTTGTAAACATAGATATTTTACACAGATAATCATGATTGGCATATTCCGTTTTGCGTTAATACACAGTTTATGTTTAATGATGCATTCATAGAAAAGTTGTTCATTAAGCGAAGAAAATTCGATGAGCCACGAACATGGACATGTCTGACGTCGAGGAGACTGAGGGCGACAAAAAAGACGTTCGAAATGAGCAGTTGAGGACAAAATTTGAAATGAATAGAGAAAAACCTAAATTATCATTTGGAATGAGCAGAATTCTAGACAAAAGTGACGACGATGACGATGAGGATGAATCTGATATAGAAATAAACGTTCAAGACGATGACATAGAGGCTAAAAGTGAAAAATCAGCCAATATTTCAAAAGAGTCTTCTGATAAAAGCCTTTCTCGACAATGTGTTAGTGTACCCCAGAATTATCCTACGGGTCTGTCAACCCCGTTTGGACTTTGTAGTTTACCTTCACACTTTGCTGTTCCTGTTCATAGACCACACCCTATTTTGCCAATGCTGACGTCATATTCTTTGCCGGGGTGGATCGACCTGCGTAGAGACAGATTTGGAGGTAGGTATTTCACTTTTTTATTTAGTTTTAGTTTGTTGTTTGTTGTTTTTGTCATTTCGACTTCAAAATGAACAAATCATACATTTACCACTCTCCATGTTATTTATTGAACTATCAAATAAAGATCCTTTAAAATGACAGTAATGATTACTGGAAATAACATAAAAGCTACAATTATAGATGATTCCTCTTTAATAACTATTAAGGATATAAATAATTCTCGTACAAGTATGTCAGTTTTAATTTCGGTTGAATATGGAGGCAAGAAGGGGATAAACAAGAAAAGTTGAAAAATAGTTACAAATCTATAATTTTCGTAGAAATACGCTTGGTTCACTTAAGATTATATGGCAGCAAAAAAGGGAAGAAAAAGAAACCGATTTGATTGCATCAAAATTCGATTAAGATTTAGACATGTACATTTAAGGAATAGAATGACAGATAATAAATATTTTCTTGGTTTTTCATATTTGTCAAATTCATTTATATTATATTGATGAATCCGATTTCTCTAAATTAAGATGAGAGAAAAGTATCGATGTAAATGGTATTCAATTTAAAAACTATTAAGGTGATGATAAAAGAAATCTACTATTTGTTTTTCAAAGTTTTGATCGATTTTGAACCTTAAAGAAAGGGGGGAAATAAGGAACAGATGAGTCATTATTAACTATGCTTAATAATCACTAGTTTAAAAATTTCATTATTTCTAATAAGACTCTTTCACATACGAGTAGCATAAAGATTTCGAGTTGTCATCGTAAACATTTTTTCTGATATAAATGTTCCAAATTAGGTACATGTATCTTGTTTCTGTTTAATAGAATAAATAAAGTTTAAACAAAACTAACCCTAACTTACACAAGCAGATCTGATATATTTTCACTAAAACTAATCATGATTTTTATGACAACTTCATGATTTTGCGTTTTGAAATTTAGTTTTGGTGAACTATACATTTTCGGAATTTATGGAAAACTTTATTTCGTGTAATAATAATATGAAACACATAAAATTACGGTCAGTATTTAAGTTAATCGGTTGCCATTATCCAATTAATTTGATAACTCTCTTTTTCTTTATGAAAATAAAATGTCGCTTATCTTCAGCAATGATGAGGGTATGTACGTAGGATGATACTATGTGGGCATATTTGCACGTTCATATATGAAATTGATCCCTTTATACGTATAATTTTCAATACATTTTGACATTAAGTAATTAATTTTCCCTTATGTCCATCATGTGAGAAAACAAGAAATAAAAACTAAATTTTACAACGACAACAAAGTGTTATTCTTACATTTCGAGAGGGTCGCGATTTTGCAATGTGATATATACAGTTTCATGCCATATTTAATTCGCATTTGCTGAAAAAATTCCGGTAATTATCTAAAAATGATATAACCAAGAAAGATGGACTTAAATAGAATTGCTACAGTTTAACTATAAAGAAATGAAAATTAAAGATAAGTTTAAAAAAAATGTAGTATATAATTAAGTGCATTTGATTGATCGGAATTTAGTAATGCTGAAATACAAAGTTTTTGAGAAAAATCTAAAAAGCGAGAAAGGGACAATTTACAGAAATAAGAACACAATTCAAACGTCAAACATGTCCACAATTCTTCTTAAGATTAGGCTTCTCTATGAATTCCCTTTGCTCCAATTTTTTTTTTTTTTTTTTTTTTTTTTTTTTTGGTACAGAAGAGGTATTTTTGATATTTAATATACCGAGAATCTACTTTTTCCATTTTTTTTTTCGCAATGTCAATTGACTGATTCAAAATGCAATTCCCTTCAAAATATTGATAATAACTCTAATGTAAAAAATTGTTAGGGTTATTTCTATTCCTCTCTGTATAAAACTTTATGAAAAATGTGGGACTAACGAATACTGTGTAAATATTTTTATAAAATAAATAAATGAATTTTAAGCAGTTTACGCTATCGTTGAAAAGGTAATCTGATCATTCATACAAAATATTCTTGAAAATATAAACAAGTTGTCCTCGCATGTCTTGATATAAGTATAAAAAATATTTAGAAATATATCAAACCTTTGAATTTTATAAATGCAAGTATTCATTACTGTTCGTGTGAGCGGATCCAGGATTTTTTTTTTTTTGGGGGGGGGGGGGGGGCAAGATCAGTCATGATGGGGAGTTGCAGCCATTGTTTTTGTTACAGTTGAGAATGGAAAAATATTTTAGCGATTCAATGGGAGGGGCTGATCCCCATTACCCCGACCTTTAGATCCGCGCATGCTTCGTTGACAAATCCGGAAAATTTTCGTAAATGTGTTTCTTTTCTTAATTGACACATATAAAGATATATGTCAGTTTATTTGATGAGAATTTTCAGACCATTGATAGATTTACCAATGTTGTTTACATACGGTTCAACTATCGGAATGTTAGCAGATGTCTTATGTCTAATTTCTATAATTAACAAATTACAGTTGCTCGGAGAATTGGACACCCATACCAGAACAGAACGCCACCGAAACGTAAAAAACCACGCACGTCATTCTCACGTTTACAAATAATGGAACTCGAGAAGAGGTTTCACCGACAGAAATATCTGGCATCCGCGGAGAGGTCCGCCCTGGCAAAAGCGCTGAAAATGACCGACGCTCAGGTCAAAACTTGGTTTCAAAATAGGAGGACAAAATGGAGGTATTATATTCCCTGATTTCTAACTTTGAAATATTTTTACTACATTATTCTAAATTTCTTTTAAAAAAAACTTTTCAAATTAAAAAAAAAGAAGACTATTAAAGCAAGAAAAAGAATGTCAAAGAAAAACGCAAAGGAAATGTTCATAAGAGAAAGAAAGATATTGTTATGGTAATATTAAAGGAATAAATGAAACAACTAAGAAGAAAGAAGAAAATTATTCAGAAAAATTCTGAGCCTCTCAAGTAAGAAAAGTTCTGTTTCCATCGAGTAACATTTGTCTCGTTCATGATGAATTGTACCATCTTTCAATCGAGAATCTCAGAAAGTCTGTCTGTTTGTTGACGTGGTAGTTGTACGTGCTGCTGCACACCTTTTCTCATTTCGTGTGTGTTCCGCTGTGATCACATCAACGTGGTCATGTTGTGAATCTTTTCCTTATATTTCATAAAATACTCTCTAGTTCTGATAGGGGAAAATGCCCCGTTACCCTATATCGCTGTCCCTGTATGTCTGTCAATAAAAATAACGCTTATGATATTCGAATGAACTTTTTTTCATAAACAAGCATGAGCATTTTACGAATAAAATTCAATTCACTTTTTCAATCACACAATTAGAATGAATATAAAATTAAAAAATGACATATTCTTTTTTTAAAACCGAATCAAATTTAATTAAACATTTCCACCTGTATTCATTTACTGACATGAACTTATGAGTTTGTGAAAGTCATACACGAAACCAAAAAAATCAGTAGGCGTACAAAACTAAAGAAATGCAAAATTAAATATAACGACTTAAAAATTATGCCAAAAAAAAAACAAAACAAAACAAAACAAAACAAAAACAAAATAGGGAATCCGTAGGATGTGTACGGCAGAGTTAGCATATCCTTTTCCTAGCAAAACCTATCAGCTCTGCCGCCTGAAAGAATACATTACTTTGCTATTTTGGAAACTTGTCATTTCATCCTAAAATATCATCGGAATTGAAGCTTAACGTCCTAGCACCATCCCTCCAATGCTATTTTGATCATAGGTTTTATTTTTAAAACTATGCTACTGAATCGACCCTACACAAAATTTGGAACTAGAGGGCGCTAAAATCACTTTGACTTAAAAGTACCACTGACGAGGATTTACTATCTCAAACCTCAAACACGTGTCTGGTGTATTAAGTTTTGTCTAGGAGGTAATGAGTTGGAACACAGGGATTTATCACGCTAATACCGTTTGCTGTATTTACTATATATATGTAACACACATATATAGTAAATACAGCAACCGGTATTAGCGTGATAAATCCCTGTGAGTTGGAACACTTTAACTTCCTTAGACTCATGTAGAAATGTCAAAACTGGTTAATGTGTCAGATTCGGAGTTTTGGATGGTTGGAACATATCATATATTTCAACTTGTGTGCAATGAGATAAAGAACTATTTTCATTGTATCTTCAAAGAAAATTTCGAGAAGTCAGCCGTTCACAACTATACCCGTAGTTGAGATTTCTTCTGTAAATCTCCCTGCCATTAGAACGGACTTGCTTTGGAATATCGTATCATTTGGGATATGAATACACAATGAATTTATATTGTGACTATGTTTCTACCAAATGTTATATTTCTCTGTGAATTACCTAGTTTCAGACTTCAATTTCTTTTCTAAGAAGCATACATGAACCACATAAGCTTCAAACTAGTACTAGTGAATGAAAGTCAACACAAAACCCAAAATCAAACAATCACTGGCAACGGCATACAAATTTTTAACGTCTTCAAATTCATTAGCATCATTTTAGAGCAGATAAATTTACAGCATGGACCAGACATGCACGTTTCGGGTAATAAACCCTCGTCAGTGATCCTCAATCTAAACAATGAAATATGATCAAAATCTGTGAAAATTATGTCCTAAATATACCAAAGACATAGTAAATTGGCTGGGATATGATGCTACAGGACCCAGGTTTTAGAAATTTGAGAAAATTTTGTAAACAGAAATTTTCAAATGCGTTTGAAGAAACGACCAACCGAAATTGTTCGACCTTGGCTATACAAATGCTTGAAGATTAGGAGGAAATTAACAAGAAAGAAAATAAGGGAACAAACTCTCATAAAACGAGAAAAAACAAACAGACGGAGACAACCACATCACATCATACAAACACTAAGGATGACATTGTAAATAGACATTTTTCTTCGAGTCGAACTTCGCACTTCGAACTTCGTACTTCGCACGAACATTGAAGAAAAAGTGGCGTAGCTGTCGTTCGCGTATAAACTCATAAGCGGAGTCATCTACATTTTTATTAGTATGCTCAATGGAATGATATATTGGACTTCCTGTACAACTGGCGCTTTTTTTTTCGGCAAACAACTTATGAAATTAAAGTGCGAAGTTCGAAGTGCGAAGTTCGTCATGGTGAAGAAAGTCTAATAATTAAATATGAATAATCTAAACAGAGTCCAACATTATCATATTTGGTACCGCTCAAAAGAATATGGCTCCGTATAAACATCAAAGTGGCCGAAATCAATTCAAATTTACAATTAAATGTTGTTGTAATATTGTCATGGAGTGAAACAATGACAAGATAATTTTCAAAATATATTCTGACTTCGTCGAATTTATCAAATGGACGCATTCCGTTAGACTTATCCTAGGCTTGCCAAAATTAAAGTATCGCGCTTCGACAGAGGATAGAGGATAGAGAAAAGTTGAAATTTAGATCTCTTTTGAAATTTCATGTCATGATATCTAATAATGGTATTAAATATATAAATGATCGTTTTCCATAGATCTCTTTTGTAAAATAGGTGACGCTACTGAAATGATTTCACCCAAGCCCCAGTAAATAACGACACCATCAAATCGGCGAAGCGTACTAACAACGAAGGACCAGGGTACTTTGTGACGCCATTTACTTTATGAATAGATCATTTTCAAATGTCGCCGCGTTCTTTTTGTATTTTGTTGGAATGAAGATATCATTGTTGGTCTTCTTTTCTTTCATTCGATTCTTGACCTTCTACTTTATGAAACAATAACAACAAGTCACGCGGAACTAACATGTTTTCAACAGAAACCATCGGGCTACATAAAGCACGTGGTCAAGTGGTATCCGTCAACAACACACAAATACCATGATCATGAAAACTTACACATTACAAAAATGCCATTGAAAGCAAGGTCAATGTTTTAGTAAGTGACGGACCATCTGATAAAGTTGCTAACATAATTATCATTTTGAAATGCTACAAGTTAGAACAGCTTGTCCTTAAAATCGAAAGAGTCATTGAAGATGTTGTCAGCTAGTATTCATATTTCGGTCTCTAGTACCTATATTATAATGTTACAGTAGAAGTGTGTTTTGGCGTCATCTATTTACTTGTACTCATACCCCAGTAGTCTTTCTTATATGTTATGTTTTCATGAAATACACACTTTTCTCTTACACTTACGTCGTGAGACAAAAGAAAAAACGTAGACGTAGCAGTTTGAGATTTCCTTGTCTCACACTCCACGTGACTCCTATTATGACGTCATAGAAAGTAACGTCACGCCATCGTTAGATTTGTGTAAGTTTTGGTATTGATTCTAGCTTTATAAACATTAAAGTGATGATTAAATGAGGTGAGTGAGAAAAATAATCAATCACGACGTTACGACTGAGACAGGGGAAGCTCATCCTCGTGCAAAAGATTTGCTACATCCACGACTCGGCAAGCCTCGTCGTGGATTGCAAATTCCCCTGTCTCAGTCTCAACGTCGTGATAGATTCTATTATTCTAAGCATTTCTATGTTCATGGAGATTGATTTATGCAATTTATCATGCTTGTTCAAGGCTTTACCTACGCCCTGTTACCGTTGAATTTTAAATACACTACATGTAAAATAAGAACACGTACAGTAACCGAAAAAGTATGTTTGGTCAAAAAAGTTTAGCTGACTGCATGTGGCCATGAATGTAGCTCTCTGACCGTAGACATAAAGTCCTCTTTCCTCTGCCATTAATAATAAGATGACTGAAGGATAGAAAGGCCGAAAAAACTTTGAACAAAGACTTCTATATAAGTCGAAAGAAGTTACCATTCAAAACAGAAATATGGCAAGTTGATTATGTATAACGAAAGACCTTTCTTAAAATGTATGTTTGAATGGGATGATGAATGAAATATATCATCTTTACGAAATATGAATATATAAACATAAGTTCTTGTTTACTCTTTCAGGCGTCAGACTGCAGAGGAACGGGAGGCTGAACGCCAAGCCGCCAATCGTCTCATGCTAAGCCTTCAAAACGAGGCTCACAAAACAATTTATGACATCCGGGACCCTCTGTGTATGAGCAACTCTTCCTTGCATGCACTGCAAAATCTACAACCATGGGCAGACGACAACTCGGACGATCAACAGTGATTGGTGTTTTCATAGTGTTTTTCGTCATCTTAGTATATTGATTCATTCCTTATACTGCTCTACAGACAAGGAGAAATCTATTGTTGAAATGTTCTCTGCATTTTTTGTCTCATCTTTTTGTTTACCTCTGATCTTTGCACCAGACGAAGTAAAATAAAGAAAAATAATAATAAAAAAAAAATCAGCACCGCTTTTGAATCCATAAACATTGTGTGTTCAGTCAATTATTCACCTTGTAAATTTTTCATTCCAGCTATGTATAATCGCAAGTAATTCATTCTTCTTATAAAGAATACATATACTAGAGAGAGTGGTCACGAGGATTACATGGTCGCATTGCCATATCACAGGAAATCCAAAGGTCTTGTTATATGACTCATTATCTCGCAAGTAATTAGAGGAGCGAACTTGTTTAAGAATTATATTTCTATCATGTGAAATACTGATTTATAAATATTCAGGAGAAATTCTATCGTAAAAATATTCTCTTATTTACCGAATCGATTTCGAAATCATGGAACCAATTTAGTACAGATATAATTGTTTCTTTTCTAGTCACAGTTTATTGGATTCAATAAAAGAGACAAATCTTAAAGTATCAGTCTTCGCAAGCGTTGTTCAATTTGACACATTCTCGACCTAATGCATTAATCGAACAATTCAGGATGCATAGAACTCGATCTTTGGTCCTTAAATTTCCTGAGTCAATTACCAGTCTTAATAATGACGTATCATTTCCCTTTATCCGGTCTTAATCTGGCAATTAGATTGATACCTTCGGTTTCCGTTTGAAGGGAAATGGAGGAGAGAAGCGACAGATTACCTGCGGCTAGCTTTGTAGTGTATGTAGATTTATGAAGCCGTTACAATTAAATATTTATTGTATTCGTCTTGGAAGCAAGGGCAATCACAAAACGAGGTGGCAATTACTTGTAAACAGACAACACCAGCTGTCAAATTGTGTATTTCAGCGACAATAGGAATGTTTACGAAAAAAGGATTTATGGACTGTCGTGAACGATTTGATAGTTTCTGTAATTCTTTTCACCCTGGGGTACTTCTGATGTTCCGGGATACTTCGTTTCTAGGAAGAAATCGCGACAAAGATTTTTTAAACAGAAAAGGGCAAAGATCCTGTGAGTTATGGGGAAAAGTTAATGTCATGGCGTGCAATGTTTAAAGTGTTTTGCCTCTGAACGACAAATGGTTATTGGAAAATTAGATGCAAATTACAAAATATTAGTGACAAATAATACGTCGATGTAAAAAAAAACTATGGAAGACCAGTGCTCTATAAGTTATAGAACTTAAGAGTATATTTGGAGGGAAAACGATAAGACGCAAAAAAATATAATGATTAAAAACCTATGAATAGAAAAGATGTAATTCCCGGCATCGGACAAATAAAAAGGGAAGCGTTTCCTGCTTACTGCAAACACTTCCACTTAGGCTCTTCAATTGTAGTCTATTTTGTAATTGTAGAGTTTCAACATTCTGTACTACAGGATATCATGTTTTTGTGAATACTAAAGTAAATTCAAGTGTTTATCGCTTGATAGTGAAAGAAGAATAGTTGCAGTGAAAACAACGAAAACACAACTTTCGATACTAGACACCACGGGAAACTATCAGGGAATGAAAATCAAACACAAAAGCCGAAATCATATTCCAAAAATCGCAATAAAAAGGCTTACAAATTCTTAAAAAATATAAAACAGAACTTTCTCACGAGAAAAGAAAAAATACAATGTAAGACAAACAGACGGAGACAATAACACAGCTGCATAGAAACACGAAGGACAAACAGACGGATACAATAACACAGCTGCATAGAAACACGAAGGATAAACAGACGGAGACAATAACACAGCTGCATAGAAACACGAAGGACAAACAGACGGAGACAATAACACAGCTGCATAGAAACACGAAAGATAAACAGACGGAGACAATAACACAGCTGCATAGAAGCACGAAGGACAAACAGACGGAGACAATAACACAGCTGCATAGAAACACGAAGGATAAACAGACGGAGACAATAACACAGCTGCATAGAATCACGAAGGATAAACAGACGGAGACAATAACACAGCTGCATAGAAACACGAAGGACAAACAGACGGAGACAATAACACAGCTGCATAGAAACACGAAGGACAAACAGACGGAGACAATAACACAGCTGCATAGAAACACGAAAGATAAACAGACGGAGACAATAACACAGCTGCATAGAAGCACGAAGGACAAACAGACGGAGACAATAACACAGCTGCATAGAAACACGAAGGATAAACAGACGGAGACAATAACACAGCTGCATAGAAACACGAAGGATAAACAGACGGAGACAATAACACAGCTGCATAGAAACACGAAGGACAAACAGACGGAGACAATAACACAGCTGCATAGAAACACGAAGGACAAACAGACGGAGACAATAACACAGCTGCATAGAAACACGAAAGATAAACAGACGGAGACAATAACACAGCTGCATAGAAGCACGAAGGACAAACAGACGGAGACAATAACACAGCTGCATAGAAACACGAAGGATAAACAGACGGAGACAATAACACAGCTGCATAGAAACACGAAGGACAAACAGACGGAGACAATAACACAGCTGCATAGAAACACGAAGGACAAAATTATCTAATGAACAATGTCCACAGTCCAGTGCAAGTAGGTGACATTTTTTAAAACAGCTGTGCCGTGCTAATTAAAAGAAGGGAGGGGATCTCTAACCAGACCAGTTTATACATATTCTAATATCACATGAATCATGTTATTACTTACATGTAAATAATTACGTTAAAACAATAACAAATAAGACGAAAGAACGCCTACACCAGTGGAACAAACTACCGAACACGTCACGAATCCTGTATGATAACATAAATGGCGGGTGACCATTGTAACATCAAATTCAGGATACTTATTTTCAAAGTCCATATTCGGCACAGAGATTTGAAAATATTACAATAATACAAAAAGGCCACGGACGGTGGTGTACAATATTGATAGCAAATTGTAAACCGTGCGGTTTTCGAGTACATATATATACTTGTCAAAATTTCTAACTTACCATTCTACGGGTATGGATTTTCGGTAATGTGGAATTCAAATTATTTTAACGATAATTTGATTTGATATACAACATTTCACTCTTTACTTTAAAATCAAGAAAAATGAAATTTCTTTCAACGGAAACAGACCGTGATGAAATTTGAATTTTGAACGCTTTTCATGAATTTCGCGTATTTTATCGGAAAATTACAATCTAACCACTTTTAAAGAATTGTTTGTACCAAATTTGATAAGAAAAACATAAATTAAACGGAATGCATTAATTACAAAAGCGATAATAAGCAAATGAAACTTAACGAATTTTCCATAAAATGGATGCTTGCTCATAACTCTTGTTAGTGGTGCGTAAAATGAGCTTCCATTAACCAAATATCTTTTTATAGACTAACTTTTCAAGAAAAATGGCATAGCACAGGAAAAAATTAAATATCGCATTCAGGAAATGTTTCAACACAAAAATCTTTACCCGGTATATCAATGATACCGGAAGTGTTATTGACTCGCAATGCATCAGAAAATTTGTAAGCATATCACGACGAAATAACAGTTTCAATCGCCGATATTTCAAAATCCGAAAAACGAATCGCATGATAACCGTAGGAACTTTTCTATTATAGCCTTTTTCAATCAAGAGACAAAGTTTTCTTACAAACCGGAAGCGGATGATTCTTTGCTAAAATGCTGTAGAATTTGAAGATACACATCGCAGGATGATCATTTATTCATTTACACTTTAAAAATCTTTCTTTGTTATTATAAATATAGATATTAATCAATTGATTTCTACTTATTGTGATATTGAAGTAACTGGAAAAATGTAAGTTAGAAATTTTGACTAGTATATATATAACTGAAGCCTTCCAACTCTTTACCTTCTTGAAGAAAATTTCATACCAATTTTAATGCACCAGACACGTGTTTCGCATAGTAAATATCTTCTGTGGTACTAAGTATTACATGCCGAAGTGATTATCTGACACAGCCAAATGTATATATTCCAGTAGCTGGTGCCCTCTGGTTTTATTTTTGGAATTTAAATTTGTGCATTTACTTTGCAGAGAGTGCGTCTTCAAATTTTGTGAGGGGTCGATTCAGAGACATAGTTAAATGAAATCTATGACCAAAATAGCTTTAGAGGGGTGATGCTCAGCTGTTAACCTCAATTAATTTCGATGATATATTTGGATGAAATTACCAGTTTCCGAAATAACAACATAATATATATGATGCAAAAGTGATAAAAGGCCCAAAGAAAGCTTACATTTGTATACATCTGAATCAAAGGGTTTCTCTTCCTCAACAGACTACAAATCATTTAAATCATGGACATATAGCGACCTGTGTAATGCCACGTCCTTCCTCTTGGACAATATTTATGTTAGCTTTGTTGATGATCTTAACAAACAGGTTGTAGGGATTCCTATGAGTACCAACTTTGCGCCTCTTGTTGCAGATTTATTTTTTTACACGTTTGAAAAAGAATTTATCCAAAATCTTCACAAGAGCAGAAAATTTGATTAATCAACAAGGCAAACGTTAAAAATACAGAAACACCATTTTTGGACCTAAATATCAAAATTACAAA
Source organism: Pinctada fucata (assembly GCA_028142955.1). NCBI lineage: Eukaryota > Metazoa > Mollusca > Bivalvia > Pterioida > Pteriidae > Pinctada > Pinctada fucata. Next base: position 17,996,479 of record AP027105.1, read on the forward strand.
CGAAGAAATTCATACAAGTATTTATGACAAAAGAGATGATTTTGAATTCAAAATAGTAAATTTCCCCTGGCTTGACGGTGACGTTCCCAGACTACCGTCATACGGCATTTACATATCACAGTTCATCCAGTACGCTAGAGCGGACATGTAGTAGAAATTTACATATAACCAAGAAAATTTTAGGTCAAGGTTTCCGCTTTCATAAACTAGTAAAGACTTTCTGGAAATTTTACAAAAATTACAGTCAGCTTCTTTTATCGTTCGTACCTATACAAGCAACAGAGTATATTACTTTGGGTATTTCACAACCTGCATTTTATGGTGACATAATAAACAAAATTAGAAGAATCAAAGGCAGACAACATAACCATCGAAAATGCGTCAGAATCATCAAACGCCTTTTATACCGCGGATATGATCCTAATGTCACCAGACGGACACTCGGCATGGTACTGGACCAATCTACAGCCTTGTACCAGCGCATCCTTAAGACTTGCACTCAGACCGACTGTGACGACGGGACTCCATGACGGGCCCTGTCCAAACCTCTTTAGAGAAGACAGAGCGCCGACCACCTGTCCTTTCTGAATGTCGGTTGGACTCCTCGGGTGATAACATGCATGAGCTCGCTACAGCCGGCAGAGCGCGGACTGATTTCGAACGCCCCTACCCTATTTATATATATATTTACATATCCATCTGTGTTCCTTGGGCCCTGCGTTGTGCTGTCTTGTTTGTATGGTCATCTTACAGAGAAGAGGTTATTTTACACAACAATTGTGCGTTCTTTGAGACCTTTGGGTAAACGGAAATGTGAAAGGGTTGTGCGCACGTAATCCAGGATAACCACACTATCTGTTACGAACGTGGCTGATGGCCGTCCTAAGATTGCCCTTGAGTCTCGTTGGTTAATGTGTTGTCTTATATGTTTGATGTCTCGTTTGCTGTTCCTTGTCTCTTGCTGTGTGTCTTCTCTGTGTTTTCACTTGGGGTGGCTGGGTTGTTGCTGATGGTGCTGCAACCTAGTCTTGTTGGAGATCCCCACCTTTCTTCTTTCAGGCGACAGAGCGGGAAAGTAGTTATTATTACACTTTAAACATCCAGTCGCGGGGAGCAAGTTTAACTGCTTCGTATATGTTGCAGAAAGGAAAAGCGACACCACAAACAACACAATACACAAAATGGGCCCCATTCAAATCAAAACCTTTGTAAATAGATTTTTTTAAATGGGAAGAATTATTCATTATTGAGACATGAATGATAATATGACTGACAATGATTCGAACACTCTCTGAGCACCAGGGTCAAGTCTGTTTACCCAGACCATGATATAACCAGAGAACTTTATGTCATATCGAGCATATAAAGCAGCTAACAACTACACATTTACATGTAAAAAGTAGTACTTCGACAGTCTCAAAAAGGATTTAAGCAAAGACTTAATACAGGGGAATCAAACCTGTGTATGTTCCCACTTATTTTTCTTCAGCAGAAGTAATTAGTTCTCGTCAGTTTCGACCTTGACACTAATAAATCAGACTGAGAATTAACTTACTTGTACAGTATTCCAAAAATGAACAAATCACCATTCAACAACTAAACTTCTTTTAGGAATCAAAACCGGTCTTTAAAAACTGAAGTGATTAACTCTAGAAGCGACATCAACCAATTGTGTATATAAAAATGTTTGAAAAAAAACTTTTAGACAACCTGATTTAGGCAAACGTCAATTATATATTTACTATTAAATCATTAGATTTTCCGATTCTTTCTAAAACTATGCCACCTGCTAAATTGAAAGAAAGAATCCCTAATGTCATTGAAAAGGCCTTCACAAGCAAAAATGGCAACCACAAATGCTAGTAATTGCTGTGGGTTACGATAAAACTTATATTGTGTGAGAAAATTCTTATTTAAATAATAGATACATAGACTAAAAAATAATTAAAATGTTGAGCTATCTGATCAAAAATGGTTTTTTGTTGTTGTTGCTGTTGTTGTATTTGGAGGAATGGTCTTTCAGCAAATTGTGGGAACTCCAAAGGTAACCAAAATGAGTTCCACTTCTTGATGATATTTTTATTCATAAGAAGACAAGTTTGTTCATTCTGCTCTCTCACAAAAAGAACATACAGCAATTTGAAGAATCCCTTGTTGGGCTAGCAGCACCCGCAATGTTCACGCACGAAAAATGAAAACAATATTTACAAAACATGCACTGTCTTAGATTATGTCTATATAGAAAGTGCTTCAGATAACAATTTTATTCGCTATTCAGCTTACACTTCAACGACCTGTTCTGAAGGCAAGGAGACTAATTAAAAAATAACTGAATCAATGCTACATTTGTAAGCGACTGACTTTGTCAATGCAAAAACTGTTTCGCCGATACAATAAAACTAAAAATTTCAACATCTCTTTGTCCTCCATGCTGTAAGATATATTAGATTAGAACCATCCAAAATACTAATGAACTAGACTGAGAATTATATTACTTGTTCGGCGGTCAATGTGCGACCTCCATTGTTTTTAAATAATACAGTGAGAGAAATTAAAATAAGCTTTGGGGTTCCATTATATACATTACATAATTAATGTGAATGAGGATCACTGACGAGGGTTAAGTACCCGAAAAGTGCATGTCTGGTCAATACTGCAAATTTATCTGTTCTTAAATGATGCGATTAAATTGGAAGACATTTAACATTTGTACCAAATGGACCAGGAGTCCCCGTGTGCACATGTGGCCAAGTTCGATTAACTTCACTTGATCGTTTCTTCAACGAATTCGAAAAATTCTGTTATCAAAATTTCTTGACATTTCTAAAACGTGGGTCCTGTAACATCATATCCGACCCATCCTGCTTCTGATTTCGGTACAATTTTGGACATAATTCACACGTTTTGGTCATATTACATTCTTTAGAATGAGGATCACTGACGCACTGACGAGGGTTAAATACCCGAAACGTGCTTGTCTGGTTTATACTGCAAATTTATCTGTTTTTAAACGATGCTATCGAATTTGAAAACGTTTAACATTGGGACCACTTGGTGATTGTTTCTGCTGGTGGACCAGGAGTCCCCGAAGGCACGTGCAGCCAAGTTCGATTAACTTCGGTTGGTCGTCTCCTCGACGCATTCGAAAATTTCTCTTATCAAAATTTCTTTTGAAATTTCTAAAATGTGGGCCCTGTAGCACGAAGACGTTTAACATTTGTACCACTTGATGAGTGTCACTGCTGGTGACCCAGGAGTCCCCGAGGACACATGTAGCCAATGTTAAACGTCTTTAAATTCAAGTTAGACTAACTTCAGTTGATCGTTCATTCAATGCATGCGAAAAGTTCTGTTATCAAAATTTCTTGAAATTTCTAAAACGTAGGTCCTGTAGCATCACATCCAACCTATCCTGCTGCGTCTTTCGGTACATTTTTAGACATAATAATTTTCACACTCTTTGGCCATATTACATTGCTTAGAGTGAGGACGACTGACAAGGGTTAAGTACCCGAAACATGCATGTCTGGTACATGTTGTAAATCTACTTGTTCTTAAATGATGCTATTGAATTTGAAGACGTATAACATTGATACCACTTGGTGATTGTCACTGCTGTTGGACCAGGAGGCCCGAGGGCACGTGTATCCAAGAAAAGGGAAGGATCTCCAGCATGATCACCCTGCACTCACCCAGCGAAACAAACCCACAAGAAAGTGACGGATAAATGACATCAGACAAAAGTACAAATCGCAAAATGACAACGATATTCACTAGAATACTAGAGTGAGGATCACTGACCATATTCACCAAGTTCGATTAACTTCGGTTGATCGTCTCTTCAACGCATTCGAAAATTTCTGTTATCAAATTTTTTTTGAAATTTCTAAAACCAAGTGGTACAAATGTTGAACGTCTTCAAATTCAATAGCATCATTTAAGAACAGATAAATTTGCAGCATGGACAAAAATTGTGTTCAAAAATACCGAATGAAATAGCAGGACGGTTGGGATATAATGCTACAGGGTCCACTTTTCAGAAATTTCTGGAAAACAGGAATTTTCAAATGCGTTTGAAGAAACGATCAACCGAAGTTTTAAAGGGAAATTGATATTAGGATATTAATTACGCTTTCTAAATAACTCATTTAGACCTAGGAATACAACAAAAGCATACAACATAAAATAAGGACAAGGATGGAGCTAATCCCAGTTAACACAAGGATGTTTTAAAAACATGTCCAAAATATTTCAGGAAACGTTATAGAAAAGTGATTTTGTATGGTTCCAGTGATATCAATAAAACATTTTTGGAAACATTTCATTTTGTTAAGCACCCTTAAATGTTATTAAAACGTTTTTTTTTTTTTTTTTTTTTTTTTTTTTTTTTTTTTTTTTTTTAAACGGTCTATACAGCTGCACAGTAATTTAAAAATGTTCATGGAACGTTCTGCCAGAAACCTGTTTGAAACTATTCGAAAATATTTTGAAAACGTTTTGTGTTACCTGGGATATCATATCTTCGCATGGAGAATCGAATGCAGAAAAGAATTAATCATGATTTAACTTTAATGTATTAGAAGACTTTTATATGTTTTCATTTCAGTGAAATTCAAAAATCTAGGTCAAAAGAGATAAGGGGTACTCAATTAGGAAAACTGATAATATTGGCAGAGAAACTGCAATATTAGCAATATTACGCAAAACAGATCTAAATAACTTCAGATTCTGATAGGATGCCGTATAGGTTTAAATTTTAAGAAACAACATTTTCAAAATAGCAGTTTTTAATTGTAATTTTACTTCTTATCTTATCATCTCCTTTATGAAAACGATGGGTAGTTAGAATAGATTGATAACAAATTGATAATAAATTGTGTTCTATCGATCCTTTCATTTTGTTTGTCATGATAGAGAGACAATTGAATTCCACGTAATTCTGGTAATTTGACTTGCACCTCTTTGTATAATCTTTCAGTGTCTGGTGCCAAAAAAATCAAACACAAAGAGGGATAATTCACGTTACGGCTTAAGAATTGAGTGTCGTTCTTTTTTTTTAGGAGCCCTTTTTTCTCTTTTATTTTTTTGAGACCCCGGGAAGACCTTTTAAAAGTGACAAAATTTCATCATCAAAACTATTCAAGTAAATTAATAAAAAGAATTAACATTATTGAAGTCTTTCCATAAACACAGCTGGATCTTATCTCTTAGTCGATAGACAAACTAACCAATAAAACCTTTACTTATTGAAATTAAATTCTAATTTTGTTTAAATGAGTAAGCGAGAGAAGGTTTATTTCGTACCTTAATGCTTTTAAATCATGTTTTACGTAAGAAATATTGGAGAGAAAGGTTAAATACGGATACTAAAAGATAAGAAGAGTATCGGTTGCAATGACACCATTGGAACAAACAGACAGAGACAATAACATGACATCAAGGAAACATTATGGACAACACCATATCAGTGGACTTTCTCCACGGATTCCAATTGTAAGAACGAAATTATTAAAGGATCAGCAAGAGACACAAAAGTGACAAGGAACACCAAAAACAACACAGACACATCAAACACAAAAGACAACACATCAGAATTTAAAAATCACGATCTGATAGTTATACGAAACTTGTAGGAGTTTGACAGTAAGTGTTTTGAATATTTCTCCCTGATGTGGTCGCCTTAGCACTTTCTATATAGACATAACCTCAGACAGTGCATGCATTTTATATATTGTTTTCATTTTCGTGCATGAACATCGACGGCGGGTGCGGCTAGCCAACAGGGGATGCTTACTCCTCCCGGGCACCTGGTCCCACCTCTAGCTTGCTAGGGGTCCGTCGATGCTCAATTTGGTGCTCTATTGTGAGTGCTGTTGAGATTATCGTCAGGACCTTCTTTAACTCATTTGTAGGGATACAAAAAACAAAACAGCGAAAACATTCTACAAAGGAGAAAAAAAAGTGAATGCCACAGGGAGATGAATTCATGTACCCGGGAAGAGTAAGTATCTCCTGCTAACTAGCATCTCCCGTCACCAAAGCCGTGCAGATTAGGTCAAGGCCTAAACTCGGTGTTTATGGACTAAAATAACACTAAGGATCAAAAGATGTAGTAGAGTTAGTTTTCTTTCGATGTATCGTTAAACAATCTGATCTGTAGTGACGACGTGAAACGCTCATCGATGAGCCCCTGGTCAATTTGTTTCTCAGTAAGTCGCTTGAAATCAGAACAAATTAGTTGTAGTTTGAGCTTACTCTTAAATATATCTCACCCTTTGCTTTTTGAATATACCAGGTAGAAAGAATTTTGGTGCTGAGGAATGTGATATTCTGGAAATGTAATGTCTTGTTATGTTTAGTACCGTTGATGTTGCTAGAATTCATTGCTTTTATATAAACACCCAAAATGTGTGCGTGCTCTGTTTTGTCCCTCCAACATTGTCTAGCTACTCTATTCCTCAATATTATATATAAAATCCTGGTGTCACTAGAAGGTATTGCATGGTACTTCATCAATCCACAGCCTTGTACAAGCGCATTCTTAGGATTTGCATTATGACTTACTGACGAATCTCCATGGCGGGTCCTAATAAAACCTCCTCAGAGAAGACAGAGCTCCGACCACCTGTCCTCTCTGAATGTCTGTCGGACTGCTTGTCAAATTAAATACATGAGCTCGTTCCAGCCGGCAGAGTAAGGACTGTTTTTCGTTCACTAATTCTTTTTTACCGTCTTGTTTGTGAGATCGCCTTACAGTGAGGAGAGTTTATACACAACAATTACACTTTCTTCTAGCCCACAGGACAAGTGGCAGGGATGCGTGCATGTAATTACTTTATTGGTACTAACGTGGCAGCAATGCTATTCACAAAAAGTCCTAAGTCTAAGATCACTCTTAGGACTAATCTTAGGAGAATGATCAAATTCATAAAAAATCTTAGAGAAAACTTACGACCAACTTCAGTCTTAACTTAGGACTGCTTATACCCACCCCTAACTTTACGACATGCACTTAAGAGCTGTCTTAAGTGCAGTCTTAGAATAATTCTCTGTCGCAAATATGGCCGCCGCTTTGTTTATTTTATTTTCTAAGAGATTTTCGTAGACAAGTTTTAGGCATTTTTCAGTGTGACGTCAAGCGGCTCAAAAGTAAGCGATATGAAAGATATTTTTTTATTTTATATAATCATATCTATTTTCTCTCCGCTCGCACAAAAAGGCTTTGCCTTGATTCATATTATGTTCTAATATCGAAAGGACGAAGTGATGAAAAATGTAAGAAATTTTAGAACTACAAAATCCATTTAGAATTTCAATGAAAAGTTTCAAAGAATCTGGCGGGAAGGACGAACGTCATTTTCGCTGCATGACGTCAAAAATTGTTGCAGTGACGTAACATTATTTGAACAAGGCTGTCGCAGCCTGAGATTCCAGTGGATAAAATGCCAAGAAAACATCACAAATTCACCGATTCCAGCGACTTTAAAAAGCGAACTTGCCCAGATATTCCATTTGTACGTTTCACACAAGCATGTTTACATGGATTCCCCAAAGCGGAAGTAGGAAAATATCTATAAATAGCCGTTGCTAAGACCATTAAACAGACTTACGACTGTCCTAAGTGCAATCTTACGACCGATCTTAAATTTCATCCTAAGTGCAGTCCTAAGATTACGACCAAGTTTAGGAGTGGTTTTGTGAATTTTACATAAGATAAATCTTATGACAGTCTTAAGATTAATCCTAAGACTTAGACTTAGGACTTTTTGTGAATAGCATTGCAGATTCCTAAGTCGGCATCGATTGCCTATTGGTCTCTATGGTTTATATGTAGTGTTAAGTGTTTTAATGTCGTAATAGGTGCTCATTGTCCCTTTTGTGTCTCTTTTTGTGCTTGTCTACTCTATGTTACAGCATAGGGGTATTTTGCTGTAGGTACTGAAACCTAGTCTTGTTGGAGATCCCCTTTTTACAGAGAAGTGAATGGATGTTGATGAGCATTTCATTTTGTATAACTTTTGGAAACGTATTTTTAGATTTGATAACTTTTAATTTAAGAAGTGTTTTGATTTTATTAGTCCCCCACCGGCTCGCCGAAGGGGACTTATAGTTTCCACCCCGTTTGTCTGTCCGTCTGTCTGTCTGACCGTTAGTACGTCTGTCTGTCCGTCACACTTTAGTTTTCCAGACTTTTTTCGCTGTCGTTGCATATATTGAACTCATTTTTGGTATGTGAGTTTATCTCAACGTGATACAGATCAAGCTCGAGTTTGGATTTGATTCACCTATTTTTACAAGAGTTATGGCCCTTGGACTTAGCAAATTTCATGAAATTCTTAGTTTTCCGGACTTTTCTTTCAAGGTATTGCAGATATTAAAATGATTTTTATATGTGAATACATTTTTGTGTTATACAGCTCAAGTTTGAGTTTGGATCCGATTGACCTATTTTTAAAAGAGTTATGGCCCCTGGTCTTAGCAAATTTCATGAATTTCATAGTTTTCCGGATTTTTCTCGGCTGTTGTTGTAGATATTGAAATGATTTTTTATATGTGATTACATCTTAGTGTTATCCAGATCAAGTTCGAGTTTGGTTTTGATTGACCTATTTTCACAAGAATTATGGCCCTTGGACTTAGAAAATTTCAAGAAATTTTCAGTTCTACGGACTTTTCGTCCCTGGTATTGAAATCATTTTCGGTATGTATATGAATATTATACCTCAGTATGATACAAATCAAGCTCGTGTTTCAATTTGATTGACCCATTTCTACAGGAGTTATGGCCCCTGGACTTAGCAAATTTCATGAACTTCTTGGTTTCCAGTCTTTTCATGCCTTTGGTATGCAGATACATTATAGTATGATAAAAGATAAATTGAAGTTGGGTTTGATTTATTTGTTCTTACAAAAGGTATGGCCTCATAACATTTCATTAAAATTTCCTGTTTTCCAGACCTTCTTCTAATACACATATTGAACTTATTTTGATGTTTGATTCATCTTTTGGTGTAAGTACAGGTCAAGGCAGAGTTGAAGAACATGGATTAATGGCGGTAGGGGACTTATATCGCTTGCGATTCATAAATTTTTATTTCATAAACATGTATGTCATTGTTAAAGAAAATAATTAAAAACTTAACAAGTAAACAAAAACTCACAAAATACAATTACTGCAGCACTATTGCATTGTTATAATAAGACGACATCAACATCTATTTAAATACTATTACACACAAAACACTCGACAAACAATTACAGAAACGGACAATTACGACAATATACAAGACTACCCTTCACCATCTAAACGGGAAAGTAGAAACGTAGAAAATTTCAAATTTATATACAATATCGTACATTAAAAATTTTGTTGCAAAAGGGAAAGAAGAGAGAAAAGTAAAACAGAGAAAGATGATTTAATGTCACATTTAATATCATTGACATGAAAAACAAAGACTTTGATAACAAAGACGAAAACTTTAATACATAGCACTTCACAAAACAATCAAACATAAATCTGTGATTAGGGATAAATATCATTTAAGCAACAAAGGGCAAAGACTGCATTCGACAAACAAAGAACAAATGAGAGCAACACGGAACAAAAATCACATTTAAACAACAAAAACAATAAAACGTAGATCAAATATTCAGATTTATACAACAAAGAACAAAGATGAGAGTATGACTTTAAGTACGACTTTTAAACAATATAGGACAAAAAGACAGAATACGAAACATAGAGAAAAATTTTCTCACAAAGAAACGAAAATAACAAAATCCTGAAACAAAAATAATATCAGAACAAAACAAATAATACAAATAACACGAAACATAGAACATAAAACACACAGGATGGCTTAAAGTATTAAACACATAATGTAAACAAACACATAATGTCAACAAACACAGCACGCATTTAAGGCTATATAACATACAAAACAGACATCACACATTCGACCATGTAAACAACACAAAGAAGCCTACCATTATTGACATTTCGGTCTTTCAGGGCCCACACTGGGTAAAGTCTAAATGTGAATCATAACGAAGCTATTAAAGACAAAGGACTTTGGCACATGAGGCAACATAATCTAAGGACAAGGAGGTCAATTATTAAAATAGAACGTTCAACCGCAGGTAGAATAAGATACAAAGGTCTAAGAAATTTAAAAAAGAGTATGATAAACGTTTAACACAGGCAAACACACAAAGAAGCAACACAAAAACAAAGACTCAACGTTAATGACGCGGACCAACGACAAAGACATACCTAGACACATGGCGGAAGAACATCACACAGTCACAATAAAAAAAAGTAGGACGCACAATCAACATACTTTAACATTGGTTCAATACTTCTTACGTAGACAACAAGTACAGCAAAGACATCAATTTAGTTATACACAAAACAAATTTTGGAACACAGATACTGTAACAATCACAGTTCACAAAAACATAAATATCACAGTGTAGCACTGTTCCGATTGCTCAGTTGTTTTCTTCTAGTATTTAGTGTAAAACAATGAAACAACTGCTGTCAAAAGGAGTACTGCCGCTGAGAAAACAGCCATGCCTGAAATAAAAGTAAATTTTATTTTAGCCTGCGTTTTCCTCTCTGACGACCTTTTTCTAAATTCTTCTGATTTCAATTGAAAGTTTTGGTCAAAGACTATCCTCAAAATTGAGATATTATCTATCAACTAAGAATAAGAGAAGACATTAGCATTCAGAGGTCATTTTCAGGGTCATATTACGGAAGAGAAGACATTAGCATTCAGAGGTCATTTTCAGGGTCATATTACGGAAGAGAAGACATTAGCATTCAGAGGTCATTTTCAGGGTCATTTTACGGAAGAGAAGACATTAGCATTCAGAGGTCATTTTCAGGGTCATATTACGGAAGAGAAGACATTAACATTCAGAGGTCATTTTCAGGGTCATATTACGGAAGAGGATCAAGGAGAATCAGGTGATTCTCATTTTGATATCATTTTATTTTTTAGATTCGATTATATTGCAAATTAATCAAAAATAAAAGAAGATATAATGTTTTACCTGCGCCATTTCCAGAACCTCCGGCAGCCTGACAATATGCTACTACCTGAGCAGAACAGGAAGCGTAATTCTCTGTTTCGTCACTTCCGTCGTCACAATCATTATTACAATCACATTTGAAGCTGTCTTCTATACATGTTATAGTTCCTGACAGACATGTAAACCAACCTGATGGACAGTTCTGAAAATAGGCAAAAGGTAGTGATTTTTATTTAGTATATGAATATGTTATTTAACTGTTCTGATGTATATAAAGATGAGAAAATAGTATTCTTTTTTATTCAAGTTAGGCAAATCAAAGGTATGGTGTTAAACGTCTTCAAATGGTGCTAGTATTATGACAGTTACCGCCTAGGACTAGCGACTGCTTACGGCATTTATAAAGGAATTAATGGTTGTTCTCATGTAGTCCGGATAACCAATTCAATACAACTTAAGTTAGAAAACATATAAACTTTGGTGTTTTTCTTATTATATATCAATTTCGTGATAATTTAGATATTTGTAATTACCTGGACATAGTTGTTTGAGCTTGCAGTAGGACAGGCAGATGGATTACACCCATTCTTGAACTCTGTAGTATCACCAGCACAATCGGCACCACCATATTGTGGAGAGGGATTGGTGCACGTGCGCGCGCGGGACTGTTCTCCACTACCGCACGTGACTGTACAGGTACCCCAACTCGACCAATCACTCCATGCTCCATCGACTGTAAATTTTACAAAAATGACAGGTTTTTGTTAAAAATACTACTTTCTTTCCAAACCGTCAAAACTCATATGAAATTACCATGCAGAACATTGCTTTGGGAAATGCCCTATTTTTAAATCATCGATTTAGACACCATTTATTCTGTATTTTGTCCATAGTTTATAATAGGTTTTAACCAAAAACTGTGTAAGTGTGAAGAATTCTAAAGGAAGTGACAAAATATTGTCAATACTGATAAAACTTAAACAATGATTAATGCGTCTAACAATAATTTAAACTCTTAATAATTTTTCAACTGTAGAAACCTATCGACTCTTTTACTTCTGAATATATAGTATCAATGATTATGAATTACCTTCTTATAATTATTTTTTTTATCTAAGGATTCCAAGATGATAAAAGCCGAAATTTTTATTCAATAACTAATTTCTTTATTGTGAATTAAAGGATTACATGGCTCGTACCTGGACAGTTTACATTAACAGTGCATGACTGGGTCTCATTTGAATCTCCCACGCACTGTTTGCCGTCATAGGCAGGGGCGGGGTCAGTGCATGTGCGCTCACGGAAGGATATACCGCTGGTTGGTCCGCCAGTCGTTGATGTGCACGTGATTGAACATGACGTCATAGCTCCCCATGCGGCCCAGTTACCATCAACTGGTAAAGAAATGAGGAATGGTTTATAACAGTGAGTAAAGAAGTTGTCATCCATAAAATATCAGCTTTATGTACAAAATATAAATTTTCCTAAAGTTAAAATGTTCTAAAAAATTAAAACGTTTATCATCTAGACTGAGGCTAGGCAAAATGCGAGTCAGGTCCGATAGGTATTACGTTTGCTTTCTTATTACCTGGAGGGGGCGTGGCACAGTCTTCATCAGATACACCGTCTCCGTCGTCGTCTGTAAACAATAACATTTTAGAAAATATAATGACTTTTCATATCGAAGCACAATATTAGTATATGAAGACGATAAAATCCTTCATCACGAAAAAAAAATCTGTAATAAAAGGAAAACTATGACCATTAAAATAAATTCCGGAAACTATTCGAACAGTTAAGAATGAATCGGAACTACACTCACCAGCGCCGCCATTTGCCGTGTCGCACATCTCCTCGTCAATCAAACCGTCGCAGTCATTGTCGATACCGTCACCAATTCCTGTGGTGGATGGAACACAAACCTGAAAGAAAGTGTTCGAATATGTTATTGGATGGTTTTACAATTCAAAAGGGGCTTCGTATATACAAAATGTTCAGATACGTGTAAGTGTACGTATTTTCGTAAATACTTGTGTTGTGTATTTGGTACAATTCGAAGACAAAATGTTGATTTTTACCGTGTTAATTGGGGCAAGTCTCATGCCAGTGGTGAAGGCATATGTCTCATAAAGAGCTTGTCCATATAAATATCCGCCGAAAATTTTAATAGGTGAGTCGTGTCTCACGGTGTGGGTTCCGTCGCTTACAGCTATGTATCCTCCGACATAATCCGTTCCGGCTATCGTGTTGTAGGTCACTCCGCTGAAGGCCACTCCGTCAAGTTTCAGACCATCTTTGTCCGCGTCCTTGACAACGAACATGAAATAGTTGTTGTACGACCCCTGAGAATATTTGGGCGTGGAGAAGGTGTAGTCGGCGCCATATTGTTCAATTGGTGGAATGATCATCATGGCGGGATCGGACTGTTCAGCAGAGCTCTGCTGACTCTGGACAAACTGTACAAGAAGGATGGCTTTGTCTGCGGTAATTTTGCAGTATGCTCCGGAGTCGATCAATCTCTCGATGACGTCACCTCTCTGAGCGATTGTGATGGTCTCGGTGTAACCTCCCGCTATTTGCACGGTCGTCGAGTCTTCGCTGGCAATGATCTTGAAGTAGTCACCCACAGTTCTCAATGGGATGGGGACGGTGAAGAAATTCTTCCCCCAATTGTCTACAGGCATCAGGAACTCTGTCAAATGATCGGAAGAACCTCCTGTGCCAATCCTCGTCTTCTTGTTCCCGCTTATAAGACCGATTATTTTGTCTGAGGTGACGTATGCCCCCGTTAGATCTCCACTGGATGTGATTTGCCATGTGTCAAACCTGTTAACCACCTGTGTGATAGTGTCGCCGGCACCATAATTAACACCGTTCCACGAGACTGTGTTACCACCCAATCCCGAGGGGAGCACTATAGTGACCGTCGTAGTGTCGTTGACTCCGACCACCATTAGTTCCGTCTGTAGCGTCGGTGGATACCACGTGACAGTATAGTACTCTGTTCCTAGTACGTCCGTGGGGAGGGCGAGGTAAGCGTCGTTGGAGTACTTCTCTTTATTGACACCATACATGACAACCTCGTCATCAGCCGTGATCAGGATTGCCTTAGAATCTAGGGAGTCTCCCGCCATCCTGATGGAGGGTCCGAAGAACAGCTGTTTGACGTCTCCCGCCGTGATAGAGAAACTCTCTGAAATCGTGAACGAGTTGAACCGAGGGGCGGTAACTTCCACATTGACAACTGTTGTTCGCATAGTAGTAATGAAAAGTTCGACATCGTATGTTAAACCATTATTCTCCATGTAACCAATGATAAACTCTCGTCCTCTGTTGTCGGGGCCAGCACCTATACATGTAAAATATTAAATTTGAATGTCTTGTTAATTTCAAAGTAAATACATGTAAATCTATTTGGACTTTTTTGAAAAAGAAAATATTAAAGTAATTTATGATAAATATATAAAGTAGATTGTGGCGAGATTAACATTTTGTTTAAAAGATATCAATTTATTAGAATAAAGATATTTAGTTTCTTATACATGTATATGTATAAGTGTAAATTCAAAAGAAAGTGTATATAAGTCTAATATATTTACATCATTTACCGTTTTTCGATCTTCTGAATTGAATCAATAACACTATAAGAAAATAAATTTTTGAAATTAATAAAAATCACCTTTAACGGAGCTGGTTACCAAGGCAACTAACGCACAGATCGCCAAAACCTTCATTTTGCAATCTGAAATTTAATGAAATACTTTATTTATAAGCTTCTTCTGTTCATCTCCTTTTCTCTTAAAATTTTATGTCTTTTTCCTTTTATAGTTTATTTTTGTTCTTCTGGGGGGTTTTTTTTCTTCAAGAAATCATGAATTAATACATGTAGAACAAATTTATTTCTAGCAAAGTACAATATGTCCATCTAGTATTAAGATTTCAATTTTAAATTTGAATCTATTATCAAAGCAAAAATTTATCAACCATTTATGCTGGTGTTTTTTATTTTATCATATATAAAAAAGTTGTAAAGTATAGTACCTTTTCCGTGCGTCTATTCCAAGATCTATCTGGAGTTCTGTCTCAAACAGGAGGTTTTTGTAAGTTTTGTATTGCATATGATCCTGTAATTCCATACCGTCATTATCCAATAGGAAAACATTTTTCCTTGCGAAGTTTAATTTCACCATGTTAAGATACCACGTTTATTCTAATCTCCTTTTTGGGGCAAGTTTTCTTTTGTGTTAAATTGAAAGATCATTTTTAAAATTTTTAATTCAAACAAATGTTTGTGTATCGAATGACGCGGCGTCATGGCGTCCCATTGTCTTTTTATTCACTTACATTTCAGATATGCATTTATTGCTAATTTCAGGAGTGAGGTCTCTGGGTCACCGCTGTCTTTAACCTGTAAAATTTCGAACTTCTTTGTCCTGCAGATGATCTACCTACCAGATGTAAAAACAAATTATTGTAAGCTCTCTTGTGATGTAAGACATAGTCTGGAACTTGAAATGAAAATTTCAAAAGAATTCAATTTAAAAATTCTTTTTAGTTCATATGAACGTAGAAATATACATATTTCTTTCATTCTCCTTCTCTTGATATAGTTTTTTTTCTTTTACGTTGAGAACGTAAGGTTTGTAGCCATATTTGGATTAATGTATTTGTATATATTTTTTTATGCCCCCGGAATCACAGATTCGGGGGCATATAGTTTTTGGCCTGTCCGTCTGTTTGTCTGTCTGTTTGTCTGTTTGTCCGAACTAAAAACTTTAACATTGGGCATAACTTTTGAATGGTAAGTGATAGGGCTTTCATATTTCACATGTGTATTCCTTGTGACAAGACCTTTCCATTGATACCAACATTTTTGACCTCGTGACCTTGACCTTGACCTTTGACCTACTTTTCAAAAACTTTAACATTGGGCATAACTTTTGAATGGTAAGTGGTAGGGCTTTCATATTTCACATGTGTATTCCTTGTGACAAGACCTTTCCATTGATACCAAAAGTTTTGTCCTCGTGACCTTGACCTTTGACCTACTTTTCAAAAACTTTAACATTTGGCATAACTTTTGAATAGTAAGTGATAGGGCTTTCATATTTCACATGTGTATTCCTTGTGAGAAGACCATTTCATTGATAGCAAAAAACTTTTGACTTCGTCACCTTGACTTTGACCTTTCACGTACTCAATAGAAAATGGCGTTTATACTAACAAAGATGCCACCGGGGGCATTCGTGTTTCACAAACACAGGCTTTATTTCTTTTTCGATTCTAATGAGTTCATGATATGGGTCTCATTTAACCCAGAATCAATCTCGATACATAGCTAGCTCTTGTATAGTTTCAGAACAAGAACGATTTTTGTCATGGTCTCACTTCGGAATACTGTTTATTCCGGGATTCGCAACCATTCCAATGAAAAATCTAATTATTTTGCCCTACCTTCTCGACTTTGAGACTAATTATTTGATGGGTACTTCTTCGATTTATTATTGGTCTATTTTTGACGAAGTTTTGCATCTTGGTGACCTGCAAAATTCCGTTTACTAAACCTTTCTCTGCAATGGATGGAGATACTGAGATGAAATTTGGTATGATACATAGCTTGGTCCAGCTTGATTCAGGAGAGTTTGGCTAACCTATTATTTTGACAAAGTCATGCCCCTTGATGACTTACAAAATTCTAATTTCCGGCATAGCCTGGTCTTGCATTATTACAAGCACAGAGCAATTATGAATTTGGTCATGATTGACATATGATAGTTATGCCCCTTGTTGACACAAGTTGAACATTATATTGCTTGCAATACAAGCAGAATGCATGCTTGTTGTATTAACCTGAAGTTGAAAGAAATGGGAAGTTCTGATATAGTATCGAATAATACATATCGACACCATAAAACCTATAATATCAAATTTACAATTTCTCCACCATTATTCTAAATAAACACGAATTTGGTAGCTTATCGAACTGCAAAGTGAGGACCGTAGTCTATATTCCACTATCTGGAAACAGAACTTTGAAAGTGTCAATATTTGGCAAAAATAATCCCCTATTTGTATGTAATCTTTCATCGGAAAGTATGTCTATTTGACTTATTGCTGTCTAAATTACTTTTAAAATTTCTAAATCTTATTTAGTTGTTATAATATATTATATATACTTTGTATGTTACAATAAAACGATAACGAATAGCTTATCAATTGTGATATGAATACATTATTTACCTATTAATGCCCGTTTGTGTGGGTACTATTCTCTCATAGTGTTGCTTTTGGAAGGAATAGTGCCCGAGCGTCAGTACCCACACAAACGGGCTCTAATGGGTTTAGTGCATCACATGACTGTAGTATTAATTAAAAATGCAATGATCGCTGTGCGATATAAGTCCCCTACCGGCGGCATAAATTTATGTCTTGCATCTCTGTTCATCAGTTCATCATCTGCAACAACAGCCAAGAAAAGTCTGGGAAAATGAATTCACGAAATTTGCTAAGTCAAAGGGCCATAACTCTTGTGAAAATTAGTCAATCTAAATTAAACTCAAACTTGATCTGCATCACACTATAATGTATTCACATACAAAAAATCAGTTCATTATCTGCAATAACAGGCAGAGTTGGTCTGTATCACACTGAGATGTATTGATTTACAAGAAATCAGTGCATTATTTGCAATAAAACCGAAGAAAAGTCCGGAAAACTGAAATTTTCATAAAATTTGCTAAGTCCAAGGGTCATAACTCTTGTAAAAATCGGTCAATCTAAAACAAACTCAATCTTGATCTGAATCATATTGAGATATATCCACATAGCAAAATGAGTTCAATTGATGCAACAACAGCGGGAAAAAAGTCCAGAAAACTGAAATTTTCATAAAATTGGCTAAGTCCAAGGGCCATAACTCTTGTAAAATTAGGTCAATCAACAGCAAACTCAAACTTGATCTGTATCACATTGAGATGTATCTACATACCAAACATGAGTTCAATGTATGCAACAACAGCGAAAAAAAGTCCGGAAAACTGAAATTTTCATAAAATTTGCCAAGTCCAAGGGCCATAACTCTTGTAAAATTAAGTCAATCAAAAGCAAACTCAAACTTGATCTGTATCACATTGAGATATATCTACATGCCAAAAATGAGTTCAATGTATGCAACAACAGCGAAAAAAAGTCCGGAAAACTGAAATTTTCATAAAATTTGCCAAGTCCAAGGGCCATAACTCTTGTAAAATAAGGTCAATCAAAAGCAAACTCAAACTTGATCTGTATCACATTGAGATATATCCACATGCCAAAAATGAGTTCAATATATGCAACAACAGCGAAAAAAAGTCCGGAAACTGAAAATGGGACAGACGGACAGACGGACGGACAGACAGACAGACAGACAGACAGACTGAGAGGAAACTAAGAGTCCCCTTCGGCGTTGCCGGTAGGGGACTAATAAATGAATTAATTGCAATATATACTTGAGATATCTAAAGTTTCATTGATCACCCCGCTTATTGCTATTTACATTCATGCATTGTTCATTACGTCATAATACTTGCTGAGGGACGTAACTCTGTAAAGCCGGGTGCCGGGCACTCTTCTCTCATAGTCCCCGCGTGCTCAACCAATGAAACTCCGAGGATTTATCATGTGATGCACTAAATACATTATATGGGACGCGGGAAGCCCAGGCCAAACTATTTTCCTTAAATCAAGGAAGGTGAGAAATATGTTTTTCTGTCAACATGCAAGACGTAATGTAGACGTATGGACAATCTTTGTCAATATGCAGTTAGCATGCAAGATGATAATGTGAAAATAGATGTTGATAAAGATGCTTGTTGACATAAATAATTCGCACATCGACATAAATAAAATCTATATCGTATGGCGTCATAAAATGAGCTACATGTACATGACAACACGAATACTAATCTTATGCAACTTAAGGTATACATTTGTATTACTGCTACAAATGCTACAGATATTGAAAGAAAAAGACAGAGGAAAACATGGTTTTAATTTCATCTTATAACAATTATTTATAACACAATTTGAATCTAATGTTATTTTCTTTGAAATAGGAGTAGTTAATTAATGATACCATGACCGTGACTTTCTTCTTTTTCGCTGTTTATTTAAAGTTTTTTTTTCTTTCATTTTTTCAATATTTTTTTTTCTGTATAAATCATTTCTCTTTATAGTTATTTATTTTTTGCATATTTATTGACATTTCACGCATTGTTTGATTGACACAGGATATGTATAACAATTACATGTTATGGAAGTATGATTACATGAAAGTTAGTTCACCAATTGCAACTTATTTTAACATGATAATCGGCAAGTTGTGGAAAAACAAGTCTTTGAAATTGTTCCGAGATGCTTAACGTTCAATTCCTCAATATTTTAGCTTCGGAAACCATCAGCGTTACTGATAGAAAACCGCAAGCATACTAGCATCTTAGTTCTTAAGTAAACACGCTTTATAGATTTCTTAGAAATGAAGATGGTAGTCAGTAAACACGCTTTATAGACTTCTTAAAACTGAAGATGGTAGTCAGTAAACACGCTTTGTTGACTTGTTAAAACTGAAGATGGTAGATAGTAAACACGCTTTGTGGACTTCTTAAAACTGAAGATAGTAGTCAGTAACCAACACACTTTATGGACCTCTTAGAAATGAAGATGGTAATCAGTAAACACGCTTTATGGACTTCTGATGACGAGGATAGCTGTTAGTAGTAATCCGACAGCTGTGATTACCCAGGATGACTTCAAGTATCCTACAAAATATCAATTAAATTCAAAATGTAGGAAAATTGCGAATTTTCCCCCTTTACAAATTTATTCATCCGACGGACAAATTAGAATGTGCTGAAACATGTTTTTCTTGAGAAAAATATCACAATTCCCTCCAAAATTATGAAACCCCTAGACTACGTTACAATACGGACTAAGGCAATCCATTCTTGAAAAATAAGAATAATTCATTGGGGATGGAATATCTAAACTTTAAACTTTGCGATGAACTACATATATTCAAGTCGAAAGACAAAGTTAATTCATGAATTCAAGAATATATTATTATATAAAAACTATCCGTATCCTTTGATTTATCCCTTGTTTCAAACATTTCATAATGTTTATGCTGAAAACGAAAGAGAGCGTCTCACCAGCAGTATTTCCACACGTGGCCGATAACGTCTGACTGCATGATGCATACGTTGAATCTTCGTCACTTCCGTCGTCACAGTTGTTTGCGCAGTCGCACTTAAAGCTCTCGTCGATACACGTGATTCCTCCAGACTGACACGTGAACCACCCGACTGGACATAACTGAAGACGAAGTAGATTTCATATTGTACAAATTGCGTATCATCGTAGTGAAAGTGTGTTTGTGATACATTGAAAATTATTATAATATCATTGAATTTATTCAGTGGTCTAGATTCTTTGCGATGCAAGGACATTTTTGGACAATATTTTTTAGATATCTGTCATTCAAAATGTCGGAAAGAGGATATATTTGAATTTCTATAGATATTTATCATATATCACAAGGACTATTTGAATTCTACAGAGCAATATACCTGTTGGTAAGTCCCTGCTGCTACAGTTGGGCAAGCTTGAGAATTACAGTCCGCCATTTCACTCGATGCTCCTACGCAGTCAAGTCCGCCATTTTGTGGTTGCGGATCTGTACATGTCCGAGCTCTGGATTGTTTTCCGCCTCCACAAGTCACATAGCAAGTTCCCCCAAACTCCCCATGCGGCCCAGGAACCATCGACTGATGAAAACATAAAAATACACGTATAAAGGTTGGGTGATTCAGAACAAAGCTAAATATTACGGATACTAGAAGAAGAACATTTAAAAAGAAATCCTTTTTACTAAAAACAAATGAAAAAGACTGAATATTATATCCTTCTTATGCGATTTAGCCTTTTTATAAAAATCATTTTCAGGTTGGAAAACGAAGAAATAAAGGACATAAATTTTCGGCCATTTTGACTTACTTATGCAAACCTGGGTGTTGCAAGCTTGAGATTGGGATGTTGATCCGCTGCAGAGAGCACCGCCATGCTGGGGTGTACGATTAGTACAAGTCCTCGTCCTATCTTGGGTGCCGCCTCCGCATGTCACGGTACACGATCCCCAGGAAGACCAAGACGAAAGTCCACCGTCAACTGGTAAGGATTATAATGATTATTATTCATAATGAGAGAACTGATGTACCTGTACAAGTTATTGACATTTTTTCAAAGTATACCGTACTTATTAAGGCACTGAAAGTTAGGACAGAAATAAATTGCATCGTAAGGGAGTTAACCTTGCTTGAGTCATACTATATTGGTGAACGAGCCTTCAGGCGCAGAGCTAATAAATCATTAAACCATTGGTACATGTATATAAAAATTAGATGGACAGAAAAATACTGAGCATCATAATACAACGAGACATACAATTGTTTGGAAAGAAGGTAAAATTTCGATTCTATATATTAAACCATTATGAAAATTTGTAAAATATATTATTCAATCAATCTCACTTGGACATGGCTGTGTATGCCGGGACAGTTGGCGCCACCGTACTGAGGAGAAGGATTGGTACAGGTGCGCGTTCTACCCTGACGTCCGCCTCCACACGTGTGTGAACAAGTCGCCCATGAGGACCAACTTCCCCAGGCACCGTCAACTGAAGGGTTATAACAAAGACAATGTGTAGCTACGTTAATTGAAGATTGTAGTAATTTCTGTCACACTATGTCATGGAGATAATGCTGAAATTCTAATTCTTCATCAGTAATGAATTTGTCATGTATTTCTTCATGGAATTGGTTATGGAATCCATCATCAGCCATGCATTTGTCATGGAATTTTTGTCATGAAAATTCTAAGTTAAAAAGTTTTTATCATATAATCATTTAAAGAAAATACAACGAGAAACATCATATTGCTAAACATAGATGAAGAATATGATATTTATTTACTTGGGCAATGATGTGTGTTACAGGACTGTGAAGAAGAACTGAATCCAGAACATTGGCTTCCCCCGTGAGCTGGGGCGGGGTTAGTACAGGTACGGCTCCTGGACTGGGTCCCTCCTCAACAGGTAACAGTACATGTCTGCCACGACCCCCAGGACGCCCAGTACCCGTCAACTGAAATGAGACATCTTTTTTTCTTTTTTGCTTGTTGGTCTTTTATTCACATTACGGTGTAAGTGTTAGGTTTAGTGTTCACTATGCCGAAAAATAGTCAAAGTTCAGGAACAAATAGCACGATCCGAAGGGGAATCGATACCAAACAGCATACTCTAAAATGTTTACTAGAAATAAATTGATGTATGATTGAAAATAATTGGTCATCAAAATTCTTCTCGCTTATAACATTTTTGTTTTAATTTCGATTTGATTGAAATACATTTAAAATGACCGTCTCAAAAAGAATTTTTCAAAAATTATATGCATAAAATTCAATAAGGTTTTCTTTTAAAAATCGTAATATTTTAGTGGAATTCCCTAATTGCACTGTAAGTAATTTATTTACATCAATATAATAAATTATGATATAATGAAATAGGTACCTGTGCACTTATCAATTTTTTTTTAGTTAGAGGTCTAGTACCCTAATTGCATGTATGTCACCTATAAATATAGTATAAACTGCATAAATTCCTTTAATGAAAGATTTGCCAAAATAACAAATCTATATTCAGATTCATTATTTCTCATTTGAAAATACATGTATTTAGGTCAGTACTCTGAGAGGATCATGACATTTGAGGTTAATCCAAAAACTATGTGGTACATTAGTACTTAATATTTTATACAATGCCATGCAGGGCACGTGTAGGTTATGAGTTTTCCGATAATCTTGAATTTACTATTTTTACCCAATTGTTACATGTAAATCTGTTCTAAAATTGTCTGGCAACTTGTTTCAAAAATGATTTTGAAATTAACCAATGAGGCCATACTAATTTAATTTTAAAATGTTCGTCGGATTTTCTTGTGAAAAAGGGGGTGCGGGCGAGCGAAAATATAAAATTATTATTTTCATCTTTTTTTAAGTATTGACGTTTTTAAGGTGCAAGCGAGTGAAATATTTTTTTCTTCCTTGAGAGGTTACACCAGAAATACATTTCCAAAAATATTATTTTTTTTTTAATTTTGAAAAATATGATACGGGAAAAATGTTTAAGGTATATAAAGATGAATTTCGTGGTAATATTTCAAATTGAGATTATGTAAATGAACGCATAAGAGCAAGATTATTTATCTTTAAAGTAATTCCTAATTTGTTTTTGGTTATTGTTACCCTCCCAATCATATCTCTTTCTCCCCCCTCCCGCCCCCTCTCTCCCTCCTCTCGTCCCCTTTCCTCCCCCTCCCGCCCCCTTTCTCCCTCCTTCCGCCCCCTTTCTCCCCCTCCCTTTGACTCTGTCCACCCCCTCATGCATAGCTTGCATGGTCCAGCTGGATTCAGGAGAGTTTGGCTAACCTATTATTTTGACAAAGTCATGCCCCTTGATGACTTGCAAAATTCTAATTTCCGGCATAGCCTGGTCTTGCTTAATTACAAGTACAGAGCAATTATGAATTTGGTCATGATTGACATATGATAGTTATGCCCCTTAGGTTTATTCCCGCAACGTCGAAAATATTTTAATGACTGTGTCTAAATTGGGCGTGAAAGGGGCCTTCTAACGGGTATCCAATTAACCAATTTATCGCAGTTTACCTGTAATTTACCTGTGTTTTACCTGTATAAGATTTGATTCACATGAGGAAAATTCTAAGTAAATTTCTTTGAGGAAAAGTTTATCAATATTTAGACTTGCAAAGGAGTTTAAAAACAACTTTATTCAAATAAATAAATTTAACGTTCATTTTCAAAAATATCACTGTCAGATGCATTCAGATTTAAAAAAAAAGAAAGAATAAATAATCAACAGAATAAGGAAAATGAACCGTGGTTCTCGATTTTTACGGTTCGGTTTGAGTTTGTGTTGTTCAATTCCATAAAAGAGTGAAAACAAATCAACAAATAATTCTGTCAAACAAACAGTTGCACGTTTACAATCGAGAAGTGAAACAACACATTTCATTGGGTGAAATACGACAAAGTACCCAATCACAGTCTGTGTATCATACAAAATTACAAACTACTGATTACGAGATATAACGAAAAAAAAGAGAAAAGAACCGAACCGAAATCCGTAAAGTACGATCCGAATATGTATCTATTTGCGTTAATTTGTTCTCTAAGCATGTTTTGTATCAGTATCTCATATACATGAAGTTTTATAATTCTTCTTTATAAATTGTGCGTTTGTGCTACTTATTAGTTATAAGTTTTATACTTATTGTATTGCGGATATGTTGCTGCATGGCATTTGCAAATAAATACATATCTGATATGAAATATGTAAACGATTCTTTCTTCTTAATCAATTATCATTGCTACCGACGACCTTGATATGTGACATATTACATTGAAATCCCATTGAATTTCATAATTTTGAATCAATACATTCACCTTACATGGTAGACATTTCCACTATACAAGTACGACTCAAATATGTACGTATTGGATATACGCCGAAAACAATTCATTCTTAAAGATATTGGACAGTTTGAGGCCCGCAGGGCCGAAAACTGTCCAATATCTTTAAGAATGAATTGTTTGAGGCGTATATCGTACTTAAAACATTGATCACTATTCAAAGTGGCATGACCTTTGACTTTGTTCTTATTATGTTAATTGTTTTAATTTACTGTAACGAAATGTAATCACTCCAGGTTCTAACATTCTCGCTACTAGCAGTAGGGAGTCGTTTATAAAAGAAGATAACAGAGATGAAATTTTCAATTAAAAAAAGTGGTGACAAATTATGACGCAGATTTCGTAAACCAAGATGAAATTGGATGCAAATTTTGGGGAAAAATCAACGAGAATACTTTGCGTGATGACGATTTAGTTGAAGCTTCTTTGGAGATATAGAATAAAAGGGCGTGTCTCTTAAATTGTCGTTTTCCGGACAAGCAAGAAATAATGTAGTGCCTTTAAAAATACCGAAAAGAAATCAATGGAGACGTTCAACTAACTATATATATGTGCAGAATTAAATGAAAGAAACAAATCAGGAAGATATTTTGAAGAAGTCTAGTTCGTAAAACCTGACTTAAACTCAGCCTTTGACGGTTATTTGCACAGGGGGGGGGGGGGTCAAAATAACCATCAAAAGCTGGATTTAGGTCAGGTTTTTCGGACTAGAAGAAGTCGAGCAAAAATCTTAATTAAAAATAAAATTAAAAAGATGGAAAAAAAATTAAGACCGAAAAAAACAAACAAACGGACTGAACTATAGTGTCTCTTACATTATTATTTCCGACACAACTGCCGATTCTTTAGATATATGTAAGATTGTGCTGGATTTTGTCAACTCCGGAAAAAATTGCAAAAATTGGATATAGTCAGTACCACGATACATTGAATTCTTGTCACGTGATTTCTAAATAAGGATTGTAACGGTTGTCCTGTAGATGTCAAAGTACATTTACCTTTGACTGTCCAATATTCAATCTAGGTCGCGTATATTTTTTCTAATAAACGCGACTTAGATTTGATATTGGACAAAGGTAAATTTCGGACTGTTCGAACAAAGGAATGACGTCACGTCAATGTTTTAAACGTTTTTACATGCATCTGTTTAAACTCTAGTATTACAACGAATTTTGACCAATGTCAAATTAAAGAAAAATGTACACAAAAAGTTTTATAAAAGATGTTTATCGGAAAAAGTTATATATATATATATATACCTTTCTACATTACGACGTTTTGCACAGGTAACTTGCACTAATTGGTTAATTGGTTACCCCTTAGAAGGCCCCTTTCACACTCAATTAAGACAAAGTCATTAAAATATTTTCGAAGTTCCGGGAACACACCGCCCCTTGTTGACACAAGTTGGACGTTGTGTTGCTTGCAATACAAACAGAATGCATGCTTGTTGTATTTACCTTTCAGATTCAGATTCTTTATTGTCTTTATGCTCTACGGCACATTAACCTGAAGTTGAAAGAAATGGGAAGTTCTGATATAGAATCGGATAATACATATTGACACCATAAAATCTATCAAATTTACAGTTTCTCAACCATTATTTTAAATAAACACGAATTTGGTAGCTTATCGAACTGCAAAGTGAGGACCGTATATTCCCCTATCTGGAAACATAACTTTGAAAGTGTCAATATTTGGCAAACATAATCCCCTATTTGTATGTAATCTTTCATCGGAAAATAAGTCTGTTTGACTTATTGCTGTCTAAATTACTTTTAAAATTTCTAAATCTTATTTAGTTGTTTATATATATATAGGTAAATCCCGAAAGCCGTCGACTACCGAGTGATCACGAGTCCGATACGATAGACCCTTGCCATCAAAACTTCATTTTTGTGAAGTCGAGATGGTGTAGTGGATAGCGTGCCGGACTCGTGATTGCCAGGCGGAAGGTGCCGTAGGTAGTGGGTTCGAATCCCTGGCAGGGAAGAATAGGTAAATAGGGTACCTTGTTATATACATGATTTTCTTGTGCTTTGTATATATATATATATATATATATATATATATATATAGACAGCACAAAAGAGGTGAAAACAACCACGTTCACTATTCAGACAATGTCGGATCAGCCCAACAAAGGGCGAATGCACGTCGCTTGGAAAAAAAGATATAAAAGCACAAAAAAAAGGTACAAGCATATATATATATATATATATATACTTTGTATGTTACAATAAAACGATAACGAATAGCTTGTCAATTTTGATATAAATACATTATATCGACATGTGACGAGGGAAGCCCAGGCCAAACTATTTTCCTTAAATCAAGGAAAGCGAGAAATATTTTTTTCTATGTCAACATGCAAGACGTAATGTAGACGTATGGACAATCTTTGTCAATATGCAGTTAGCATGCAAGATGATAATGTGAAAATGCATATTGATTAAGATGCTTGTTGACATAAATAATTCGCACATTGACATAAATAAAATCTATATCGTAAGGTGTCACAAGCTTAGCCTTCGAAAAATCTTAGGGTGCGAACCCATAGCAGTTGTATTCACACGCGTAGCCAGAGTAGAAATTATGTGTACTCAAATCAATCTAGACAGGGGGAATGGGGCCGTTAAACGCCCATACATTATTTTGAATGGATGACTGGTGAGGCCCGAGTAGGGGAGGGTATGGGGGATTTCCCCTCACATTTATGAGGATTCGGGGTGGGCCTCCCCCGAGAATTTTTGAAAAAATGAAGCAAATTGGTGGCTTCTGGACCATATCTGAACTTGAATTTAG
Source organism: Pinctada fucata (assembly GCA_028142955.1). NCBI lineage: Eukaryota > Metazoa > Mollusca > Bivalvia > Pterioida > Pteriidae > Pinctada > Pinctada fucata. The sequence goes on from AP027105.1 coordinate 18,023,902, forward strand.
AAGCAATTCAAGCATAAGAACTAGTGTCAGCAAACGATGAATTATTTACTGAAAAAAAGTAAAACCTGTTATCACATTAATTTTGACATTTTTAATGCTAGCTATAATTCCTTTTTTTCTTTCAATGTCAATATAAATTCAAATTTCTCTCAGGAAAACGGGACGAAAAGTTATCCAAGGGTTCAGCCAATATTCGGGGATATCCAGCCTATGGTTTTGAAAAAAAAACTGGAAAATAAACAAAGTCCAAGGGAGGGGGGTTCCTCACAAAATAGGGCATGAAAAATTCTTCGAACATCAGATCACGTGTGTCCCACTTCCTGATTCAGCTCAAATAGAGAATAAGCGTCTTTTAAATTTGTGTTTTGTTATGGGTGTGCAATATACAGCAAACTTGTGCATTTATCGTACATGTAAGCCCCAAAGCCCCCTTAAATCCGCCACTGCAAACCACTTTATCGTACAGCGCTAAATATAGAACAGCGGTAAATATAGAACAGGTGTGTGTAGTGAACACATGCAAAGTAGCGCCGAGGAAGTAAACACTCCGCGAACATTCTCGAGACTCATTTTACAAACATTCTCGAGACAAACTTTTCCCAGCATGCCACGCACATGGAGTCTGGACATGCGATTCCAATTCCAATATGCTCACCCGACGGGTTCGCAATAAAATAAGCTAATTGACAACACGAATACTAATCTTATGCAAAGGTATATTACTGCTTCAAATGCTACAGATATTGAAAGTAAAAGACAGAGAAATTCAGGGTTTTAATTTCATCTTCTAACAATTATCTATAACACAATTTGAATCTAATGTTATTTTTTTAATAGGAGTAGTGAATTTATGATGCCATAACTGTGACTTTTTTTTTTCTTTCATTTTTTCAATATTTTGTTTCTTTATTTTATAAATCATTTCTCTTTATAGTTATTTATTTTTTGCATATTCATTGACATTTCTTGCATTGTTTGATTGACACAGGATATGTATAACAACTACATGTTATGGAAGTATGATTACATAAAAGTGAGTTCACCAACATATTTTAACATGATAATCGGCAAGTTGTGGAAAAACAAGTCTTTGAAAATGTTCCGATATGCTTGACGTTCAATTCCTCAATATTCAAGCTTGGGAAACTATCAGCGTTACTGATAGAAAACCGCAGGCATACTAGCATCTTAGTTCTTAAACTGACGATGGCAGTCAGTAAACACGCCTTATAGACTTCTTAGAATTTAAGATGGTAGTCAGTAAACACGCTCTATAGACTTCTTAGAAATGAAGATTGTAGTCAGTAAACACGCTTAAATATAGACTTCTTAAAACTGAAGATGGTAGTCAGTAAATACGCTTTATATACTTCTTAAAATTGAAGATAGTAGTACTTCATAGACTTCTTAAACATGAAGATGGTAGTCAGTAAACACGCTTTGTTGAGTTCTTAAACATGAAGATGGTAGTCAGTAAACACGCTTTGTGGACTTCCTAAAACTGAAAATGGTAGAAAGTAAACACGCTAAAATGTGGAGTTCTTAAAACTGAAGATGGTAGTCAGTAAACACACTTTATGGACCTCTTAGAAATGAAGATGGTAATCAGTAAACACGCTTTATGGACTTCTGATGACGAGGATAGCTGCTAGTAGTAATCCGACGGCTGTGATGACCCAGGATGACTTCAAGTACCCTACAAAATATCAATCAAATTCAAAATGTAGGTAAATTGTGAATTTTCCCCTTTTACAAATTTATTCATCCGACAGACAAATAAGAATGTGCTGAAACATGTTTTTCTTGAGAAATATATCACAATTCCCTCCAAAATTATGAAACCCCTAGACTACGTTACAATACGGAATAAGGCAATCCATTCTTGAAAAATAAGAATAATTCATTGGGGATGGAATATCTAAACTTTAAACTTTGCGATGAACTACATATATTCAAGTCGAAAGACAAAGTTAATTCATGAATTCAATAATATATATACATGTAAAAACTACCCGTATCCTTATTCAATTTATCCCTTGTTTCAAACGTTTCATAATGTTTATGCTGAAAAAGAAAGAGAGCGTCTCACCAGCGGCATTTCCACACGTGGCCGATAACGTCTGACTGCATGATGCATACGTTGAATCTTCGTCACTTCCGTCGTCACAGTCGTTTGCGCAGTCGCACTTAAAGCTCTCGTCGATACACGTGATTCCTCCAGACTGACACGTGAACCACCCGACTGGACATAACTGAAGACGAAGTAGATTTCATATTGTACAAATTGCGTATCATCGTAGTGAAAGTGTGTTTGTGATACATTGAAAATTATTATAATATCATTGAATTTATTCAGTGGTCTAGATTCTTTGCGATGCAAGGACATTTTTGGACAATATTTTTTAGATATCTGTCATTCAAAATGTCGGAAAGAGGATATATTTGAATTTCTATAGATATTTATCATATATCACAAGGACTATTTGAATTCTACAGAGCAATATACCTGTTGGTAAGTCCCTGCTGCTACAGTTGGGCAAGCTTGAGAATTACAGTCCGCCATTTCACTCGATGCTCCTACGCAGTCAAGTCCGCCATTTTGTGGTTGCGGATCTGTACATGTCCGAGCTCGGGATTGCTTTCCGCCTCCACAAGTCACGGAGCAAGTTCCCCAAACTCCCCATACGGCCCAGGAACCATCAACTAATGAAACATAAAAAATACACGTATTATAAGGTTGGGTGATTCAGAACAAAGTTTAATATTACGGATACAAGTTTTAGATCATTAAAAAAGAGATCCTCTTTACTAAAAACAAATGGAGAAGACCTTATATCATATCCTTCTTATGAGATATAGCTCTTTTAAAAATCATTTTCAGGTTGGAAAACGAAGCAATAAAGGACTTCTTCGGCCATTTTGACTTACTTATGCAAACCTGGGTATTGCAAGCTTGAGACTGGGATGTTGATCCGCTACAGAGAGCACCGCCATGCTGGGGTGTAGGATTAGTACAAGTCCTTGTCCTATCTTGGGTGCCACCCCCGCATGTCACGGTACACGTTCCCCAGGAAGACCAAGAAGAAAGTCCACCGTCAACTGGTAAGGATTATAATAATTATTCATAATGAGAGAACTGATGTACTTGTATAAGTTCTAGACATTTTTACAAAGTATGCCATACTTATTAATAAGGCATTGAGTGTGTATCGCAAAATTAATTTTATCGTTAGGGAGTTGTATCGTTTTACATCACCCTGCTTACTATCAAACCATTGGTACATGTATATAATAAAAGGTTTGATAGACAGAAAAATACTGAGCATCATAATATTGCGAGACATACAATTTACAAGAAGGTAAAAATTTCAACTCTGTATATTAAACCATTATGAAAATTTGTAAAATATTATTCAATCAATCTTTACTCGGACATGGCTGTGTATGACAGTCCTGTTGTGACGTAGAGGATCCCGGACAGTTGGCGCCACCGTACTGAGGAGAAGGATTGGTACAGGTGCGTGTTCTACCCTGACGTCCGCCTCCACACGTGTGTGAACAAGTCGCCCATGAAGACCAACTTCCCCAGGCACCGTCAACTGAAGGGTTATAGCAAAGACAATGTGTAGCTACGTTACACAGCCAATTGTGCCTCACATGAAATTCATATGAAATGAGCATCATGTAAATTTCACATGAAAGTTCATGTAAAATTCATATAAATTTCACATAAGATTTATGTGAAAAATATTTCACATGAATTTCACATAAATTTCCTTTACATGAATTTCACATGAAATTTTCTAAGTGACCTTCACAGGAAACTGAATTCACATAACATCCATGTAAAAATCTTCACATGAATTTCGTGTGAAAAATTTCATGTGAATTTCATGTTCGTGCTCATTTCACAAAAATTTCATGTGAACTTTTATGTAAAGTTCAGGTAAATTTCACATGAATTTCATATGAGGCACAATTGACTGTGTAATTGAAGATTGAAGTAATTTCTGTCACACCGTGTCATGGAGATAGTGCTGAAATTCTAATTCTTCATCAGTAATGAATTTGTCATGTCTTTCTTCATGGAATTGGTTATGGAATCCATCATCAGCCATGCATTTGACATGGAATTTTTGTCATGAAAATTCTAAGGTAAAAAGTTTTTATCATATAATAATTTAAGAGAAAAGACAACGAGAAACATCATATTGCTAAACATAGATGAAAAATATGATATTTATTTACTTGGGCAATGATGTGTGTTACAGGACTGTGAAGAAGAACTGAATCCAGAACATTGGCTTCCCCCGTGAGCTGGGGCGGGGTTAGTACAGGTACGGCTCCTGGACTGGGTCCCTCCTCCACAGGTAACAGTACATGTCTGCCACGACCCCCAGGACGCCCAGTACCCGTCAACTGAAATGAGACATCTTTTTTTTTTCTTTTTTCCTTGTTGGTCTTATATTCATATAATAGTGTTAGGTTTAGTGTTCACTATGCCGAAAAAGTTCAGGAACAAATAGCACGACCCGAAGGGGAATCGATACCAAACAGCATACTCTTTTAAAAATATTTACTAGAAATAAATTGAAAATTGGTCATCAAAACTCTTCTCGCTTATAACATTTTTGTTTCAATTTCGATTTGATTGAAATACATTTAAAATGTCCGTCTCGAAAAGATCTTTTCAAAAATTATATACATAAAATTTAATGAGGTTTTCTTTTTTAAAAATCGTAATATTTTAGTGGAATTCCCTAACTGCACTGTCGTAAATTTTTGTTACATCAATATAATAAATAATAATATGATGAAATAGGTACTTGTGCACTTAGTCTATCTGTTTTTTTAGTTAGAGATCGAGTACCCTAATTGCATGTATGTCACCTATAAATACACTATAAACTTCATAAATTCCTTTTATGAAAGATATGCCAAAATAACAATTCAATATTTAGGTTCATTATTCCTCATTTGAAAATACATGTATTTAGGTCAGTACTCTGAGAGGATCTATATAACTATATGGTACATTCGTACTGTAATATTTTATACAATGCCATACAGGGCATGTGTAGGTTATGTATCGGTCATTATGAGTTTTCCGATAATCTTGAATTTACTATTTAGGGGTTACCATGCGTGTGTTTTACAAAAACTGACAGGGTATCGGCGAATCCCCTGTCAGAAATTGAGTTTTACCGCGAGGCGTGAGCCGAGCGGTAAAACGGATATTTCTGACAGGGGATTCGCCGATACCCTGTCAGTTTTTGTAAAACATCAGTATGGTAACTCTATTCTAATGCTTTGGTCAGTAAGAAGGTAGAAAACGTCTGCTTTTAACGACGTCGCCATAGCAACACATGACGTCATAGCAAAAACTGCAGTGAAATATGAATCCCCTTGCAGTTTTTTAATCGCTCAGCCAATCAGATTGCGCGTTACAAACGGAGTGCATTAGAATTTTAGCTAATTGTTACATGTAAATCTGTTCTAAAATTGTCTTTTCTGGCAACTTGTTTCAAAAAATGATTTTGAAATTAATCAATGAGGCCATACCAAATTAATTAAACAACAAAAGGGGTGCGGGCATGCGAAAATATAATTATTTCATTTTTTTTTATTTTGACGTTTTTAAGGTGCGCTTGAGTGAAATATTTTTTTTTCCTTGAGAGGTTACACCAGGAATACATTTCCAAAAATATCATTTTTTGGAATTTTGAAAATATGATACGGGAAATCCAACGTTCATTTAATAAATTTGGTATGGCCTAAATAATATAAATTGAATAAGATAAAAACTATGATTTTTATTTTCATGTTTAGAGTTATTACTTCACCGCTTGACAAGCCACTTACTTGGGCACGGATTCAAAGTACACGTCCTAGAACTAGTTGAGCTTCCAGCACATGGATTCCCGCCATTTACAGGGGCGGGGTTGTTACAAGCCCTGGATCTGGACTGTGATCCGGAACCACATGTTACCGAACAAGAACCGTATGAGCCCCAACTTCCCCAATTTCCATGAACTAGAATAGAGAAATTTTATATTTGAAATTCAGTTTCAAATGAATTCAGCTACAAAAAATAAATGAAATACAATGTACGCAATTTAACATTTGAAAGCTTTCATGGATTCTGTATTGATTTTTTTAATGTCAGAAAGAGTTATGACTCTTTGTCAACAACGTCACGGAACGTTGGAACCATGGTACCTGTAAATGGTATATGATGTATAACAAACATTCAATAACTTCGATTTTAGAAAAAAAAAAGTTTTTTGATAATGAAATACAAGAAAGTTTTTGATAAATAAATTTCTAAAATGAATGAAAAAACATTAATATCATTCTTACCTATACAGCTGTTAGAGGGAGTGCACGTTACAGTTTCGCTCCCAGATCCAGAGCATTGCTTCCCATCATACTGAGGTGCCGGATTCGTACAGGTTCTGCTTCGACTTTTAGTGCCACTTGTAGGACCGGATGTTGGTCTGCACGTGACCGAGCACGCCGTCCAGGACACCCAGTTCGCCCAATTACCATCAACTGAAAGAAAATGCATTCATTGTTTAAGTATATTTAATCTTTGAACGATTCTAGTCAATTCAATTCATTAATGATTTGCCTGCTTAAGCAGATCTCATTTGAAGTATTTCATTGTATTTATCAGACATATTCAACATTTTGATATTTGATTTTGGACAGTATACGTATAAGTGAACCATTTATAGGTACCATAATCTCTTTTCTGAAATTATTTAGCAGAAAGAATCAAAGTGAAAGTAATTTTAAAGTTACAGTAATGAAATTCTTACTTGGAGGGGGCTTAGCACAGTCTTCATCGTTTGTGCCGTCGCCATCGTCATCTAAAGGAAACAGAACATTCCCGTGAATTCTGGACAAGTCATCAGTTTGGTGATTATAAAAGCTTCAGGAATATATGTGCATTTTGGTCATTAGCCTTACATGATGCTTTTTTTTCTTTTCTCAAAAAAATTAAGTTATTCCGGAGAGCAGTTAAGAATATGAATTTAAGATTCCAAAGTCAACCATTATTTGGAGTTTATTTTTTACTTCTATGTAATCTCCGAGCCATCTTGAGTATTTCTGTTAGTTTAAAGAGTTTGGTTACCTGTTCCTTGCCATGTAGAATGACAGAGTTCCTCGTCGATCAGACCGTCACAGTCGTTGTCAATACCGTCTCCTGTTACTGTGGTCGTAGGTACGCAAATCTGGAAACAGTTTTTGTATACATTTGTATCTTTGACAGAATAATCAAATAAAAAGAAAAGGAACAATGTCTCCCAAGTTTACCACCAAAGACATTATATTCCAAGTACTTTGTACAATACATGAATTTCACGGATAATGATAACATTCCATTTTGTCATGTAGCTTTCGAAATCTAATTTTGTTTTTAAAATCTTAATATGTGTATTCGTAGTATTATATCAACGAATAAATAAAGCAATATCATTATCATTGGACTTGTTGGTTTATGTGTGATCTTTTGTGTTTCATGTTTCTATGGCTTGAGTTTGTGTTCCTTGTCCATTTTGTGTCTCTTTCTGTGGGTGTCTCCTCTGTGTTTTTACATCGGGTATTTTTTGGGTGGGCGCTGCAACCAAGTGTTGTTGGATATCCCCTCCTTTCTTTGATTACTATATAAATCTTATAAGCACTCTCAAGATATAGATATATATATACTCGAAATTAACAGTTTACGCAACAATACATCTGATGCAAAAAAGGGATAACCAAATGCCGTGAAAAGATATTGTCAAAGACTTCAGATGAGAGGATTGCTTATTCATTATACAATATTCATGTAGTGGATATTTCACAGTGACAAATTCCAAATATAATTTATTAAAGTGACTCATGGGGTAAAATAGTAATGAGTATACAGAAGGTGTACGACTTACCGTGTTTACAGGAGCCATTCTCATACCGCCTGGCAAACCATAAGATTCCCACGTGGCAAGTCCGAATAGATAGCCACAGAATACAGAGATGGGAGAAGTATGTCTGATGGTATGTGTTCCCTCAGCTACTACAATGTAACCTCCAACCAAATCTGTTCCAGGTATGACGTTATAGGTTGTAGATGGGAACGAGTTACCATTCAGCCTTAAGCCACTCCTTTGGCTGTTGGACACGATGAAGACGAAGTAGTTAGTGTAGGAGCCCCGTGAATATTTTGGAGTAGAGAATACGTAGTCGGCGGCGTACTGCTCTATTGGAGGAATCATGATCATAGCCGGATCAGCGGGTTCAGACTGCTGACTCAACACAAACTGGACGATTTGGATAGGTTTGGAGGCTTCTACTAAAGAGTACAAGTTTGAGGCATACAGCTTCTCAGCAAAACTTCCAGCACTTGAAAGTGTGAACTGGTCGTTGAAGTTGGACGATCCTCTCTTCCCACTAACAGTTACGACAGTTCCTGCTTCGCTGGCAACAAATCTGAAATAGTCTCCAGTGGTTCGAGTTGGAATGGGCACAGTGGCGAATCTCTTACCCCAAGTTGCAACTGGCATAAGCTGCTCACTGATGTGATCTGAAGATGACCCAGCTCCAATATTCGTTCTTCTGTTACCACTGTAGAATGCGATGTTTTTGTTTGCTGAAATGTAGGTACCAGTCAAGTCTTCAAATGTTTGTAGCTGAACACAGTCATATTGATTGATGGCCACTGTTAACGTTTGTCCACTGGAGTATGTGCTACCGCCGTAAGTGACAGTGCAGGACATTCTGAAGCTGACAGACGTACCATCCTCTGTCCCTACCACCATGATTTCCCCAGCATATGAAGTTGGATGGTGCATACAGGCGTAATATTCGTCCCCGAGTACGTCTAATGGAAAAGCGAGGAAGGCATCACAAGAGTACGTCTCCTTGTTTACGCCATACACCACGACTTCTTCGTTAGCCTCTATCCGCAGACCCTTGGAGTCTTTACCTGTGTTATACATGCGCAGTCGGTTACTGATGAAGACCTGTCTGACCTGACCAGATGTGATGGAGAAAGACGAGTCGATCGTCGGATTGCTCCATCTTGGTGACGTCACCCGGACGTTCACAGTGGTAGTTTTGGATGTGGTGATGAATAATTCTACGTCATTGTATTCGTAGTGGTTCTGCATGAAGCCGATTATGAACACTGTTCCTCTGTTGTCCGGTGCACCTTGAATAATCATGTCAATATCAAGCATCAGAAATTTTTTTTTTTAATGCGCAAAGTTTTTACGATCACGTTACCATGAAAAAATTCGATTCACTGAACACTCTTATTGTTTTAGAACAATGATTGTCATTTTACGGTTTTAGTTCACCTTGACTGAAAACTAAAGTGGGATAGTCAAACCGTTGATTCGATGTTTCAGCAACATTGGTAAAGTTGTGACGTTCCCCCAACCTAAGGAATATGACTGTCTTAGACAGTTAGGTATAGATATGATTAATATAGTCGTAATATTATTATATCTAATCTTAACATTTATCATCCTCTGCCCTGATCTGAAAATAGAAGTTGAGTCACAATAAGACCTTGACTCCTAAACTGATCATTTCACCTTTGAACATTAAGTAAAGGGAATGATCTCCACCATGCACACACCAAGCGAAACAAATCCACATATGTGACACATAAATGACATCAGACAAAACTACAAACTGCAAAAAGACGCAATATTCACTAGAACATCATACAAAGCAATCGAAAAAGACGTACAGAAACAAGAAACATCAATGACAACACATAAAAACATGTAAAAGGTAGGAGACCAGTGTGCACCCGGCGCCGACTTTTGACGACCATCTGTTATTAGCAAATGGTGTAGTTATCCGGATTACGTGCGCAAAACCCTCCCACTTATCCGGTTACACAGAGGTCTTCACAAACGAGACAGTTAAAAGAAACGGCCTCTTGTAACACAGATTCTATGTAAATGGATCTAAAAAATTGTGCTGTCATGTTTGAAAATTTTAACATACCTTTTACAAGGCTGGCAAGGATGACCACGGTCATTAACAGTAGTAATCTCCCTGGTGATGCAAAATTGTTTAATAATTAATATCTTTCTTATCTATTCGATACAGAAATATTCACTGACCTAGAAACTTTCTTATTCTATAAGGCTATTCACAGATTTCTCTAGATACTCAATTAAGAATTAAAAAGAATGGACTCATATTGTGCATTTATTCTTCAATTTTTTGTATCAAGAATTTTTCATATTCATTCAGACGCAATCAGTTAATTAATCTAATATCAGTGCCATCATTATTCACTATCATTGATCAACAAAACTCTCGATAAAAAGTGAAGAAATAATTTTTACATCGTTTGAAAAAAAACCTACACGTCATGGCGAAGTTTCTCCCGTTAAACCATTCACATCCTTCAGTACTTAGATAACTATTAAACAATTTGAAATTAAGACCATAGTTAATGTAAGAATTTACCTAATGCCCGATAAATGATTCATAACCAATGGCAATTAAGATTATCCGAATTAGGAATTAATCTATTACGCACAATACACAATAATTCTTCTACAAACACAATAAGTACGTTGACCTACTTAGAGTTTAAGGGTGTACGTAAGCCGGGTACGAAAAAAGTTTGACCTATTATGGTTTTCTATAAAAATTGTTTAATTTATCTCATTTATATTTTTATTTATCCATATAACGATACTCAAATAGGTGAAAGGTCAAAGTAGTGAACTTTTGTCCTTTAGGTCGACTCCAGTCGACATTTCACAAAAAGTTTTCTTGGTGACCTTCAGGAAGAGTTAAGATGCTATGTTATGTGCTTGTCACTCTCCGTCCACCTTTTTCTTCTTATCCATTCATTTCATGTGCTAATGTATTAATTAATATCATTTTTAAAATGCGTATGGTTTCCCTGATATTCAATATTGTCAATATCGAAATATATGTTCTATTATGTAGTAATTTGTTTCCATTTTTTTCTAAGCGAGTTTCGTTGTTCTTAATTATGATAATATTCAGAATTGTACAGATTCCAAGACTATTTTGCAATGACTACACTGGAAACACAACGCCTAAGATTGTACCAAAGGAAAGTCAAAATGTAAAACAAATTCCAAAATCCACAAGGGATTAAAACTATTAATTAAAATTAAAAAAAGAAGGTAGGTGGTACCACCGGAAAAAAGTGTAAGCCACTCTATACCATGTAGTCGTTGGACTATAGCTATATCATACAAAGGTCGAGATTTCGTGGCTTAATCACAAACCCTTTCCCCTGCACAAACCCTTTCCTAAACAAGCCTGTATTAAAAGCCCAAAGATGGACTTTTATCTATAAGACAAGATTTATTTAAAGTAGGTATATGCATATAAAACAGTACAACACAAGCTCGTGGCCTCGTGAATTGATAATTTGGATTTCTTTTATTCTTACATCATGAGACAGCAAAGCCAACATCGTATCAATTGGGCCATGGGATCAGCCTGTAGGAAGGAAAGCTAGAACGTCACGATTGTATAGCAAGTATCCACATGTAGGCTTTTATTACAGACTTGCAAAAGAGTGTGTGTGTGTGTTTGTGTGTGTGTGTGTGTAGAGGGTTTGTTCCTAAGCTATGATACCCCGACCCTGTGATTATATGCGTGTGTGATAAGCCTATTTTACTTTCCTGAATATTTATCAGTCAGTTTATTCACCAAATGTTTGTATGGTTTTCCTTTTTCTTAAATGATGTTTGTTGGTGTGGTGTTGCCTATTGTCTTTTGCTGTTATTTGTCGTCTGTTGCTGTTATTTGCTGTTAAGTGTGCTTGCATGATAAACCTGTGTATTGAGTCATCTTTCCCTCGTCACTGTTTGAGTGATAGACATTTATATTATCTTTTGACTGCTCTTATCGTAAATGCAATGTTATAAAACCAAATTCTTTTTTGTATCAATCATTTTATCACATCTTGTTTGAGTCGTTGTTGCCTCACACGTCTCTTTTCTTTTCGCTGTGGGGTGTTTTGTATTGCTATCGTACTTGTATGTCTGTGCTCGTGTCACTGTTTTATCTGTCCATGAAATAGATCATCTTTGAGGAAGAGACGTTAAATGTTGAAGATAAACTTTGCCAAAAAAGTTCTTAAGGTGAATATTTAATGATGAAAATGAAAATACATAATAATATACATATAAACATCATGATCATGTGAGTAGTACTTCGCTTGGAAAATGTTACTACATGTGTAATATATATTTGTAACAAATAACATTGATAACAATATAAAAAAAACCAATGAGATGACAGATTTGTTTGTTATCAAGATAATTATAACAACAAGGAGATACATTATTTGCCGACATCAAAATCGGCACGTCAAATATTCACAAGAACTCAAAGGCTAAGTTAGGATAATGACAAATGTTTCAAACGTTTCTGTGAAGTTGGTCTTTTAAAGAATAATGTGATTTTTAACTCAGTACACGAATAACATCGAAATAAAATACGTTGTTTTTTTTTATCGTTATTAATATTTTTCGTTTTTTTAATAGCTTATGGAATATGTGTATTTCTTTCAAGATGTGCTCCACAGAAACATTGAGGAAAAAACTACACAAATGTATAAAATAAAGGTATTCATTAAAAAATAATGCTATAAAAATAATTTCATATTTCAAATTCAATGAATAAACTAATTACAGAATGTTCAATGTATTCTCATGTAGAATATCAAAGTGACTGCCATCGCCAGTAGTGTCATTATCCAGGAAACCCTCACGTGACCTACAAAACAAAATAAAGACTTAAGTTCACTCTTATATTTATAAATTATATAAATATTCATAAAGATACTATCTACTACTTTTTTATTATTCTGATATATTTGAACGGTACGTACCAGCAGAGCTTCCACACAGAGCAGAAAGTTGTGGACTACAGGAGGCATAGGTGGCGTCTTCGTCACTTCCGTCATCGCAATCATTGGTGCAGTCGCACTTGAAGCTTTCGTCAATGCATGTGATTCCACCGGAATTGCATGTAAACCATCCGGTCGGACATAGCTTTGAAAAAGAAAAAGAAACATGCAACATATGACAATTAATGGTCAGAAACATATTGCCTATACATTCATCGCCAAGGTAACTTCCTGAAATAAAGATACGAAAATGAGATACAATTGGGGACGTCAGGAGTCAGGAGATGAACGAGCCGAAATTCAACAATCGCTTTTCGTGTTGGTTGATTATGAAAATTATTTAGAGTTAAAATACACTTCAACAACTTCATATATTTCTCGGAAAATTTAATCAAATTTTCTCAAAATACCTGTTGGTATTGACCGGGAGCGACAGTTGGACAGTCTTGTGTGTTACAATCAGACATGTCGCTAGAATCACCGGAACAATCCAGTCCGCCATTTTGAGGTTGTGGATCAGTGCATGTTCTGGCACGTGATTGTCTTCCGCCACCACATGTTACGGAGCACGTACCCCATGCTCCCCACGCGGCCCATGCTCCATCAACTACAAACATATTTTAAATACATGAATGATTGACAAGTGAATGACAAATATGGATAATGACCATATCCCTGTCTACAGTACAAAATCGATAATTCAGAAAATCAGAAACCGAAGGCATACAAAATCAGGATAAAACAGGAACCAAAGCAAACAAAAACAAAAACCTCCACCATATGAAAAGAAGCGAACTCCCGATATGAGAGTGAGACCAGGTGCCCAGGAAGAGTAAGCATCTCCTGCTTGCATGCAACACCCGTCGCTTCAATTCGGTAGAACTGTCACATCCGGTTACTTCCATTTTGGAAGATATAGAGTACAATCTTTGGTTGGATGGTTCAAATGGTCATTTGCTACTAAGGCGGCAGATGGCCATCCTAAGTCGTATAAGGTGGTCCTTGTCCATTTTGTATCTCTTTTTGTGCTTGTCTGCTTTGTGCTTTCGCGAGGGAGTGTTTCGGAGTTTTGCTGTGGATTTTACGGTGGAATCTTGTTGGAGTTCCCTCCCCTTTTTAGATAAGTAATTTAGTTTGTTTCTTCAAGTCCATTTAGATCATGTTAGATTACATTAAAGAAAATGTAACTGAAAGAAGTTCTCTTGAATAGGTGAACATAAGTTGCATGTCATATGCATTTTAAAACATATATGGACAACTTACTGATGCAGACTTGGGTGTTACAATCCTGGGTTTGGGATGTATCTCCGGTGCAGAGAGCACCTCCATATTGTGGAGTTGGGTTTGTGCATGATCTGGTTCTGTCCTGAGTACCTCCACCACACGTTACAGTGCACGTACCCCAAGCTGACCACGATGTGAATCCACCGTCGACTACAATGCAAGAATGTTATTAATATCAAAATTCTGGAAAAAAAAACAATCATTCATATAAAAATACCAAGGTAATATTTTCTATCAATTATTGAGGTTGGCCAAACATGTACTGGTAATCAGGGGTTAAGTAAGTAAAAGTTATCAATCAAATAAAGTCAAACCAAACATACTTGGACAATGCTGTGTGTTGCAGTCTTGTTCTGAGTAGGATGAACTCGGACAATTTGCACCACCGTATTGTGGCGATGGATTAGTACAGGTGCGTGTTCTTCCCTGACGCCCGCCTCCACAAGTATGTGAACAAGTCGCCCATGACGTCCATGCTCCCCAGGCACCGTCAACTGTTAAAAGAAAGGTTACATGGTACATGTATGTCGATAAATGCGAGGGCTTATTCGAATAGTTCGATAATCATTTGAATTGGTAATGGAAGTACTTACTTGGACAATGGTGAGTGTTACAGGATTGAGATGAGGAACTGAAGCTTGGGCACTGAGCGCCACCGTATTGAGGGGAGGGGTTTGTGCACGTACGGCTTCGTGATTGGGTACCACCACCACACGTGACCGAACATGTCTGCCATGAAGCCCAAGACGCCCAAGCACCATCAACTATAAGCAAAATCAGAATTTTGTAAAACCAAAGCAAATATCCTAAAAACACTGTGTAATATACCTTTTTTAGAAACTGTCAAAGGAATTCTTATATTTTTCAGAAATAAGATTCAATCATTAATTCACCATATCTTACGATATTGTTTGTTTCAGTATATCTACTCATTGATCAAATTTTCTATATCTTTTAACTGCAAAGTTTTCTTCGAATTTTCAAAAGGTGTGTTTCGAATTTACAAGATAAACGTACTTGGACAGTTATGGGTGTTACAACTGGTACTACTTGATCCACTTCCGGCACAGTCATTTCCACCATGAGCGGGAGCGGGGTTTGTACATGACCTAGAACGAAGCTTGGTTCCTCCTCCACAGGTCAAAGAACAGGTTCCCCAACTTCCCCATCCAGCCCAGTTACCATGAACTGGATAATTTACAATTTTATGCTAATCAAAACTTTTGTAATAAGACTGCATTGTCGTTCAAGAATCAACTCAAAATGAACAGGCACATTTGGAGATATAGAAGTCGCTTTTAATATTTTTTCTTGACACTTAATTGAATTATTTTAGTATTTTCTAGCATGAAGCTTGTCAGATCCCTTTAGTTGATTTCTAATAATCATAGAGTTTTGTATGCGTTTTTGTTCATGATTCTAGAATAAAACGTTTGTGCTATGAGTGATATTACCTGCACAGCTGTGCGTGTTACAGCTCGTTGACGATGAGCCGCTTCCAGAACAGGAGCTTCCTCCATGTTGAGGGGCGGGGTTATTACAGCTACGGCTTCTACTCTTTGAACCTGATCCACAAGACTTTGTACATGAAGTCCATGACGACCATCCTCCCCAGTTTCCGTTAACTGTGAAGAGTTCGAATAGATTTAATTATATAAGAAATAACCCCAAAATCAGAGAAAGGTAATTTTTCAGTTGATTGAAATGCACAAGGTATTAAATTCATATACTAGTAATACTGTCTTCATACTTGGACATGCGCTCTTCGTGCACGTTTTTGATTGAGATGATCCACCACTGCATGCATTTCCGCCATGTTGTGGTGAGGGGTTATTGCAACTCCTAGAGCGAGTTTGGGTCCCAGATGCGCAGGTCACAGAACAGGATCCCCAAGATCCCCAACTCCCCCAGTTGCCGTGTACTGAAAAAAAAATACAAAAATAAATGCCCATTTTAATACCCTGACACAGTTTCCACATCTCATTTGTCTCCGCTTTTTTAAATCAAAGAATTTGCTTTAAAAATTTGTCCTTATCGTCGTAATCTTACCTGGACAATGGCTTGATGGAGTACAGGATGTACTCTGACTTCCGCTTCCGGCGCATTGCTTTCCGTCGTATTTTGGTGAGGGATTCGTACATGATCTTGATCTTGTTTTTGTTCCGCTGCTTGAGCCAGATGAAGGTATACAAGACACAGAACATGTTCCCCAGGATCCCCAACCGGCCCAGTTACCATCAACTGAAACACATAGGTCATATGTTTAATTTTGGAATGAAAAAGTAAGGAACTATCTTCACCAGTTTTTTTTTTTTTTTTCACTAGACATGTTTAGTGTCATCTGACTAATATCCTTCACATAAAGGATGGATCTCGATCGTTTATGAAAGACTTTAGATGAGGAGATCTTCAACATGGCCGAATCTCTCAAGTGAGCTATTGTCATAGCGCGCCGTCCGTCGTCCGTCCGTCGTCCGTCGTCCGTCGTCGTCGTCGTCGTCGTCGTCCGTCTGGCGTAAACTTTCAACATTTTCGACATCTCCTCTGCAACCGCTGCACAGCATTTCATGAAACTTTACAGGAAGGAAGTACTGAAGGTCCTCTACCAAGATTGTGTTTTTCGTGCCGATCGGTCAACAGATATGGCCGCCGAGGGCTCTGATTGGCTGACACATTTTCGACATCTCCTCTGCAATCGCTGCACAGAATTTCATGAAACTTTACAGGATGGAAGTACTCAAGGTCCTCTACCAAGTTTGTGTTTTTCGTGCCGATCGGTCAACAAATATGGCCGCCGAGGGCTCTGATTGGCTGATACATTTTCAACATCTCCTCTGCAACCGCTGCACAGAATTTCATGAAACTTTACAGGAAAAGAAGTACTCAAGGTCCTCTACCAAGTTTGTGTTTTTCGTGCCGATCGGTCAACAAATATGGCCGCCGAGGCCTCTGATTGGCGGACACATTTTCGACATCACATCTCCTCTGCAACCGCTGAACAGAATTTCATGAAACTTTACAGGATGGAAGTACTCAAGGTCCTCCAACAAGTTTGTGTTTTTTCGTGCCGATTGGTCAACAAATATGGCCGCCGAGGGCTCTGATTGGCTGACACATTTTCGACGTCTCCTCTGCAACCGCTGCACAGAATTTTATGAAACTTTACAGGAAGGAAGTACTCAAGGTCCTCTACCAAGTTTGTGTTTTTCGTGCCGATCGGTCAACAAATATGGCTGCCGAGGGCTCTGATTGGCTGATACATTTTTGACATCTCCTCTGCAACCGCTGCACAGAATTTCATGAAACTTTACAGGAAGGAAGTACTCAAGGTCCTCTACCAAGTTTGTGTTTTTCGTGCCGATCGGTCAACAAATATGGCCGCCGAGGGCTCTGATTGGCTGATACATTTTCAACATCTCCTCTGCAACCGCTGCACAGAATTTCATGAAACTTTACAGGAAGGAAGTACTCAAGGTCCTCTACAAAGTTTATGTTTTTCGTGCCGATCGGTCAACAAATATGGCCGCCGAGGCCTCTGATTGGCTGACACATTTTCGACATCTCATCTGCAACCTCTGAACAGAATTTCATGAAACTTTACAGGAAGGAAGTATTCAAGGTCCTCCAACAAGTTTGTGTTTTTTCGTGCCGATTGGTCAACAAATATGGCCGCCGAGGGCTCTGATTGGCTGACACATTTTCGACATCTCCTCTGCAACCGCTGCACAGAATTTCATGAAACTTTACAGGAAGGAAGTACTGAAGGTCCTCTACCAAGATTGTGTTTTTCTTGCCGATCGGTCAACAAATATGGCCGCCGAGGGCTCTGATTGGCTGACACATTTTCGACATCTCCTCTGCAACCATTGCACAGAATATCAGGAAACCTTGCAGCAAGCAAGTACTCAAGGTCTTCTGCCAAGTTTGTGTCTTTCTTGTCGATAGGTCAACAAATATGGCTGTCAAGATCTGTAGAAGTATTTTTGTGACTTTTAACCATTTGTCTGCAACTCAGGTGAGCGATGTGGCCCCCTTGGGCATCTTGTTTAAACACATAAACTGCTTTTTGTGTACTTTAGATAATTCACTTTAATGAGTGGATTCTTTTAAGCAGAAATAAATTATGCCTTAATGAATTTCATTTGACCAATACCTATGGAACTCATTTCCGATTGATCATATTATAAGAATTGGTTTTCCCAATTAGAATTACCTGGTGGTGGCTTGGCACAGTCTTCATCCCGTTTTCCATCGCCGTCGTCATCTTTAAACAAATAAAAAAAAAACGCAAATAGAATTTAAAGATAAGAAACTTTGAATATTATTATTTAACAGTATTTACTAGTATTCAAATTAAAATAAATATTTTCTGAAAAACATTTCCCAATTTCCTTCGTTTTACGTTGCCAAATTACGGGGCAGTTGGTATATAACGATTGATGACGTATAAATATACTGAGAGTGTAAAATCACACATTACCTGTGTTTTGCCAGTTATCATGACACAATTCCTCGTCAATCAAACCATCACAGTCATTGTCAATACCGTCTCCAGTTTGAGTTGTGGTTGGGACACAAATCTACAAAAAATTGCTCAAATTGAACTCCAAGACTATATCTTAAAAAGGATTTTTAAGGTTTGATCAATGATAAGAAATCTAACAATTCTAAGGGAGCACGATGTTGACTTTAAAAAAATTACCGTGTTGACGGGGGCCATTCTCATTCCACCCGGTAATCCATAAGATTCCCACTTGGCAAGTCCGAATAGATAGCCACAGAATACAGAGATGGGAGAAGTATGTCTGATGGTATGCGTTCCTTCAGCTATTACAATGTAACCTCCAACCAAATCTGTACCAGGGATAGCATTGTATGTGGTGGATGGGAAAGCATTTCCATTAAGTCTCAGTCCGCTCCTTTGACTGTTGGACACGATGAAGACGAAGTAATTAGTGTAGGATCCGTAGGAGTATTTTGGAGTAGAGAATACGTAGTCGGCGGCGTACTGTTCTATTGGCGGAATCATGATCATAGCCGGATCAGCGGGCTCAGACTGCTGACTCAACACAAACTGGACGATTTGGATTGGTTTGGTAGCTTCTACTAAGGAGTACAGGTTTGAGGCATACAGCTTCTCAGCAAAACTTCCAGCACTTGAAAGTGTGAATTGGTCGTTGAAGTTGGATGATCCTCTCTTCCCACTAACAGTTACGACAGTTCCTGCTTCGCTAGCAACAAATCTGAAATAGTCACCAGTGGTACGGGTTGGAATAGGCACAGTGGCAAATCTCTTACCCCATGTATCAACTGGCATAAGCTGCTCACTGATGTGATCTGAGGATGAACCAGCTCCAATCCTTGTTCTTCTGTTACCACTGTAGAATGCGATTTTCTTATTTGATGAAATGTAGGTACCAGTCAAATCTTCAAAGGTCTGCAGCTGGACACAGTCATATTGGTTGACTGATAAGGTCAAAGTTTGACCTCTTGAGTAGCTACTTCCACCATAAGAGACGGTACAGGACATTCTGAAGCTTACTGATGTACTGTCTTCCGTAGCCACAATCATGATTTCCCCAGCATATGAAGTTGGATGATGCATGCAGGCATAGTATTCAGTTCCTAGAACATCTACTGGAAAGGCCAAGAAGGCATCGCAAGAGTAGGTCTCCTTGTTTACACCATAAACGACTACTTCATCGCTGCCCTCTATACGTAATCCCTTTGAGTCTTTGCCAGTGTTGTACATTCGTAAGTTGTTGCTAATGAAGACTTGTTTAACCTGTCCAGCCGTAATGGAAAATGATGAGTCGATTTTAGGGTTACTATATCTGGGGGAGGTAACTCTAACACTAACTGTCGTAGTTCTGGATGTAGTGACGAACAGCTCTACGTCATTGTTCTCGTAATGGTTCTGCATGAAACCTATGATGAACACGGTTCCTCTGTTGTCCGGCGCCCCTGGAATAATATTCATCTTGCTAAATGTGCAGACATGCAAAAAAAATTATTGTTGTGTTTTTTAGGTGAAATACCATCTTTTAACGTAATTTTGCTTAATAGACGTTACTTCATATCAACTGTTAAGTGAATGTCCTGGGAAATTTTCTACTCTAAAGAATTTTTCTCCACTTATTTCATAATCCTTAAAAATTATGTTTCCATCCAACGGTTGAGAAATTTATATACATACATATTTCATATTAACATAATAACGGGTCAGAATCTTCTATTTTAGATTTATTTTCAATTAATTCTGTTGAAGCAGCAAAATCTGAAGCTCTATTATGAAAGCCTCGTTTTGTCAATATGAAATAATCAAAATTGTGCGCAAGAATAACGCATTTATTATTGTATTGTAAAAAGCTTCGGTGTCTTATACATGAACTGCTGTTTAGTTTTGTATTGATTTCGAGGGTTTTTTAATATGTCAAATTTTCGAACTTATCGTATATTTCAGCTTCCGATTATTTTCATTTCAATTCATTGGAAAACGACTATGATGTTATAGAACAACCATTTCGACAATCTAATTCCAAAAGCAGAATATTAAAAAATCTAGTAAGTGGTACCTCAATCCAAAAATAATTAAGGAATACAAAATCTTTCATTGACCCCCTACAATTTGATTTTCAAACTTCCAATCAATTGCTAATTTCTGCACATGTGAAACATAGATCGAATTTGTAAAGCCCGAAACTATTTCTGAATGATACCGTCTTTTTGGCTTAGAAAACGGCCATTTTCATTTGAAATCTCCTATTACAGAAGGTAAAAGGTTTAAGTAATGAATATGGATATCTGCATCTTATTTCAAAAACCACAATAAGCTCTAAAAGACGATAATGGTGTTATTAATTGACGTCAATTGGACATTCTATACAACTATGTTTCAAATCGAAATGCATCAATATAGATTCGCATTATTTATTTTAAGTTAAATAACATTTCACTTAAATCAAAATGCATCACTTTATATTCGTTTTGTTTATTTCAAAAATAACATCTTACTTACCTGATGCATAGCGGTCAAGCAAGACACTAAAGGCCACGGTGACCAACAGTAATAGTCTCCCTGTCCGAATTAGAATTTAAAATTAATTTATTCCAATCTCATGTCGAAGCACAAAAAAAAGATAAATCCATAAATGAATGTTTATTTGGTTGTATTTCTTACGACAAAAAGGGTATCTCTTCCCTTTGTATCTTTTTCTTTTCTATGAAATTTGTTTCATTTTATCAATATTATCTATTAATTTTTCAATGTATTTTTTTCTTCATTTACAATATGTTCTTTAAATAGAGGAGTATTTTTCTATTAAAAAAAACAACATGATATTTTTTTATCAAGAGTATATTTGAAGATTAATCTTTATTGAATTAAAAAAAAAATTTATATTTTTCCAAATATTTTTTTTTTTTTTTTAATTTTTAAAAATTGCATACACATAATGACGAAATATTTCCAGAGCGGCTGAAGTGTCACATGTTACAAAAGTCAGAAAATTTATCCGGTCATTGCCTTTTATATTCGGACAGTATATGACGTCACTAATTAGCCTAGTTCATTATAAGTCACCAGTGGTTACCCAGCTAGCCAGGCATTGTTTTGTAATAATTTAAGAACCCTGATACACAAAGTGTTGGATTATTTTAAATGTGACGACTTGCATTTTAATCATAGATTTAGATAATCTGTAACCTGCTGCTTTTATTCTTTCGGTTTTATTTTGAGCATGTTAATCACTTTAATAAGAAATTGAGGACAAATTAAGTTCAAGGCATATGAAATTATAGACTGAAATCTTGTAATACGAAATAATAGAAATTTAACAAGATGAAGCCACGTGTTGCCTCTATTTTTATTTTGAATAATTCAGATTGAGAAAATGAAGAATGGTGGTATTTTTTTAAAAGATGACCAGACTCTAACAGCACTAGTTATCTTCCATTTCCATACAATGAACCCTCAACAATATTTTTTTAAACACTGCAGATATGTAAACAATAACAAGAATATTTTTTTTATATAAACACAGACCATAGATGAGTATATGTCGGCCGACTCGTAGAACTTGTGAGGTCCGTACCTTTCGGTAACTGTCCCGACGCCCTATCCACTTGGCCACGGCGCAGACAAATAATTAACAATAATTAAGAATGGAATTTAGGTTGTATGAAACATTCTGGTTTGCGCTATCTTGAGTTAGTTGTTGACGCAATAAATTAGTTGTCGTCAACAATAAACATCAAAGAATTACCAAAATCGAGAAGGCAGGGCAAAACCATTAGAACGGTTGCGAACCTCGGAATGAATAACATTCCGAAGTAAGACCAGGTGCCCGGGGAGAGTCAGCATCTCCTGATTGTATGCAACACCCGTCGTAACAGCTCTATGGAAACTTATTAAATTCGGTGATTGTCTCGATGTACATATTCGGTGATTGTCTCGATGTACCGACTAACATCGTCACTGAGGAAGCTCAACGGTCGATATGAGGAACTCGTCATACACTATGATGTCCCACTCTCAAGCATGGTGGATGATATTCTGTCATAGACCATTTGAACCATCCAACCAAAGATTGTACTCTATGACTTCCGAAATTGAAGTAACCGGATGTGACAGTTCTACCGAATTGAAGCGGCGGGTGTTGCATGCAAGCAGGAGATGCTTACTCTTCCTGGGCACCTGGTCTCACTCCAATATCGGGGGTTCGCTTCCTTTCATGTGTTGGAGGTTTTTGTTTGTTTGCTTTGGTTCCTGTTTTATCCTGATTTTGTATGCCTTCGGTTTCTGATTTTCTGAATTATCGATTTTGTGCTGTATACAGGGATATGGTCATTATCCATATTTGTCATATTGATGTACATATCAGGTTAATATATCTTGTTGGTGATGATGACAGCCATTAAATCGCAATCCAGCATGTCACATATCATATATAGGGGATATGCTTTTATACAGTATCCCCGTAGCGACCGAAGAACTTCCCCAATGATGATTTCAGCCGTTTAGATATATGACCCTGAGCAAGTAGCTTACTTGCAAGCCGTCCGATCTTCATATGCCTTGGTTTACCGTATCAGCTGAGAAACAAAAACGAAATAAGCAGAAGACGGAATGTTGCTACTGATGAGTCCAAGCTTGTGTTACACTTGACGTACGGTCCATTAACAAAAAATCTAGAATTTATTCCATCGTCATACCACAACTTCGTTTGTATATGTGTATTCATTTGAACCCATTTTGAATTTGTGCAGCATTCCTTTCACTCGCAAATATAGTGAATCACGCTCTTACACTTTGACTCTGTGAATATAATTCATTTTTGTAGAGTTATCCTACGTGTTTCAATGATGAGATGTTATTCTTCTCATTGTCTCCGTCTAATTTTTCCTCCATTTGTATGCGTGTGTGACCCGCTGTTATCACTGCAACGTCGGAAGTTTTGGAATCTTTACCATTTTTCAGGTTCAGTGGTGTTTCCATGCTTAAGATTCCAGTTGTGAAGTAAACGTTGTGACCGTATTGTCATTCACTTATGTTATCTGGTCTATAATGGTTCTCTTAGCATAAAAATTGTACTGAAAGAAACAAGGGGATCTCCAACTAGACTCGATTGCAGCATTAACAGGAAAGCATCAGAGCATCCCACGTGAAAACACAAAAGTGACAAGGAACACCAAATACGACATCAAAACACCAAAAGTGAAAACACTAGAAAACGTACACAGCAAAAGACGCAAAAGTGACAAGGAACACCAAAAGATTTCACATAAAGCAAAGAGACTAGCGGGTAATCGGTGCTTAAGTACTCCGATTAACTACATCGTTTGCTTTCAACCCCACATTTTAATGATTCAAGCATGTCATTTTTTGAATGCGAAGAAAAAAGAGAAAGAGATAAGTTCAAATAACAATTTATTAATACAATGAAATAGAAATGAATAACAACATAAAATATATAACTGATGATTTGATAAAAATGGATACTAAAACATTGATCAGTATGGAGTTGGCATTTTACAAATAAGCTGAAGTTCTTTTAAATCTATTTATTATAAAGTTCCTAAATTCTCTTTTTTTTTATGTTAGCTGCAACAAAGAAGAAGGCACATGTGTCAAGAATCAAAAATAAAATCATAAGATTCATGATTCATTGATGAAAAAGGACCTTAAATGTAAACAAAAATAAAAGTGAGCAATCCATGTAACACAATTGGTAAAAAGGTGTGTACCTTAATCAAAGGGATTTTCCCTGCAAGTGCGATTTATTTCACTAAGAATTTAGCTACGTTGATTTGTCAAACGTGATGAATAATATAACTATCATGATAATATCATATTGAGGTATAAGAAAGATAAATGAGTGATTTATAAATATAAAACGATTTTTACATATACATGTACATATATGAGGTAAGCATAGGGATTTGTTATGTTGTTTGATATTAAGAAATAACCAAAACTATCTGCAACACAGAGTGATTTCAAAAATGTTCATGAGATTTTGATTTTTTTCAATTTATTCAGTATGTTTTGTAGTTCATGATACAGGCAGCAGCTAGCACAAGTAGGAACAATGTCCAAGATGTTCTCAGGTGACCTAAAAAATAAATTATGAGTTTTGACCTGATTCGGTTTTCAATAGATATAATTATTGAGCTTCTAAGCTTTCCAGATTCTCTGATAATGGTAAATTAATACTTTATTTGACGAATGAGCAAATTACGAATTGAAATTATTACCATAGCCATGTATTTCAAGAATGATGATTATGACCAGCTCAAAATAGTAAATGAAAATTCAATAGCATAATTTAAGAACAGATAAATTTTCATGGACCAGACACGCACGTTTCGGATATTTAACCCTCGTCAGTGACCCTAAATTTAAAGAATGTAATATGGCCCAAGAATGTGAAAGTTGTTATGTCCAAAAATGTTCCGAAAGACGTAGCAGACGTAATTCTGTTATTCAAGTATTCAAATGAGCAGAGAAGGAAACTCAGAGGTTTAGCTTCAGTTAATGAGACATACTTCTAAAGCGTTTAAATCATTATCAATTTCATAGATTTCAACTGAAATAATGTAAGGATCAGCATGAAATATGGCTTACCAGCAGCATTTTCACAAAGTGCAGCTAGCTGTGGACTACACGTGGCGTAATTAGCATCTTCGTCACTTCCGTCGTCACAATCATTTCCACAGTCACATTTGAAGCTCTCGTCAATACATGTTATTCCTCCAGATCTGCATGTGAACCATCCGGTCGGACACAACTGGAAATAGTTGATACACATCAATATTTATAGTGCAATACTGAGTCATTTCTTTGGTTCATCAGAAAGTACATTTTGTACTTCAACACAATGACGGATGCTGTGCCCCTTAGCCGGAAGTTGAGGGGCATGTGTTGCTGATTCTGACCGTAAATTGTCTAAGATATAGGTGTTATTTTAGGGAGGGGAAGGGGGGAGTTGGTCACTGCTTGGAAAGCTAATACGACATAAGAGTAAAGTTCATACCTGCTGATATGTGCCAGCAGCTACAGTTGGACAAGCTTGAGAATTACAATCTGACATGTCGCTAGATGACCCTGTACAGTCAAGTCCGCCATTTTGTGGTCGTGGATCTGTACATGTCCTAGCTCGGGATTTTTTTCCTCCAGCGCATGTAACTGAGCAAGTTCCCCATGCTCCCCATGTCGCCCATGCTCCATCGACTAAGATAGGATAGAAAAATGTTGATTATAAATTGGGTTTTTCAAAGATTTGAGACAAAATTGTAAATTTGAGTGTATGTTCAAGTCCAACAGAGGAACTTACTGATGCAGACTTGAGTATTACAAGCTTGAGTTTGAGATGTTGCTCCAGTGCAGAGAGCACCTCCATACTGAGGTGCAGGGTTGGTACATGACCTTGTCCTATCTTGAGTGCCACCTCCACATGTCACGGTACATGTGCCCCATGAAGACCAAGAAGAGAACCCACCATCAACTGAAAGAAGTTATCAGTTAAACATGACTTAACGAGAATTCGAACATCAAAATGGAACTTAATTCATTCCGATAACAATAGAATAGTAAATTTTGAACGAAAATATGGAAAGCTTTACTTGGGCAATGTTGAGTATTACAGTCCTGCTGAGATGAAGAGGATCCGGGACAGTTGGCGCCGCCATACTGAGGAGAAGGATTGGTACAGGTGCGCGTTCTACCCTGACGTCCGCCTCCACACGTGTGTGAACAAGTGGCCCATGAAGACCAACTTCCCCAGGCACCATCAACTATTTATTGATGTGAATTATTTATGTAATTACTTTCTTTAAATGTATCTAAATTAGATACTAATAAGAGAATGTTTAGCGTGTTTATCAACTGATTTCGGGGTTTTCATTGTTTAAAAACAGATATTTGATGGATCTAGAAAATGTGATAAAATTGAATATGCAGAAAATGGAGTTATACGTACTTGGACAATGATGTGTGTTGCACGATTGAGATGAAGAACTGAAGCTTGGGCACTGAGCGCCGCCATATTGAGGGGATGGGTTCGTACATGTACGGCTTCTTGATTGGCTACCACCTCCACAAGTGACCGAACACGTCTGCCATGAACCCCAAGACGCCCATCCACCATCGACTGATGAAAGTAAAGGAAATAATTAGATATATATAAGATATTTGCATACCTTTAATGATACATTGTACATCTGTATTCTTTTGAAAATTTTCGGTGGTTCTTTTTTAATATTATTTATTAAATTTTGAATATTTTCGAATAAAAGTAAATGTGGTATGAATGTAGAGTAACACTCAACTATAATACAAGTAATAAGGCATAATACAAAGACATGAAGCAGTTCCTGTCATCGGAATCTTTAACTTACTTGGACAGTTATGTGTGTTACAACTGGTACTACTTGATCCACTTCCGGCACAGTCATTTCCGCCATGAGCGGGGGCAGGGTTTGTACATGACCTAGAACGAAGCTTGGTTCCACCTCCACAGGTCAAAGAACAGGTTCCCCAACTTCCCCATCCAGCCCAGTTACCATGTACTGTAATAATTCCGATTATGTACATTTTCGGGGTTTTTTTCTCATACGTAACACAATGAATCTGGATTTATTTTGACCCAATTAATTATAAGGACGTATGGTTTCATGAAGACAAAAGAAGGGGAATCTTCTTTTTATGTTACAAATTGAAATTGATTTACCTGCACAGCTGTGTGTGTTACAGCTTGTTGACGATGAAGCGCCCCCTGAGCAAGAACTTCCGCCATGTTGAGGGGCGGGGTTGTTACAGCTGCGGCTTCTACTCTTTGATCCTGATCCACAAGACTTTGTACACGATGTCCATGATGACCAACCTCCCCAGTTTCCATTAACTGAAAATATCTTATATTTGTTAAATCAGTCATTTTCCCCTACTCTTAAAATTATACTAGTAATCATTGACTCCTTCTTGATAGAGAGTGCTGCTTAGATCGTTTCGAAGTAGATAATCAATCTTCCTGTTTTTGAATACGAAAAGTATGCTTACTTGGACATGCGCTCTTGGTGCACGATTTTGATTGGGATGCTCCACCGCTGCACGAGTTTCCGCCATGTTGTGGTGAGGGGTTGTTACAACTCCTAGAACGAGTTTGGGTTCCAGATGCGCAGGTCACGGAGCAAGAGCCCCACGATCCCCAATTTCCCCAGTTACCATGTACTGGAATTTAGATATATCAGAGTTCAGAAATTTCCTGAAAAATGTAATGTAACTTTTATTAAATTTCAGTCAGAATTTAAATTGACCAATTCTTTTAAACGTACCTGGGCAATGACTTGAGGGTGTACAAGAGGTACTCTGACTGCCCGTCCCTGAGCATTGTTTACCGTCGTACTGAGGTGCAGGATTCGAACAGGTTCTGGTTCTTGTCTTTGTTCCACTAGATGAACCAGATGATGGTATACAGGATACTGAACAAGTTGCCCATGAGCCCCAATTCGCCCAGTTACCGTCAACTATATAACGAAAATTGTCCTGAATTCTTCAAATCCATTTTATAACATTTTGATTCTGAAGTCATACTTTTATTTTCATTCCTCCTCCTATCAGTCTGAATGAATAGCAAGGTCATTTAAAACTAGGAACATCTGAAGTATTATTTGATCTAGAGATAATGACTTTTTGTTTAATTTTAGACATGTTAGGTATATGCATAACTAAATTATTGAACATTCATAAAATTTTGATGAAACTCTTTATGAATGAGAAATCTTGATAAGATCTTTGAAATATAAAGAACTACATGACGTTTTCACCAATTACGTACTTGGGGGTGGTTTGGCACAATCTTCATCAGTCTTGCCATCGCTGTCGTCATCTACAAAAATTGAAATAAATTCAGAGCTGTTTGAAATTCAATGCATTTATGTTAATACTATCTGTCCATTTTCCAAAGTCAACCATTGTTTGTAGTTTATTTTTTACTTGTACGTAATTCTCCGAGCCATCTTTTGTATTTCTGTTAGCTTAAAAAGTTTGGTTACCTGTTCCTTGCCATGTAGAATGACAAAGTTCCTCGTCGATCAGACCGTCACAGTCGTTATCAATACCGTCTCCTGTTACTGTGGTCGTAGGTACACAAATCTAATAAAGGAATACATATGTTTTGTTTATGTAAGCAATGGATGTTTTCATCGTCTAAGAGATGCCCTACCTCCTTGGTCAGAAATATAATCTATCATTATTTTGTTTAAAAAAAACAATTCTTATAAGAATTCATTACTGTAAAATACTTACCTTCATAAGATTAATTTAATTTCTAATTTGTTTAAGCATAAATAATTTGTAACAATGGATCTGTTGCAAAGGATGTTGCATGCAAAAAAACTAGACACTGACTCTCCCCGGGCACATGGTCTCACTACGGAATACTGTTTACTCCGAGGTTTGTAACTGTTCTAGCGGAAATCCTAATTATATTCACTTGCCTTCTCGACTTTGAGACTAAAGAACTGATTGGTACTTCTATGATGTTTATTGTTTATAATATTTTCTTCCTATTACTCTTTTGCATGGCCGAAATAATCACTGTTCATCTATATATCTATATAGAAATTTGCTAATTTGGGTATCTTAACTGAAAAAAATTGACTATAATTATCAAAATAGCAACGACGTCTTTCCAATAATTTTTTTTATATTTGGTTGAACTATTACTAGGTAATTCAATTTTGCGGAATCCGTATAAAACCCAATAGTCATTATAATAGAACTCACAGTGTTGACAGGTGCCATTCTCATTCCACCCGGTAAACCATAAGATTCCCACTTGGCAAGTCCGAATAGATAGCCACAGAATACAGAGATAGGAGAAGTGTGTCGGATACTGTGTGTTCCCTCGGAAATGATTATATAACCACCCACTAGATCTGTACCAGGTATGGCGTTGTATGTTGTTGACGGGAAAGCATTTCCATTAAGTCTCAGTCCGCTCCTTTGACTGTTTGACACGATGAAGACGAAGTAATTAGTGTAGGATCCGTAGGAGTATTTTGGAGTAGAGAATACGTAGTCAGCGGCGTACTGTTCTATTGGTGGAATCATTATCATAGCCGGATCAGCGGGCTCAGACTGCTGACTCAACACAAACTGGACGATTTGGATTGGTTTGGTAGCCTCTACTAAGGAGTACAGGTTTGAGGCATACAGCTTCTCAGCAAAACTTCCAGCACTTGAAAGTGTGAATTGGTCGTTGAAGTTGGATGACCCTCTCTTCCCACTAACAGTTACGACAGTTCCTGCTTCGCTAGCAACAAATCTGAAATAGTCTCCAGTGGTACGAGTTGGAATGGGCACAGTGGCAAATCTCTTACCCCATGTATCAACTGGCATAAGCTGCTCACTGATGTGATCTGAGGATGTACCAGCTCCAATCCTTGTTCTTCTGTTACCACTGTAGAATGCGATTTTCTTATTTGATGAAATGTAGGTACCGGTCAAATCTTCAAAAGTCTGCAGCTGAACGCAGTCATATTGGTTGACTGATAAGGTCAAAGTTTGACCTCTTGAGTAGCTACTTCCACCATAAGAGACGGTACAGGACATTCTGAAGCTTACTGATGTACTGTCTTCCGTAGCCACAATCATGATTTCTCCTGCATAGGAGGTTGGATGGTGCATACAGGCATAGTATTCAGTTCCTAGTACATCTACTGGAAAGGCCAAGAAGGCATCGCAAGAGTAGGTCTCCTTGTTTACACCATAAACGACTACTTCATCGCTGCCCTCTATACGTAATCCCTTTGAGTCTTTGCCGGTGTTGTACATTCGTAAGTTGTTGCTAATGAAGACTTGTTTAACCTGTCCAGACGTTATGGAAAATGATGTGTCGATTTTAGGATTACTATATTTCGGGGAGGTAACTCTGACATTAACTGTCGTAGTTCTGGATGTAGTGACAAACAGCTCTACGTCATTGTTTTCGTAATGGTTCTGCATAAATCCGATGATGAACACCGTTCCTTTATTATCCGGCGCACCTGAATCATGTAAACAATATTCTAGTTTATTATGAATTATAATATTTTCGCTAGTATTTTTATGCAGTAAAATTTCTTCTTGTACCATAAACCTCAACTTGTTTCAGTAAGCTGTCTATAATTATTATTATTTGTAATCATGTTAAACGTCTTTAAATTCAATGGCATCATTTAAAACCTGATAAATTTACTGCATGGAGCAGACATGCACGTTTCGGGTACTAAACCCGAATATGTTATTTAGATAAAATTGCAATGGATTAAGTGACACACAATGAAGGGAAATCTTTTAAAGACATTCTTAAAGTGACGCATTATCAAAATGTTGTAAACTGTCTCAAAGTGAAAGTATTACGTCATGAAGAAAAAAACAGAAAGTTGTCAAATTTTGCTCAAAGTTGTAAAGGCTTCTCAAAGTTACTCACTATGAAGAAATGTTATCGAGAAACTGAGGCATCAAAAAGAAATAGACATTTTTCATCGTGACGAACTTTGCACTTCGACCTTCGTACTTCGCACTTCGAACATTGAAGAAAAAGTGGAGTAACTGTCATTTACGTATAAACCCATGAGCGAAGTCATCTACATCTTGATTAGCATACTCAATAGAATGGGTATATTGAACTTCCTGTACTACTGGTGCGTTTTTTTTGGCACTCAATTTATAAAATTAAAGTGCGAAGTTCGAAGTACGAAGTGCGAAGTTCGTCACGGTGAAAAATGTCTATTAAGAATTGCTCAAACAGGCTTTCTTAAAGTGATGCGTTGTACAAAAAAACATCGTTAGGACTTTTCAATGTAAGACATCAAAAAGATGACTTTCTCAGAAGGACGCATTGATTAATTAAATAAACTTTTGTTAATACTTTCTTAAAGTGACGCATCATGAAGAACTATCTCAGCTTACCTTGTACATGGTGCCCCAGCAGGACACAAGCGGCCACAGCCAGCAGACTTAGATTTATCCCTGTTAGATAATATAGTTATTATTTAATTCCATCGGTAACCACACAGCAATGATATCAAAACAAGGATATATACATGTAAAAGTAACTTAGATCTGCAATACATCTCATTTTCCATAACTAATTTTTAGAGTCGAATTCTCAATTTAATTCTCAACTCTGAAATTTACTTAAAATAATGATAATTCACGTGCATTTATTAGAAAATTATACGAAATTCTACGAAATTGTATGAAGTAAAGCATTAGATAACAAATTGCAAAACAAAAATAGAAGAATATATATTAACATGGTTTTTTCACTTTTTAAATGAAATTTTAACATACACAGCATTGTGAAACTCTCCTCTGCCCAGTCTGTGCAATTACATGATCTCTAGCCAATTCAATGCATGTTTTCCTTTTATACTTGGCCTCTTAATGACCTTTTCAAATGCACTGATTAGAGATTTGCATAATTAGTGTCCAGTAGTTACATATATTGCATTACCTTAAATATAAAACAGATCTAGACCTATTAGAAATTTTAAATCAAGACAATCTCAGTTTATCAACACTTAAATACATGTAGATCTTTAACTAGCTGCCTAGTTCATTGTTTTTCCTTGATTACATATTCTATACTGATTTTTAAGTTTAAAAAGTTTTGAATGAATCTGAGTTAGTCAACACTTTTATTACAAACGTACTACTGAAAGGTGGTATTTTCTTTGCAAAGAGAGACAAATATCAAACTGAAGGAGACATGAGAGAACAAGGCAAAAAACGTAATTCAGCTATGTAGGATTTATTTACAGAAACAAACTTCTAAAGATCGATCTAATAGAATTTAGTTCACCCAGCGTAGAGATGGACTTTTTGTAATTTATGTTCTTGGCCCTATATCCTGTAGCAAATGGATTAATCTATTAATTTGTGTTATTTTGGATTTATCCGGTAAAGAAACACACATTCGTCTGTTTTACATTGTTTACATACATAATGAACGTGGCAGGAAAAAGTTCCAATTATTCCACCTTTCTGGTCATCAACATATTTGAGTTTCTGTTTAGTTAACCTTTTCGTACCCTAAATTATTCCTTTACTTCTCAGCTGATACGGTACGCCAGGGCATTTTCTTAATATAAAGATTTCGTCGTTAGAGCCAGAGAGCTTGCAAGTTAGCTACTCAAAACTATCACCGAAATTAAAGGAAGTTAAAAGCACCATCCCTCCAATGCTATTTTGAACATATATTTTAGGTGGATATGCTACTGAATCGACCCTACAGGATATTTGGAGCCGCGCACTCTCTGTAAAGTAAATATACATATCTAAATTCAAAAAATAAAAGAGGGCGCTACTGATATGAATTTTGGTGGCTCCGCTGGAAGCATCACTGATGAGAATTTAATATTCGAAACACGTGTCTGGTGCAGAAGAATACGTTTGGAATTTTCTTAATGAAGGTATAGAGTTGGAACACTTCCGTATTATTGTTAAGGGTTATATTACACAACGGATGAAATCATCATTGAGGAAGTTCTTCGGTCGCTACGGGGATATGATAAAAGCACATCAGATCCCACTTTCCAGAATGATCGGTGACACTTTGGATTGCGATTGAATGGATGTCATCATCACAAAACAAGAAGTATTTACCTAATATGCAAATCAATATGTTCATCGATACAATCACCAAATTTTTCGTGGAGCTGTTGCGACGGGTGTTGCATGTAATCACGGGACGCTGACTCTTCCCTGGCACCTGGTCTCACCTCGGAATGTTGTACGCAACCGTTCCAATGGAAACTCTATGATTTTGCCTTGCCTTCTCGACTTTGAGACTGAATAACTGATAGGTTCTTCTTTGATGTTTATTTAATGGTCTATTATCGTAATTTTTTATTTGGGACACACAAGTTTTACTGTACTTGATCAGAAGAATTTCAAATAGTGAATATATGTACAGATTAAACTGATCTTAAGTGTATGCAAGAGAGAGTCCCTGTTTTTTCTGCACTGGCCTGAAATACAGTCAGTAAATTAATTCCGAGATTGTTCTTTAAATATAGTAGTCATTCGTGATTGTATGAATCTGTGCTATTTTCTCTGTCTGTCTTTTTTATTGTGAGAAAGTTTTGTTTTATATATTTCAAGAATGTGTAAGCCTTTTAATTGTGATTGTTGGAATCTGATTTCGTGTTTTGGGCTTGACTTTCATTTACTGATTGGTAAATTATTGTTGAACTAAGGGGTGTCTTATTCTTTCGCTTGCTCTTTGACACATATTTTATTAGACACTTTTCAAGTTGACGTACTTCGGACTTCGTACTTAAGTGATCATATAAAAGAAAACAGGTGTATTTAGAAAAAGAAAATCTGACCACTAAATGGATGAGCTATATATATGTATTTTCAGACATTAAAACAAATGAATTCTTCACAGAAAAAGAACAAAATCAACATTTTGCTTTAGTGACACAGTTTCTTCCAAGTGTGAAGTGCGAAGTACGAAGTCCGCAAGCATGAAAAATGTCCATTAGGTCATTTTAGCTATCATATCGTTCACTTTTGGATTTCCTCTATTCGACCACCATTGCTGATGGTACATTTTTGCTGCAACATCAAAAGTTCTATTTAATTCACTCAGTATTACAAAAGTCTCAATTTTGTTCATCCCCAGACTATGCTGTATTCATATCTCAATTGATACAATATTCCAAAGCAAGC
This sequence comes from Pinctada fucata, assembly GCA_028142955.1. Classification (NCBI taxonomy): domain Eukaryota; kingdom Metazoa; phylum Mollusca; class Bivalvia; order Pterioida; family Pteriidae; genus Pinctada; species Pinctada fucata. Next base: position 18,058,314 of record AP027105.1, read on the forward strand.
TCCAACTATGTGGACTTATTTCTGAAGACATGACGATTTACCGAGAAGAGCTTTTCTATGTAATTGTTTTACGTAACGTATCCTGTCTGTAGCAATGACAAATATGGATAATGACCATATCCCTGTATAAAGCACAAAATTGGTAATTCAGAAAATCAGAAACCGAAGGCATACAAAATCAGGATGAAACATGAAGCAAACATACAAAAACCCCCACCATATGCAAAGAAGCGAACATCCGATATGGGAGTGAGACCAGGTGCCCGGGAAGAGTAAGCATTTCCTGCTTGCATGCAACATCCGCCGCTTCAATTCGGTAGAACTGTCACATCCGGTTACTTCCATTTCGGAAGACATAGAGTACAATCTTTTGTTGGATGGTTCAAATGGTCTATGACAGAATATCATCCACCATTCTGGAGAGTGGGACGTCATAGTGTATGACGAGTTCCCCATATCGACCGTAGAACTTCCTCATTGACGATGTTAGTCGGTCACAAACATATCCCTGACTGAGAAGCTTATCTGAAAGACGCCTAGCTCTCAGAACAAAATCCGTATATTTGGTACTTGCTCTGGCATAGCGTATCAATGATGTCGAAGGGTTCCAACTCTCTACCTTCTTGAAGAAAATTCCAAGCCAATTTATATGCACCAGACACGTGCTTCGAATATTAAATTGTCATCAGTGATGCTTTCTGCGGAGCCACCAAAAATAATTTCAGTAGCGCCCTCTTTAATTTTTTTAGGTTCGATATTTACATTTACATTAAAGAGAGCGCGGGGCTCCAGATTTCCTGAAGGGTCGATTCAGTAGCATATCCAAATAAAATCTATGTTCAAAATAGCATTGGAGGGATGGTGCTAAGATGTTAAACTCCTTTAATTTCGATGATATTTATCGGTGAAATGGCTAATTTCCGAAATAGCAAAAAAATATATTTGATGTCACATTGATAAAAGGCCAAAACAAAGCTTCTTTCAGGTGACAGAGCTGGAAAGAAGTAATTAATACACTTGACAAACATCAGGCCACGGGGAACGATTTTAGCAACTGAGATATGAACAGGCCATAAACAGGCGATGAAGGAATGTTGCTACTCAGAAAAGGAAAGTTTGTAATGCTGAAATTGAAGTCGTCACGCTTGTCATAGAGTGAGGTGTTCATGTGACCATCAGTGTCGTAAACAACATTATGTCCAAATAGGATGATGGATTATTTGTCTCTGTTGTTTCTTTGACTTCAAGCTCCGAAGGATAGATACTGCTGAGGTAATCCGCGAATTCTGGATCATTGATGGACAACACAATGTCTATGTATCTGTAAGTGAAATTGAAGTCAGAGGCTAAGTATCTTTTCCCTTCAGAGACCAAAGATTGAATGAATTCTGCTTCGTACGAGTAAAGAAAATGTCGGCAAGGAGTAGGGTACAATTGGTCCCCATCGGAATTCCGACAATTTGCTGGACGACCTTTTCTCCGAACACCACAAAAATGTTGTCGATCAGAAAGTATATCATCTGAATAATATCTGTTTCAGTGTACTTATTTTCAGAATCGGACTTTTCTTTTACAAATAGGTTTTGTCATAGTTAACAACAATAAATTTGTATTTGCGATTGCCGTTCTTACTTGTAAACGCATTACTTATAATTTTTAAGATTTGGTAGAACATTTTGAGGAACCAGCGATGAAGCGTTGTTTGTACGGATTCTTATGCATTTTAGGTATGCAGTATAATTATGGAAAATCTAAATCTAAATTGTTAGTGTCGAAGGCAAAGGAAGCAAGAGCTGATTTGTGGTTATCTATCATTTCAGAGGCAGAACGGTTTATTGGGATGTAAGTGGGATTTCCAGGTGTCGAATTTAAACCCAACTCTTTAACTAGACTGTCGAAATAGTACTTTTTGCAAGTAAATGTGTAATTATTTGAGGCATTATCTGCTGGTGTAATGACGTAATGTTCTTGGAGGTAGGTAAGCTCTGTGATAACATGAAGGTAAGCTGGTGTGATGACGTAATGTTCTTTGATGTAGGTAAGCTCTGTGATAAAAAGGTAATCTTTGTTTACATTTTTGCTTTGATCTTTTCACTGCAACGCTGCCTCCCTCTTCCTTTACCAATTTTTTAAGCGCCCTGTTGAATATATTATTAGTACGAAAGCCGAATAGTATAACAGAAAAAGAAAAATTTATCTCGTAAGTACAAGAAAAGATGTCGTAATTACGAGAAAAGATGTCGTAATTACGATATAATTAAGTCGTAATAACGAGAAAATGAACTCGAAATTACGAGAAACGATCTCGTAATTACGAGATAATTTTAAAAGTCGTACAACGAGAAAATTAACTCGTGATTACGAGAAAAGGTACCTTAATTAATTTGATGAATAGATGTTGTCATATATACTGGTGTAAAGCAGATGCACGTACCATCGGGTACCTACATCCCGTCATGGCGACAGGCGATGCCGATTCGTATGTTTACATCCTTCAATATCAACAAATAACACAGTTCATGTTGGATTTGTAGACTCAACGTGAAGATTATGTATTGATAAATGCTGGAAATTAAGCAATTTCATAATTGGTTGTAAGATATACACTGTATGTTGAGATTATGAAAAAGACAAGGAAATAGGTACCAGTATTTGAGCAATGATTTGTGATGCCTACATCATCGTCATTTTGATTCGCCTGAAAAATCAGTGCTCTAACTCGATTGTTATGATCATAGGAATATTACCATTTTTAGATCTAAACATTATCTTCACGTTGATTGCACAAATCCAACACGAACTGTGTAAATCATTGATACTGAAGGATGTAAACATACGAATCGGCATCACCTGTCGCCATGACCGGATGTAGGTACCCGATGGTACGCGCTTCTGCTTTACACCAGTATTATATATAACATGTGCATGGTGTGGTTTTAAAAAAGTTGTTGCATGTGTTCTAGCGCAAGAACGAATCAGTTCATATTTTTACACTTGTCCCCAATCTCTATTCATTATCAAACATTCTCAGAACATCTAACATTAATTTGCTATGACCCCCCCCCCTCCCCAGCTGATACTTAAACACGGTTGGAGTATTGTGAAAGTGGTTGTTGGGTAGTTGGAAAAGCTTCCCCGCTCCTTAAACTTTTGAAGAATGGTTGCGATCAAAGCGGCAGATCAAGAATTTCTGAAAGGGGGTGTCCCGTGGAAATCAACGAAAATGTTAAAGGAAAAGTATAGGATGTACGATTATATGCATATAATCAAAATTGAGGTGTCTGTCTACGATAAATAGTACCAAGAGAATTAAATTGATATATACTATAATCGATAACTGGTGAGCGATAGCGAGTCAGCGAATGTTTCGCAAGGTTGAAAAATAATGCACTACCCCCTGTCATTGTATAAACGAACAAGTTAAAAGTCATGTTTGTAAAATATTAATGCCCCCCTACCCCTTCTGTGATTAAAGTCCTTCATAACTTTATACTTGCATTGATACAACCTATGGGGGGATAAAGTAACAGTTTCATTTCAATATGTAACTCCACTCAAGAGATATTGAACAGAAACCCTGAAGTTTTGGTATTTTTCAAAGTGCAAGGGGCATAACTCTGTCCAAATTTTTTTGATCGGACTTAAATATGAACTTGACCTAGATTTTCATTTGATGTGTCTGTATACAAAATTTCATTTCTATATGTAACTCCACTCAAGAGATATTGAACGGAAACCCTGAAATTTTGGTATTTTTCGAAGTGCAAGGGGCATTACTCTGTCAAAATTTTGTTGATTGGACCCAAATAAGAACTTGACCTAGATTGTCATTTGATGTATCTGTATACAAAATTTCATTTCAATATGTAACTCCACTCAAGAGATATTGAACGGAAACCCTGAAATTTTGGTTTTTTTCGAAGTGCAAGAGGCATAACTCTGTCAAAATTTTGTTGATCGGACCCAAATATACACTTGACCTAGATTTTCATTTGATGTGTCTGCATACAAAATTTCATTTCAATATGTAACTCCACTCAAGAGATATTGAACAGAAACCCTCAAATTTTGGTATTTTTCGAAGTGCAAGGGGCATAACTCTGTCAAACTTTTTTCGATCGGACCTTAATACGAACTTGACCTGGATTTTCATTTGATGTGTCTGTATACAAAATTTCATTTCAATATGTAATTCCATTCAAGAGATATTGAACGGAAACCCTGAAATTTTGGTATTTTTTGAAATGCAAGGGGCATAACTCTGTCAAATTTTTTTTGATCGGACCCAAATATGAACTTGACCTAGATTTTTGTTTGATGTGTCTGTATACAAAATTTCATTTCAATATGTGAATCCATTCCAGAGATATTGAACGGAAACTGATGTCGCGGACCGACCGACAGACCGACAGACCGACCGACAGACCGACCGACCGACAGCGGCAAACCTATATGTCCCCTCTTCTTCGAAGGGGGGCATAGATATATAGGAGAGAAGATACAACGATAAAATATAATTGAAAAATGGTTATTGATGCAAGAAAAGCTGCCGATCCATCGGAGACTTCAGAATTCAGGTTTTCCATAATCAATTCATGTTTTATTGTTGATCGAAAAGTGCTAAAGGGGGAGGAAGTTGTGTCAACCCCCAACCTTTTTTAAAACAAGGGGAATGTTTCCCGAACCCCCCCCCCCCCCTTCCCCCCTTCCTTTATTTTCTCACGCTCCCTTGATTTATTCATAAAGCATATAGTTGATTTTAATAATGCAATAGTTAAGATATATAACAATGTTTGAATAAGCTGTGTATGCATTTATAAAACAAATTAAAGATACGGAAGCAGCGAGTAAAATGGAAATTATCAAACGATCACCTGATCAAGGCGACGCAACCATTTTTTTGTGTGTGAGGGTGAGAGAGGGTGTGCGTTAGTATGTTAATGGGGGTTATTTTTCAAACCATACAAAGACTATTCTGAAAAGATAAAACTTGGGTAAATGTGGCGGGCCCTCTGCACGGGCCCCCACTAAAAATCCGCCTCTGGATTCCCTGTTTTATGAGGTTATGTGCTAATACATGTTGTGAAAAAAATCGTGTATGTAAAATAGTATAGTATAGTTTATAAATCGAATGCAGTCAATTAATTGCAATCCGGTCTTCCGTTTGTTGTTATTTTGTCTGCTTTGCACAGAATTTAAAGGTGGATCTTCAAAGGAGCTGGGTGGGAAGATTGGGGGGGGATAAACAGAAATCCAAGAAAAATTTTCTCTTTCTTTCGAAGCATTGATTATAAAAGTAAAGCTTAAATATCTGTAGACATATTCAAATGAAAGGGACGATACATTCAAAAAGACATCGTTTTTACTTCGAATTCGTGTGACTGTTTGTAATCCGTCCGAGTTGGTTATCTCGTAATTACGAGAAAAGTATCTCGTAATTACGGGAAAATTATCCCGTTATAACGAGAAAATTATCTCGTTATAACGAGAAAATTATCTCGTAATAAAGATTTAATTATGTAGTATTAACGAGATCTTTTCTCGTAATTACGAGTTAATTTTCTCGTTTTTACTACTTAATTATGAAGTAATTTACGAGATCTTTTCTCGTTATCACGACTTAATTTTCTCGTTATTACGACGTAAGAGAGGTGTTCAGGGTAATTTTACACAAGTTTTAATAATGGTACCGATTTATTTCATAGGTTTAAACAGTTTAACAGAGTGTGTTATAGTGAGTTTTCGAATGTTTTCCTTCCAATCTCCGTGACATTTCTCCAGTTTTAACCCTCTATAACTTATTCCAAAGGGTCTAAAAAGAAGAAAAAAGGGGCCATAAAAAGTTTCATTTGAAAATATGCAGTACCGACCCGAATATTGTCGATTTTTTTAATAATTAAACCTCCATATACCGTTGAGACGCGAGAATTAACTAATTTTACAAAATTTTGGAATGCAAAATCTTTCTTTTCATATGAAAGTATACATTCTCATTTGTATAAAGGAGCTGATAAGATAAGGGCTGTATTTAGCCCTGAATCTCAGCAAGTATTTATTCTACACAATGATCTGTACGCAAGAAAAACTTGATAATTAATAAAACGTAATGTATTCGGAGATTCCTCATACAACTTTTATTTCGGCAAGGTTATTTCTAGATACTTAAATTACAGTCTAAAGAGAAGGGGGTAGCCATGTTGAAAAGAAGCTAATATCGATCAAAAACGTTGAAAATTAAGAACAATCTGGCAAATATGGATATCTATAAACTTTAAAACAAAGTTATAGTCTAAACAAGATACTAGAAATTAAATTCAAAAGACTGGTCTAAATTTTTTCCATAAATTTTAAAATCTTGAATCTGAAATATGGTTGTATTTTGTATTCATTGACTACAAAGTAGGCATTTTACCGCAAAATACACATTGTGTCGAAATAAACTGCACACTCCTGTTTATTTCATTCCAAAATCTTGTGCATTTCATGTGAACATGTCTAGAATAAATAAATGAATGACTTAAAAAGGGAAAAAAATAAATTTTGCTCATATTATGGCCTAAAACACAGATTTGTAAAAAGCCCCCTACCCTCCCTTTTTCAGTTTTTTGTCTCTGGGGCATCGTTCCCCCCTTAGCTACAGAACCACACTTTGTCAAAAGATGTGTATTAGTGATATACACCTTCTGTAAAATTGGCGTTCTGTAGCTGAGGGGGGAACAATGTTTTAAAAAACTTTTCCATTTTCCATTGGTTTCTATAGAAAAAAGACATATTTTTCCCCAAAATCTAGAAAAACTATGTATGATACATCTTATCCAACTGCTGATTATGATGAAACCAAGAACTGGCATCAATTTTGTGAAAGAATTTTTTTGAATTTCCCATTTTGAAAATTCCACTTTTTCAGGGCAGATTTTACGCCTTATCTTATCAGCTCCTTCAAATTTTCAAGCGAATCTAATGCATACATTCGCAGTTATACACCTTTAAAAACGTAATTTTGAATTTGGGGTGCGCAGCTCTAATTCATTTCACTGGCGCCACCTACAATATACTGAGTTTTTACAATAGAGGTATATGGAGGTTTAATTATTAAAAAAATTTACTACTACTGAGTTAAACATAAGAATTTACATGAGTGACGGAAATTTCGTCTTTTCCCGAGTGGAGCGTATTGGAACGCGGGAAAATATGAAAAAAATTCCGTTACGAGTCAAACGCCATGTTTTCTGACGACGTTACTGTGACGTCACAATAAGATTCTTTTTTTCATTGGTCAATTGGAGCCTTTGAGACAACTTACGTGTCTCACATAGGCTGTCTCAAAGGGTATGAGCAAAAGAAATACATCAAATCTAATTCTTGATAGTCGATTTGAAAATTTCAGAACTTAGAAATGTCCTTTCCTATGAACTTTTCTTGATGATTCTTATTTATGGGATAGTACTGAACGATTCTAGCTTGGTTGCCACTCTGGCAACCTTGGGCAACTCTTTTTATCGGCGGAAATTCAAAATGGCCGCCAAATGCCTTTCACCAATAAATGAAATTAAATTCTTTCTTTAAATATTAAGTGTGGCACATCAAATCAGGGGTTTTGAGGGTCAACAAACCCATTTCCGATGTCATTTTTCAATTTGAGTTCATTCAGGACTAAAAATTCAAGATGGCCGCCAAATTTCAACCTCATTATAGTACAATGTGAATAGTTCAATAAAACGTTCGTACAACACATCTTATTTGTAGTTGCAATGGTCCTAGAATACATTTAGTTTGTGAGTTTGGTTGTTATCATCTGACACATGCTTCTGGGACAACTCTGCTTATCCATACGGAGAAATAATGCCATTCTGACATCCCGTCATGGCTCTCAGCCAGATTTGAAATTACTATTGTCGTATATGGGCATCACTGTAACGAAGATTGTTAAACGGCTTCCGGGCATTGGATATGATACTCCGCTATTTTCTGAAGAAGTTGATGTAAAAAACTTTATTTTCCGTAATAAATTCGCGGTTCCCACACGATTTGAAAATTAGTAAGATTCCGCCCATAGGCTGTACTATAATTTCATAAGAATACAGCATGATTTGGCGAGTTTTGGCAACTTCAGTGTCCTTTTTCTTAGGTTTCTAGTGTTATAATTCATGTTCCGGGCATCTCGACTGAAAGTTTATAACAAATATATGAAGTCAGGTATCTTCATTTTTTCGGATAACTGATTTTGGCGGTTCCCACGTATTTTAAAAATTCCCTCTTTCTACGAAATTTCCTCTTTTTTTCTAGTATAAAATTGTTATGTTTTCCTATAGAATTGAAAATAGGTCATGAATCATCGTTACATAACAAATTGAAAATAATATGAATAACAGAAATTAAATAAAACGAAGATTTAACGGAAAAAAATCTACGAACTGATTTTAATGGGAGTTTCGCCGAACTACGTCACGTGACTGAGAGAAGCGGCATCATTTCTCCACATGCGGTGAAAATTCAAAATGGCCTCCAGATATTATCCTACTACTGTGTAAAATGTAATAATTATTTGATATATCAAGAGTAGCACATCTAATCAGTGGTTTTAAGGGCAAAGAAATCCATATCTATTGTCATTTTACTTATTTGTTCATTAAAGGCTAACCTCACTTCAATATTCTCATTTTGTTACGAATAACTGTGGTACATCTTATTTGTGATCCCAAAGGTGGTATAATCAATGTCTAATTTCTTTTTGTCGATATGAGCTTACACATGCTCTTTTGACATAAATTGCACATTCTCAACCCGTAAAAGTGAAGAATCTATTTTTAATTGCAAATCGTCTATGCTCTAAGGAAGGGGGATAAGAGTTGATCTGAAGCAAGAATCTACATAATAGGGCTATGGATTGTCAAAATATCATGTGAAATACTTAAGTGATTGTCTTATTTGAAAGTCTGCAAAAGGAATTCAAAGGAGCAAAGTTCTTCCAGGATTGCTGCATGATCTGTGCATTTTTGTATTCGTGACATAGATCATTTTCCCTGTCACTGTTCTTTTGACTTATGCTCTTGTTTTGTTCTAGATTCATTTCAAGCTGGTCACACTGACTACGTCTTACTCTTCAACCAAATATTCTCTGTGTTATAAGAAAACATGTGGAATGAAAACCTGTTTAAGATATGTTATAGAAACAACCTTCAAACTATACGGAACACTGATATTCAAGACAGTTGCTTTCAAGATTTCACCCACTTGAGTTTTACATGCCAAAACATACGTAGTACCATGTCATCTTTCTACAGTTGAAGACTCCTAACTCAGATTCAATATTGAATCACTGTAGAGAAAAACGGAGGGAACCTCCAACTAGATGTAAAGATATCCTTAGATAAAATAATAGCAGAAGAAATTTTGAAAGGCCTGTTCATTTACAAACTTATTCGGCCTTATGAAGAAAAAGGAGAGTACTAATAAAAAGCCTGTTACTATTGAGCAGCCTTCTCTACATAGAAGAATACATTCTATGCACCAGACATGTATGATTCGGTCAATGAATGCTCATTAGTGGTACTTTAAGCCAAATGATTCAAAGAAGCATAAATAATAAATGCTGTTTTGCAACATTTGAAGACATTCTTTTACAAAGTTCCATTTTAAGTATAAATAGGATAAATACGCAAGGTTCAGAATTTAATCGAAAAATGGTACTTGCTTACTCTAGAATACCCTGTGTCAAACAAATTGGTCTGATATCATCATGATCAATAGGGAAACTTTATTTTTTGTCTTTTGAGTACCATTTTAGTCAAACAAATGACATGTTTAACTTTGCATTATATTTTGACGAATCTTAGTCTGTTAAAGTTGAAACCATCCAATCTTATATTTCACTCTTATTTATTTTCATTATATCGTAAGTCTTATAAAATACTAGCTTGTGATATTTCGTATTAGAAAAATACAATATTCACACATTGATTTATTATGTTAACTTATTGTTTCTTCTGTATTTTTCTAAGTTCCCAACTAAGTTGGTAATCTTGAAATGAGCATGTTTAAGCTCAAGTCGTAGCAAGATCCAAGCGAAGGAATACTACGACCCTCAAATTACTAATACGATGAGTTGTCCTTACAAATAAATGTTTCTGAATTGAAGCTTAAATTTGGCTGCCATTTGGAGTTTTCAGCCTTAAATAAACCCATATTAACATAATGACACAAGATATTAATTTTGTGGCCCTTAAAACCAATGAATAGATGTGCCACACTTGATATATTAAGTAGTTATTACATTTTACTCAGTGGTAGGGGACTATTTGGAGGCCATTTTGAATTTCCCCCGATGATAAAAGTTGTCCTACAAGTATATTTGAACTGGAAACAACCAAAACAGCAAAATAAATGTATTCAAGGATCATTGCAACTACAAATAAGATGTGTAACACGATTTTTTTAAATTGAAATCTACACATCGTACCATAATGAGGTTGAAATTTGGTGGCCATCTTGAAGTTTTAGTCTAGAACGAGCTCAAAATGTCAAGATGACATTGGAAATGAGCTTGTTGACCCTCAAAACCCCTGATTTGATGTACTACACTTAATATTTAAAGAAAGAATAAAATTTCACCTATTGATGGAAGGCATGTGGCGGCCATTTTGAATTTCCACCGATAAGCAGAGTTGTCCCAGAGGCATATGTCAGCTGATAACAACCAAACCAGCAAACTAAATGTATTCTAGGACCATTGCAAGTACAAATAAGATGTATTACACGAACGTTTTATTGAAATATTCACATTGTACTATAATGAGGTTGAAATTTGGTGGCCATCTTGAGTTGTTAGTCCTGGATGAACTCAAATTGTTAAATTGACATCGGAAATGAGTTTGTTGACCTTCAAAACCCCTGATTTGATGTGCCACACTTAATATTTAAAGAAAGAATTTAATTTCATTTATTGGTGGAAGGCATTTGGCGGCCATTTTGAATTTCCGCCGATAAAAAGAGTTGCCCAAGGTTGCCAGAGTAGCAACCAAGCTAGAATCGTTCAGTACTATCCCATAAATAAGAATCATCAAGAAAAGTTCATAGGAAAGGACATTTCTAGGTCGGCCACATGATATATAAGGCTGTCAAATCGACTATGAGGGTTTTTCGACAGTGGAAGAAAAATAATCAATCCCCAGATGTGATCAGGTACACGGAAATCCAACCCTCGTGTTCATAATTTGCTTTTGTCCACAACTCGGCAAGCCTCGTCGTGGTGCAAGCAAAATCTGGACACTCGGGTTAGATTTCCTTGTCCCTGATCACATCTGGGGACAGATTCTATTACTCTTTAAAAACACTTTGTACACTTCAGACACTCATTTCTCCCACTTGAGACTGAGAACTCTCAAATTTCCCTGGGGTGAGATTATAACTATCAACCATATGCTGTCATGTGGGATGAGAAAAGCCCACCCGAGGGGTCTGGTTTCTGGTCAGGGAACGAGGCTTGCCGAGTTCCCCGACCAGAAACCAGACCCCGAGGGTGGGCTTTTCTCATCCCACATGACAAACATATGGTTGATCGTTTTTCTCCTATTTCTAGGGGCCTTTCTTGAAATTCCATGAAATCATGAAATCGTCAACTTTATCCAATTCGAAAAATAAAGGAATATTCGTTTTCAGCGCCCTCAGAAATGGTTTATTCTAAAAGAATAAACCGTAGTCCTTAGCCTTAATCGGTTTAGTAAGAATTAGAATGTAAAAAAAAGAGTTTAAAAACGACGTTTTTGTTGAGAGGTAAAAACGACGTTTTTGTTGAGAGGTCGCCGCTTTAGGTGCAAAAATCATGACGTCACAATGGATAACAACGACGTCACAATATGGATACGGCCTATACGGCCGACGTCAAAAGTCACGAGAGGTACATGTGGGATACAGTGACCCTACATGAAGCGTCGCTATGGGCAAACTCTATCCCACATGGGGGCAAATGATCTCGCCATCTGACGTCATCGATCTCACCCTCTGACGTCATCGCTACTAAAGCGACGTTATGGAAGCAAGGCAAACTGGTGATTATAACAGACACTCTAGATAATCGATAACGTGGGAGAAAAACATTCAAACACCACCACGAGGGAGGGATGTCTAATTCTCAACCCTCGTGTATAAATTTTGCTTGTCCATGACTCGGCAAGCCTCGTCATGGACTTGCAAAATTTATACACTCGGGTTGAGAAATCGCCATCCCTCCCTCGTGGTGGTGTAAGATTATATTAATCCATCGTGCAGAAGTACCCCTATAGCTTTATATTGTAACAATGAGTAAGTAGGGATATACAGAAAAAAGCTACATCAAGAGGACTTTTCTTTGAAGAAGAAGACTTCATACAGAATATTCCAGAGGGAAGGGATGATTCATTGGATAAAGGCCAAGGTGCCGAAAATTTGTGTATTGTACTGTTTATGGTTTTTATTTGCATCCATTGTAAACCTTCTCTTTCGCCATCTGGATCGGACATTATCGAAAGTGTTACAAAAGTCAATATTGGCATTTTTCTTTGGATAAAATGACAAATATAAATAAAAATATTTCACAATATATTCCTTGTACTCTGACTGTATCTACTGTTCTACCAGTGACCTTAATCTTAAATTTACACTTTTGTTACAAAGATTAAACAGTGGATTTAAAGTATATATGTATCTGTAATCCGATTTTTATAAGAATGTATTGACGTCAGCATGTTAAATTGCATCAGTCTAATTCAATTGTATATTACTGTTATAAATACATGTACTTTTGGAATTAAATTAATTATACATAAAGATGTAAAGTTAAAGTTTTTGTTTTTTGGGGGTTTGTTTTGTTTTGTTTTTTCTTTTTTTGGGGGGGGGGGTTTGTTTGTTTTTTTTTTTGTTTTTTTTTTTTTGTTTTTTTTTGTTTTTTTTTTTTGGACAGCGATTCTTTTATTGCATTTTTTTAGGCGAGTTTCGCGTAGCGATCTCGGCTATAGTGATCGCAGGATTTTCATGACGTCACATCACTTCCGTGACATCCCCACGCCCGTAAAATGTATAAATTGTATATTCACAGTTTTTCTCAACTCCGATCCTGTGGCCCGATGACCCTGGACCTCATTATTCACCATATTTATTTAAGACAGCGTACATTGCATTCCGCGCTTTAACAGTTGTTTCATAATGTTTAAAAAATTTAAAAGTTAGAGATTATGTTAAAAAGGATACTGGATGCAGTAAACATCAACTGTCTCGTGTGCACGTGTGTTGAAATTGCTTATAAGTTTATCGGCTATACTGCGAATTACCGAAAAGACAGCATTTACAGAAACGACAGTGATATTTACCGAATAGACAGATATATTTATTTTTGGTTTTGGTGATTTTATAAACACATTTCCAATCATAAAATGTGTTTAGTTTTGAAATTTAAGTGTCTTTTCGGTGCAATTTGGGGTCTTTTCGGGAAATACCACGTCTTTTCGGTAAATGCTGTCTTTTCGGTAATTCCTACTGCCCTCTATACTGTACCACGTGACACTATGTAAATAAAATGGAAGGCGCTGATGTTCAAGTCGTAGCAGTTCGAGTGTTTAAGGTATCCATTGTACAAATGAATTTCAAGTGTATTATATAGTTAGAATTATTGAATATTTTTACCAAAATATACATTATACAACATAAAAATTGGTGTCTATCATCAAAGGTCGACATGCCAATCTTCGCTCAATCCACGGAAACTATCGAGACACTGCCGAAGATTACCGAGATAATTTTAACACTGTTTAAATGGACGAGACGTCCGCGAGATCTCCATTTGTACAATGGATTCGTTAAGCGATTAACGAGGAGTTACGGTCATACATTACACTTCTAGGTATAGAAAGCAATTTAGAATTCACAGACAATCAAGCGTTCATACCGCATTGGTCTGTCGCATCTCGCAAATAGAATGCCCTGACTCACTGAACACCGAGCCAGGGCTGGAACGGACACGCTGAACAGCTAAATTTGAGTAAATAATTGGCAAGGGGTCTGGGGACTTCCAATTTTTTTTTTTTTGGGGGGGGGTCTTTTTAATCCGACAGGTTTCTACTGAATAAAACGTCACTTTACTATTGTACAGTCTCACGTTTCACGCTTATTGATGTACGTAACTTATCAACGACAAAATGAGAGAGAGAAAAAAAAAGAGAGAGAGGGGGGGGGGGGCTAGAACAATACACGGTTCGCATAGATATTTTTAAAACTTCAACAGAGAGAGAGATGTAAAAAGTGAGTTTCTGGTCGGCACATTCATTACATATATTCGCGCTGCCGTCCCCTATGGCATGGATTGAATCAGATGAAATGACATTTTGGGCGTAAATTTGGCGAACGACTTTAAAAAGATTTTCGATAAATGAATTAAGAAAATTAGTTTTGATGTCGGCCGTGCAAAGTACCGCTACCTTTCAATGAATCAGTAAACGTGTACACGAATGCTTTCGAAAACATGTACATGCAATAAGGCTGTGTCGTGCGAAGAACATGCGGTAATCCAAATTCCAATTATCTTAATAGCAACTTTGAACGAGGGCTTCGCACAGTGACACGTGAGAAAACGTAAATTTCGCGTATGTAAACAGGTACGTACATGTATTAATATAAGCCCCTGATTTTAAAAGAGCTTCATTGACGAAGTATGGGGCCTAACATAGAAGCGAAAGAAATTCCTTTTTTTTTATAATTAAATATGGACTATGTATTTTTATTTTCATTCGCCAAATGGGCGAGTTGGACATGATGTTTTGGGGGCCCAGCTAAAAATTTGGTCGCCCTGGGCGACTGGGCGACCGCCAATTAATTTCTGTCCCTGGGTTCATAAATGTTTTATTTCCGAACATTGGAAAATGGATTTGTTCTATCTGCTAATACAATATTTAAAAATCCCATAAAATAGTTTGATATCATTCTAAAATGAATAAACGAAACTCGCCATCAATTCCTTCAGAGCTTTGATTTTCAATGAAGAGACGATGCATAAAACAGGTCACTTTTTCAATTATGATTTTGAAAAAAAAAAAAAAGAATTCTACAGTCAATCAAAGAATAGGTTTGAGGTGAGGGCATTTGCGACAGAGCATGATTGTAGACTGGATTTTTTTAATCCCTTACATTAAAAATATAGTCGTTTCTTTTTTAGAGACTGTCCTCAATTGTACATAATGAAAACTGGGCAAAAATCCAATTAAAACGTGAAGCATGCCTTTCACAACGTGTCGACATAGCTAATGTACTTATTTCTCAGTATGACCCGATTAGTCCATGGTATTTTTAAATCTAAAGTAGATTTGCATCTTTGTAAAGAATTGCGTATACGATAAATAATCTTTATAAAACACATTTGACCTCAGTACAAACGTTATCCCATGCTTTATTCTAGAACAACCAAAAACATTAGGTTCTCTATGATTATCTTTGTTTCACATGGTACAATTAGACTTTTTTCGCCATGACGGACTTCGCACTTCGAACTTCGCACTTCGAACATTGAAGAGTCAGTGGCGAAGCTGCTGCACGTATAAACTTATAAGCGGAGTCATCTACATTTTGATTAGAAAACTCAATGGAATTGGTATATCGGACTTCCTGTACTACTGGCAACCCACTTATAAAAATTTCTAGCATAATTAAAGTGTGAAGTTCGAAGTACGAAGTCTATTATGACCTGTCGTTAGAGACTATTTCAATTATTTAAAGATGGTCCTGACGATAATCTGAACAGCACTCACGATAGAGCACAAAAAAGCTAGAGGTGAGTGCCCGGTAGGAGTAAGCATCCCCTGTTTGGCTAGCCGCAACTGAATGTTATTCTGAATATATCATGTTTCTTTTTCTCAGATCACTTTATAAATTGATCATGTTCATAACTTGTCGAAAACATAGCTTGGTTGAAACCAATCTTTTTTTGTATAGAATCTTCATGAAGGAAAATGAAGTTTTTGAAGGATAAGTAAACTGATATGTCACATAATGAATAAAGGAACGTGTAACATGTTTAATTTCTAAATGCACGATATGCGCATTCCAAATGTTTTATTCCGAAACCCTAAGAGCAAATTTAAATCTTAACAGATTTTTTTTTAATTTTGATCTCGATAAGCTAAGCATCAGCCGAGGCATGGTTACAATGATATAGTACTTTATGCGTATTTCAACAAATTATAGACTTCACCAATGATACTGAAATATCACACAAAGCCAAATAGAAAAAAAAAGTCATTCGTTTATTATTATTTGTCTACTAGCTATCTTTATAAATTCGAAATTACGGTAATTTTATCTTGCATCTAGAAGCACTAACCATGTCACCAATGTTTAATGGTTTGACCTATATTCCTGACAGTCCTTGACACTTAATCAAGGCATTTTTTGTTTTAAATCCGTTTAAAAATGAAAATGAAGGAAAGGGTTCGTGCAGGCCTATTTAGCTCATCTGTGAGCAATTTTTTTTTTATTAACAATTACAATTCCACGGGCAGGAACACGTTACGTCGCCTTACAGTACCGTTGTCAGAAGTATTTAAAGTTCTGCACTTAAAGCCGTCCGTTGACATTATGCCACAGGTAAGGATATGAAGGAAACCATCCGTTGTCGTGACAATGAGCATGTGTGGAATTCAAATACATTAAGAAGTTGTCCTAGTGACATTTACTTTACTGTTTGACCTTTTTTCCCTTAACATCAAGTTTTTCTCACAAATCTGAATAATTAATTTATAAATTATATTAAGTTGATTGCGAACGGATGGTCTTTATCTTTCACTTATTCATCTTTCCTTTTCCTATTCAGTCTCTGACAAAAGTGAAAAGGGAAAGGAAAGATGACCTGAAAATTAAGAATAAAATCTGACATGATTTCTCTAACAGGAAGTCTATAGATCTTTCACCTGATAAAAGTAACGTAGATTTAATCTTGAGTTGATTGGCAATTTGCTCTACTACCTAAAAGAAATTATTAAGCACCATCTGAAGCACATGCATTTAGTTCACTCTTTTGATTCCATTTATTTTGTTTTGATTTGGTTTTATGCCCCCGAATCGAAGATTTTGTCATGTCCGTTTGTTTGTTTGTCCGCAAAACATTTAACCTTGGCCATAACTTTCGAATGGTAAGGGATAGGGCTTTGATATTTAAAATGTGCATTCCTTGTGACAAGACCTTTCCATGGATACCAAAATTTTTGAGCTTGTGACCTTGATCTTGGAGCTTGACCTACATTTGAAAAACTTTAACCATAGCCATAACTTTTGAATGGTAAGTGATAAGGCTTTGATATTTCACATGTGTAATCCTTGTGACAAGACCTTTCCATGGATACCAAATATAAATAAATAAAATATTTGACCTTGACCTTGGAGTTTGACCATTTTACATTTTGTATGACAAAGATGTCGACAGGGAATTTCGTGTTTCACAAACACATGTTTTTTCTGTTCTTTTTGGTTTGCTTTTGTGTGCGTGATTTTTTTTCCAGGTGCTCTGATGAAGAAATAAAAATTCAATTTTACAGATTTACAGATGCATGACGGACAAAATACACAGCATAATTCCGCAAACCTAAATTCAAAGGTATTTTATACAGGTGAGCTATATAAAACTCTGGAATGCTGCCATCATCCTTTCGGTGTTTTGGCAAGGAATATTTAAGATTAGTGGAATAATTAAATGTCACTATTCTCTTTCAAGTGCTAGAAAACTTATTCACTATAAATGGGATCGCGACCTGCTCGGGTTATTGGCTGAAGTCCATACTAATCGTATCAAAAAGCGACCATTCCTCTTTTACAGAACACTACAAGTACATATTAATCCAGGATTTGAGGAGTAAGGGGGTTTAATATTTCATCCGAAGTCTAAAATAGTTTTAAGTTAAAAGTTTATGTGTCATTGCCATAATTCAAATCGACAAACACTGAGCATTTAGGCAGCAAAAGTTTGTTCAAGAAGCATCAAGTTTTAAGAAATATGTAAGACTTATCATTATTATTGATATGTTGAGGCGTATGGGTGTCTGTTTTGGTTATTGTTGACTTGTTTTGTTTTGTTGTTGTTTTTGTTTTGTTTTGTTTTATTTTAATTCAAAATTCAGAGTTCATTTTACTTGCATTGTTGTGAAATTTGCAGTACAGTTTTGTGTTCGATTTGCTTTCCATATTCAATTATTCGTAGACTTATTTCTTCAGTCCTCTTTTTGTTTTATAATTGTACTTTCTTTGTAGATACTCTTAGCAATTGAATGATTTAAAATGTCTTTCAAGTTTTAAAAAGAGTCACTCCTCACAAGGTTACAAAATGTCAGTAAATCTTCATCTCTGAATAAAACAAAGTACGGACTATACAAAAATGTTTCCAGTGCCAAGTGCCACTTTAAGACGCTTTTCTCATAATCTCAGGAATTATGACTGAGAAAAATGGAAACTGGACGATTGCCATATAGTGCATACGTTCTCGATGACTCCAAGGTCTTTGTCTATTGAATTACAAAACTAATTACATGTACTCATCATAGCATCATTATTCAGATAGGATTTAAAGGAGAGACCCATGATATATGTAATAATTGAGTGGGTGCTTGAATGCTACAGAATCAACACCCCCACCCCCTGAATTGGTACTTTTTAAAAATTATTTTATTCTCTTTAAGGGTTGTGAGGATACTCCTACAAAGCCCTCTTGGTCCCATGTCCTATATATATATATATATATATAGATCCCAAGGCCCATTTAACAAGAAAGATGGATATGTCTACATGTAGAGGAACATCTCCTCGAACTATTCAGACCAAAAACTCAAAATTTGCCCGTCTAATTTTTTCGCTACAGACATTTATTTTTTGCCTTTTTCAACATTTTCGTCGGTTTGGAAAATTCCACATGATAACTTTACGTACCCCTGTACTGCCTGAATTTCAAAAATTCCTACATATCCGTATTTTTTGGAATTCTTATATCTTGTGTATGAATTGTAGGCTTTTTTGAGAAATTCTAGAAAAAAAGATAAACAGTTTCAAGGGCAGTATTTTCTTATAAATAGGATTTTGATGGTTGCTATGGCAACAACTTTCAATTTTTACTTGCAAAATTTAAAGAGATACTGTCAATGGTGGTGCATATATATAATATAAATGTCTTCATTTGCGTTTCGTTACGGGTATGTGCATTTATCGCACGAAATACGCTAACGTACATTACAAGTACGATAAATTTAAAGCACTTGCTGTGTGTTGCATACCCGTAACAAAACACAAATTACATGTACGACACTTTATTCTCTATCACAATTGGTCTTTGTCACAGTGAGAAGTGACAAGCACCAATGCATTATTTTGTCGTAATAATATTCGATTGTGTTGTAAAACATGTATTCCTTTATAAATATTGCACCACCTACTTTACACTGAAATCTATTTTGTCATAGGAATAAATGAAAATATTGGTACAATATGTTGATGACTTAATATAGGAAGGAATTTCTATCCGTATTGATATACAGAATTCCATAAAGCTAAATCCGACTTATATGGCATTGTCAAATTTCTCAGGTATTTTAAATCGAAACAAAAGTCACGGGACAAAAGGAGGACGAGACACCTAGTTTTTTTATCTATAGATTTATTGGTCAAAGCTTGTACTATAACTGGGTCATAAAAAACCATGCGCGGATCAAGACAGGGGGAGGGGGGGGGGGTACCGAGGCCGAGGACTCGTGGCATCTGCCAAATATTTTGATTTTGTTATTGCTGTTTTACGAATATTTTTTTCTTCATCATAGGCTGGACAAGCACTCTGACCCTTTCCCCTTGCCAGACTTGATTGTCCCGTCCCTTGGAAATAAAATTTTGGATTTGCCCATGGAAACCCTTCGTTCTTACAATTATATGAGGTCTAAGCATCCTCCATAAATGACAAAAAAGTCACAAATTTGATTCGACATGTTTTATTTGACAAAAGTAAAATGGTATTCAAAAAATCCTAGTTATTGAAAATCGTTATTATGAAATCATCATAAAATTATCTAACTGTTCAACCATCAGAATTCTTAGTTTCCATAAAAAAGTAACTTTTATCAAGAGTTTCTGAATGTTAATTTCCTCAGTGTAATAAATCATTCTTGAGCACAAAATAATATAGACAAAAAGCGCGAATAATTTAACAGTAAACACCTTTTACCTCTCGTATGTGGAATTTCCATGAAAAGAGCATACGCTAAGGGTCAACATGTGACATACAGACTGACAAACAGACAAACAACACTAACAAAATAAATATAACAAAAATCAGTCACCCTTCCATTGAGGAAGGGGAGGGGATATGGTGGTGTGTGCTAATGACGATGTCTTGTGCACGATGGTTCTACTATTTGGCACTACTTGTTGTGGGAGGGGGAAGGAATTATTTCCAGAAAAATTGGACGACACACGCCATCAATATCAGCATCAGGGCACTCAGCGAAGGTTTGACGAGTCCTGAAATTAAAGTAAACAATGGAAAATAAACAAGGCAGTGTCTTTTCTTGTATCTTATCTGTTTCATTTTATGAATAATTATTTTCATATCTTTATATTTTGTGAAATCAATGAGCTTCAGAAAACAAAGTGATAATTTCAGTTAAAAGAAATTCAGAAACCGGAATTTTTTTTTTTAAGTCCTATTTTGGAACTCAAATCTTTTTACAGATTTTTGTTATCTTTCCGTTGTGTTTTTGCATATTTTAAATTATTTGTCCGAAAGAACGCTCTCCGTTTTTAACTTCACAAGTTTGTATTATGGATTTAGAATGTTACATACCTGCTCCGCTCTGGCAAGCCACTGCCAGTTGAGGACTGCATGATGCATACGTCACGTCTTCGTCACTTCCGTCGTCACAGTCATGTGAACAATCGCATTTGAAAGACTGCTCGATGCACGTGATTCCTCCGGAACTGCACGTGAACCAACCAGATGGACAGAGCTGAAGATTAATAACAGATTGAAAAAAAAATGTCGCTCGTATCCATGTTGAACAATTTGGGACGTTAGATTGAATTTTAATTAGTTTTAAATATGTTAATATGAATTTTGAAAAGTTATTTTTAATGTGCTTGATCTCTCTACTTCAATTTTTTTCTTTTTTTTTTTTTTTCGGGTTTTTTTTTTTCCCTTTTTTTTTTGTTTGTTTGTTTGTTTGTTTTTTCTTTTCTTTTTTTTTTTTTGAGTAATGCGAATTCATAAAAAGATGGAACAATAAATTCACATACTGTTCTCTGACCGGACTTATAAGTTACATAAGAGCTTTACCATTAACAGACGATTGTTGGCGGAAGAAGTTCGTCCGAACGAAACGCGACGAAACTCGCCATAAATAAGATGTATAAAAAAAAACATGATATATCTTTCAAAAACTCCAACAACAAAACTCCACAAAGACGAATACATATAACTATATATGTATTTATTCTTGTTTTTTCATTACTGACTGTAGTACTAATAGAGTTTTGGTTTAAATCTTAAAAGATATATCATGTTTTTTATACACGACCCCTAATGTTTGGTGAATTTCGTCGCGCTTCGTTCGGACGTCCTTCGTCGGCCAACAACCGTCTGTTATTGGTAAAGCTCTATATAGATTCTGCTATTTCAAATTTTAGAAAGAGAAGATTTTCAGATCGCACCTGTTGGTATTGTCCTGCGCCGACAGTAGGGCAAGCCTGAGTGTTACAGTCTGTCAGGTCGCTGGAGTCACCTGTACAGTCCAGTCCACCGTTCTCGGGAGCGGGATCTGTGCATGTTCGAGCTCGAGAATACTGTCCACCACCGCATGTGACCGAGCAGGTACCCCATGGTCCCCACTGAGACCAAGCTCCGTCAACTTTAATATGAAAAAAGTAATCAGTTTAAGATCAGTTTACATCTACGCCCTCGGTCAATATTACGGGTCCATATATATAATGGCATATTGACCTCAAGCAAAGTCAAATACTTTCATATTAACTTCATTCTCTTTTGATGATATAATAACACACTTGAGGTATTGTTTTTTCAACTTACTGATGCACACTTGAGTATTACAGGCTTGGTTTTCGGACGTGGCTCCAGTGCACTGAGCACCACCGTACTGTGGTGTTGGATTGGTGCACGTCCTTGACCTATCCTGGCTACCACCACCACACGTTACAGTGCATTTCCCCCACGCTGTCCAGTCAGTAAAACCGCCATCAACTGCCAAAAAACAGTTCTTTGTAATAAAATCTTGATATCAAAGCATCATGATGCGCATGTTCGGATGAAAAGAGACTCATTTCAAGCATACTAGTATTTCTCGGGCTTTTATTATTATTATTATTTAGAATGAATTCTATATTCATTCATTGATTTATTTATTGAAGACTTGTGAATCTCTGTCCTGTTCACTAATTCTAGAGCACCCTGTTTTCCCTGTTTTCTCTAAAATATGATATTGTCATCTTCCAAAAAGATATCAATTTTATAGTACTCCTTTAGTCGTGATAGAAAATACCATTGTTTTGACTGTGCGTCAATAGGAGTTTTCTATAGTAAAATCGCTGAAAACGTGTGACGTCGGAGGCTTTGACGTTACTGTTTACTATTGTTGACACGGAGAACAATATGGCGGCGGCTTGAAATTAACATGAGAATTTCCCGTAAACATTTTATTTTTGGTCGATTTATATTGCGGTTTGAAGGCAGCTGATAGGGCAAGTTGAAGTTAATTTCCAGTTACGATCGCGACTAAAGGAGGAATTTTCGGAAACAATAATTTATAGCAAAATTCTCCAGACGACAGAATAAATCGCCAATTTAGTGAACATGACAGTAGCAATTTGCATAATGCCATGTATGAATGAAAAAGAGTAAATGTATATTCAATAGCGTGAATCCATCTTTACGGAGTTTGTATCAAATCAAAATCTTACTTGGACAGTTGTGTGTATTACAGCTTGTTGTGTCGCCACCACTTCCTGAACAGTCGGAACCACCGTACAGTGGGGCCGGATCTGTGCATGTACGGCTACGGTCCTTTGTTCCCCCGCCACAAGTCACCGTGCAGCTTCCCCAACTACCCCAGGTTGCCCAGTTACCATCAACTAGTAACCAATGGCAACATAAATTTTATTTGTTAATATAATTCTTGTTTCTAATTCAAAAATTATCTCATTTCATAAAAAAAATCCTAACCAAAATATATATGACAAGTGCAAATAGGAGGTTCCTTACTTGGGCAGTTATGGGTGTTGCATGACGTTGTTGATGAAGAATCCCCGGAGCAGTCTTGTCCGCCATGAGCGGGGGCGGGGTCATTACATGTCCGGCTCCTGTCCTTGGTTCCTCCCCCGCAGGTCAGGGAACAGCTGCCCCATGACCCCCAGCTACCCCAGTTACCATCCACTATAACAAGGCGTGGTATGACATTTACAGAATGTGAAATAGCTTCTTTTTTCTATATTTCAAAGAACAAACTGACTGACATGAAAAGTCTAAATCGGGTAAATGGGGTATGTAGATTACCTGGACAAGCACTCAAGGTACAAGTAGTTGACGACGAACTGTCTCCGCTACACTGTGCGCCGCTGTATTGTGGGGTCGGATTCGTACAGGTTCTTGTTCGAGTCTTTGTACCGGAAGCACATGTTACAGAGCAGCTTCCCCAGGATGACCAGCTGCTCCAACCGCCATCAACTACAAATTTCATTTTTTTTAAGTACGTTTGTATACTTTTATATAAAATATAAATAAATAAGCTCACTTAGATAAAGATAAGGTTTTGTATGCCTACTGACTATTATTTTTGGATTGGACTTTCATTAAATGATTAGTGCATCACGTGACAAATACATGAATACCTACTTGGACAGTTAGTAGATGGTGTACATGAAGTACTATCGCTGCCTGATCCGGAACATTGCTCTCCGTCATACTGTGGAGCCGGATTTGTACACGTTCTGGACCGAGTTTTAGTTCCACTTGATGAACCGGAAGTTGGAATGCATGTGACACTGCATGATGACCATGCAGCCCATGTTGCCCAGTTTCCGTCAACTAAAAAGGAAGAAATTTGAGAATTTGAGCAGATCATATAATTGAACTTTAAAATTTCGAGGATCGAAAAATTCGTTCGTTCACAGTGACATTATTATTGACAATGAAAAATGAAAAATAGCCAGTCTCTTCTAAGCAATGATATGATGCTAACATTAAATTTTCATTATCAAAGACAATAAACGTACTAGGAGGAGGTTTTGCGCAATCCTCGTCAGTTGTCCCATCGCCATCGGTATCTGGAAAAAATAAAACAATTGAAATAGATATGATCTTGAATATACTCCTTATGATTATCTGCTTTTTAATTTGACAAAATACTTCTTCTTCATGAAATAGGCATGCTTTCATTTGACAGTATAGTGTATACTCATATAGTTTTGAAATTGCAGTCTAATTTTCGCCTAAATGATATACGAGACAGAATCACTCATTCCTGAATTATTTCGAACAATCCTGTATGCTTTTAATTATATTAATCGTTCAGTCTTAGATTCGAAAGGTTGAGAATTAAACGAGAGAGAACATTAAACGATGGCGAAAATTAGAACGAGGGTGAAAATAAACAAGGGTTGAAATTAGGGCGAAATTTTCCCTCAATCAGACTCACCTGTGCCTTGATAATTATCATGACAGAGTTCTTCGTCTATTAGACCGTCACAGTCGTTGTCGACACCGTCACCCGTTACCGATGTTGTCGGTACGCAAACCTAGGAAAGAAAAAAAAAATAGCAAATATTTTATTATAAATACAAAAAATATATATATATTTAGACACCAATGGACAAGAAATCATTGAAAGAAAATTATTTTTTGCTTAACACTTTTCCGACAAACTAATTTTTAAACTCCAGAAATGTCGAAATTTCTTTCACTCTTGTCACACATTTCAATAAGTCAGTCCGGATAATGAAAAGAACTTCAAATTTTTGTCAGTCCGAATGAATTTAGTGTGTCAGACATTTCCTTCGGACTGATACTTTTCGACATCTCTGAAACTGAAGTACATACCGTGTTTACGGGAGCCATTCTCATACCAGCTGGTAATCCGTACGATTCCCATTTGGCCAGTCCGAAAAGATAACCACAGAATACAGAGACCGGGGAGGAGTGTCTGATGGTATGCGTTCCCTCTGATACCACAATATAACCACCAACAAGATCTGTCCCTGGGATAGAATTGTAGGCGGTGGATGAAGGGAAAGCACCGCCGTCCAGTAGCAGGCCGCTCCTTTGGCTGTTGGACACGATAAAGACAAAATAGTTAGTGTAGGAGCCCTGTGAATATTTTGGAGTAGAGAATACGTAGTCGGCGGCGTACTGCTCAATAGGAGGAATCATGATCATAGCCGGATCAGCGGGCTCAGACTGCTGACTCAGCACAAACTGGACGACCTGGATTGGTTTGTCAGACTCCATCAGAGCGTATAGAGTGGAATCATAATGCTTGAAAGCGAAATCTCCGGCGTTAGCCATGGAAAAGCTGTCCGAGAACGAGGCACCATTATTACTTCCAGTGACCTGGACGTTTGTGTTTGCTTCGCTTGCTACAATTCTGAAGTAATCTCCAGTGGTACGTGTAGGTATGGGAACAGTAGCGAATCTCTTACCCCATGTGTCTACCGGCATCAGCTGCTCACTGATATGATCTGAGGAAGTTCCGCTTCCAATATTTGTTCGTCTGTTTCCGGAGTAAAATGCGACGGCTTTGGTGGCGCTAACATACGTCCCTGTTAGATCCTCGAATGTCTGTAGCTGGATACAGTCATACTGATTAAGGGTGACAGTCAGGGTCTGTCCGGATGAGTAAGTAGTTCCACTGTAGTCCACGTTGCAGGACATCCGGAAAGTAACGGAAGTGGAGTCTTCTGTAGCTACCACCATTATTTCACCTATGTAGGAAGTGGGGTGGTGCATGACGCCATAATATTCCATACCGAGGACATCAACTGGGAACGCCAGAAAAGCGTCACACGAATATTGTTCTTTGTTGACGCCATACACTACGACTTCATCTGACGCATCTACTCGGATACCCTTGGAGTCTATCCCAGTGTTATACATCCTCAGTGAGTTGCTGATGAAGATCTGTTCGACTTGACCGGAAGTGACAGTAAACGACTGGTCTATAGACGGGTTGGAATACCTCGGTGTCCATACTCTTACATTGATTGTGGTTGTACGAGATGTCGTCACAAACAACTCTACGTCATTATTTTCGTAGTGATTCTGCATAAAACCCAGAATGAAAACGGTTCCTTTATTGTCCGGGGCACCTATTTAACAAAAACGACACATGATATTAATCATACAGTATTATAAAGTTCATTTATCCCTTGAACTATACTTTTTGAATAAAACATCTTAATTCAGTGCCAGAGAGTAGGGATCACTCCTATATATGTTGTTTGTAAAACTAAATTATACATTCAATCTTGGAATGATAGACCTATCCTAATATTCTGGAAATAAATAAATTCCATCGACAGACAAAGACGGGCAAACACTGAGACAGTCAAACTTGTGTGTCTTTTTTTGCATGAAGGTCTCAAAGATTCCCTTCTCTAATATTAATAAATAAAATTGATAACATTTTCGGAGCTGTCAAATCTTGCTTTTCTTTTTTACAGATTGAATTTCTTTTCAAAGAGGAATCAAAGGAGAAAGATAAATTTCAAGCGCTTAAAGGAGATGTTCAAGAAAATGTGATATCTGGGTTGTTTGCATAAAAATAATTCATCTTAATTTTAAAATTGGGAATACAATGTAAATCTTCTATTTCATTAGAAACTAATGATGTAAACTACATAAAGAAATGAAAAATGCCCTAAAGGGACGAATTATACCCCCCGCTGAATACTTTTTCTGAGCAGATCCATTTTATGACCTGACCTGACATTAAATTTTCCAAATAGATATTCTCTCATATAAAGTAATCATTCAGAGTTAAGGTCACTATATCAAATATGTTAAATGTTTTATGATATATATAAGACAGTCTTCATTTAAAATGCATTAACAAATCTAAGTCAGGGGGCAATAACTCTGGTATAACCTTTTTGGCTGCATTTCCCTTGCTTCTTGCACATCTAAATATGATTTATCTAATGGTTTGGGAGGAGTTGCGATGACAAGGTTTGACATTGAAAATGCATGAAAAATCTAAGTCCAAGGGCCATAACTCAGGTCTTATTTTTTCGACAGCAATCCCCTTTCTTCATGCACATCCACATATCATGATCTTCGTTGTGTAAAGTTTCAATGAAATCCATCGAATGGTTTGGGAGGAGTTGCGATGACAAGGTTTTACATTGAAAATGCATGAAAAATCTAAGTCCAAGGGCCATAATTCAGGTTTTTTTTTTCGACAGCAATCCCCTTTCTTCATGCACATTTACATATCACGATCTTTCATTCTGTAAAGTTTCAATAATCCATCAAATGGTTTGGGAGGAGTTGCGATGACAAGGTTTGACGTTGAAAATGCATGAAAAATCTAAGTCCAAGGGCCATAACTCAGGTCTAATTTTTCGGAAGAAATCCCCTTTCTTCATGCACATCTACATATCACGATCTTTCATTGTGTAAAGTTTCAATGAAATTCATCGAATGGTTTGGGAGGAGTTGATATAACAATGTTTGACATTGAAAATGCATGAAAAATCTAAGTCCAAGGGACATATAACCATGATAACTCGGGTTTAATTTTTTCGACATCAATCCCCTTTCTTCGTGCACATCTACATATCATGATCTTTCATTGTATAAAGTTTCAATGAAATCCATCGAATGGTTTGAGAGGAGTTGCGATAACAAGGTTTGACATTGAAAATGCATGAAAATCTAAGTCCAAGGGCCATATAACCATGATAACTCAGGTTTAATTTTTTCGACAGCAATCCCCTTTCTTCCTGCACATCTACATATCATGATCTTTCATTGTATAAAGTTTCAGTGAAATCCATCCAATGGTTTGGGAGGAGTTGCGATGACAAGCTTTCGTCTACAGACGGACAGGGTGATTCCAGTATACCCCCTTACTTCGTTGTGGGGGTATACAAATCGATAGAATTACCATTAGTGATATAAATAAAACTAAAATTCTAGTATCTTCCCATTTAATTGAGTAAGAAATTAAGTTCCTTTTATACCATAAATTGAAGAAAAAAAGACAGGTTAAGATTCGATTTAGAAATACAGTGGAACGCATACATCGCCCATTGTGCTTTACATCATTTGATATTAATATGAATTTTACATAATTTTAAGTTAAACATGAAGTTTATGTGAAACGAGCATGAACATAAAATATACATGATTTTTCATGTGATGTGTATGACACGATTTTCGTGTAAATTCAGTTTCACATGAGATCACCTGATTTTTTCATCAGGAACCTAAGTCTGCTTGATGAGGATTTTCTGAATTATCGATTTTGTACTGTGTATGGAGATACATGTATGGTCATTATTTAAGAAATGACTGTCTTTCTTTGGGTGTTCATGGTAGTATAATTCTGGTTGGTCACGTGCAAATTCCGTCGCCACATGTCCGTCCGTGCGTGTGTGCGTCCGTGTGTTCGTCCCATCTTTGGTTTCCGGACATTTAAAGGAAAACCGCTATAGATATTCATTTCATTTCTTGGACAGAGCTTTTACATCAAGAAATACAGGTCAAGACCGAATATGGGTCATGTCTCTTAATTTTATGCAGAGTTATGCCCCTTGAAACTTTAAAAAAAATTCAATATTTTGTGTGGTTTCCGGACATTTGAAGGAAAACCGTTGTAGATTATAAATTCATTTCTTGGTTAAAGCTTTCACATTAAGAAGTACATGTCAAGTTCGAATATAGGTCATGTCGCTCAATTTTGTGCAGAGTTTTGTCACGTGAAACTTAGAAAAAAATCCGCAATATTTTGTTATTTCCAGACATTTAAAGGAAAGCCGTTACAGTCATTCAATTCATTTCTTGGATATAGCTTTTACACCAAGAAATACAGATCATTGGTCATGTGGCTCAATTTTATGCAGAGTTATGTTCCTTGAAACTTGGGAAAAATAAATATTTTGTGGTTTCCTGACATTTAAATGAAAACTGTCACATGGAAAATATTCATTTCTTATAAAAATACAGATCAAGTTCAAATATGGGTCATGTTGCTAAAAATTTTGTGTGGAGCTGTGGCCTTCGGACATTTTATACATCGCTTCCCGGGGTATCATTGATCATTTTATCAATATTTTTTTCATTGTCATTAGAACTGTCAAAATGTTTTAACTCATGTGAAATTCATATGAAGTAAATTTATGTGAATTTAACACACAAAAAAATCAGTTAAATCTTACGTGAAATTTTCATGAATTTCAAGTGTAATTCACATGATGTTCATTCATGAGAGAAAAAATTGGCTGTGTATACAGCCAATTGTGTCTTGAATGAAATCTAAGTGAAATTTACATGAAATTTACATAAAATGTGAAACGAGCACGATCATGAGATTTACTTGATTTTTTGTTAAGTTTCTGACTAGAATTTCGTGTAAATTGAATTTCACATGAAAGTCACGAAGAAAATCTAACGTGAGATATACATGTATGTAAAGTGAAATTTATGTGAATTCAACATAAATAATTTTCCACATAAATTTTATGTGAATTTTTTCACATAAATTTTATGTGAATTTTTCGTGAATTTTACAAGAACTGTCATGTGATCTTCTTTTTTATATGAATTTCATATGAGGCAAATTGGCTGTAGATATAAAATCGGTTTTTAGATTTTTCCGAAAAAAATATATTGGGATTTTTGAAAAAAAAAAATATTTCCTCCAGGTATTGATTGAGATATTATTAAAATATGAATATATTTCACTTTAGGGACTCACATATCAATCATTGAAATATTATAGATGCATAATGACTCAACAACATTTGAAAAATTATATTGCGATATTCAATATTCATAATTCTCAAACTGTACTCACCGATCACTCCCTCGCACAAAATCAGGAAAACGAGTCCGAAAATAAACATCGTTCTTTTTATTTTAACGAAATATATCTCAAGGATATGTATACTTTGTGGAAATTATTCTTTTTGTTATTTTTTTACTTCACTTTTTCACTTGTTTTTCAGCAATTTCCGGACTATGTTTTCCAGAATGCCTGAAATATTCTGTGGTGGTGTTCCCTAAAATTAGGGTAGGGCAGTCGACAGGTTTCCCGTCATTCTATACACTAAAATTTGTGAGATATAATTATTATTTTATACGTATGTATGTGTCTTTGAAAAATTGGATTACCCATTTTCTTTGTAATTGCCCGATTTACCCTTATTCCTAAGGTCAATTTTTACTTTGAAAACCTTTAACACACTTTAAGTAAAAGTACAAATAACTGACATAAAATTTTAATCTACGATTGTTATTTAGTTTTAATTTTGAAATGCATTGTAGTAAATTGACATGCCAATCTGATCAGCATTGAAGCCATCGAAGTTGTTTTCATAAAATATCAAGAAAACAATAGAAAACCTGTACCGGACCAACTGGGCAGCTTTTTTCGAGATTACTTCAAGATTGTTTTCTTTCTGTGTAACATTTTAAAGAGGATATTTTACCACTTGAAATTTTGTTCTTTTACAAATACCAATCATTATACATGTTTAATGACATATTATAGTTGAGATCGAGGTGGGAGGGGAGGAATAGAAATGGACATTTCAACAATACGACATCCACGTAAATACTTATTTTGAACTGAATCGCTATCTTGGATTACTATGTTTTAATCAAAATTAAGGATACTGAATTTTCTGTTTGTGATTTTTTTTTTTTTTTTTTTGTGAGGGGGGGGGGGGGGGGGGGGCTGTTAGGGGTTTTAATTAGTATTGAGAGTTTGGTTGTCTTCTTTCGATCTCTTTGGGACCAGTTTATTTTACTTCTGTTGCTTTGATTTTCGTTCATCTTATTATATAATGTGGAAATCTATTGTATTAAACCTCCTTACACAGCTACTAAATCTTGTAATGACGCAGCTACAGAAGAGAATGCCTAATGCGAAAAGATCAACTTATGAAAATATCAGATCTGACTAATCTTTTAAAAGAAATTATCATTTTTAGAGGGTTTTTTTTTTTTTTTTTTTTTTTTTTTTTTTTTTTTTGCAGCGCCGCAAATATTCAATTAAGAGGCGCTGCCTACGATGAATTTCGGCTCACAGAAATACGACGTGGATTTATAAGGAAATTCTATCATACCTCTTGGTTAAAAAATTGTCGACAAGTCTTGCGAACTATGCATTAAACATAATCAATAGATAAAACTTATAATATTACGACGATCATGTAGATCTACATTCAAATCATCGATGAATCAGATCGATCTGAACATTTTAAAAGCACTAAGGAAGGAATAAGAAAAAAAAAGTGTGTGGTTTGGGGTTTTTTTTTCAGATTTGACAAAATGTATACTAGTACTACTTTAACGTCATCAAGTAGTTTCGAATCATTAGTTTACAAATAAGCATTTTATTGTTTTTATACCTTTTTTGCCAAGGCGATATCAAATTAAATAAATGTTCATCGGATTTCCCGCACCATATTTTTTTTTCAAAATTAAAAAAATATAATATTTTAAAACTAATTTGCTCGCCAGCATCACTTTTCTGTCTCAATTTTTTAAGATCGGTTCTGATTTCTTTAAATTTTAATCTAGAAGACTCAGATTGTGCAAATTTCCTCCAGCCAACAGGAGATGCTTAGTCCTTCCGGGTACCTTGTCCCACCTCGTCGTCAGGATCTTCTTTAACTCATTTGTGTTACACTGAAGCCCTTTGCCGTGTGGAGCTCATAAAAAAGTTCCCCGCGAGGGGTTTGACAGTACATTGTAAGTGCTATGAATATATTTCCCTGACGTGGTCACCATAGCACATTCAATATAGACATGGCATCAGACAGTGCACGTGTTTTATATATTGATTTCATTTCCGTGCGTGGACATCGACGGCGGGTGCGGCTAGCCAACAGGGGATGCTTACTCCTCCCGGGATCCTGGTCCCACCTCTGGCTTGCTAGGGGTCCGTCGATGTTCAATTATATGTGCGCTGTTGAGATTGTCGTCAGGATCTTCTTTAACTCATTTATGTCACACTTAGGCACGTTCAATTTGATACTCGGAGGGGGGGGGGGGGCTTGAGTTTTTTTCGAAAAAATAATTTTGCTCTGAATTTTGATGACAAAAATAAATTTGCTCATGGTGTGTCAGAAAAAAATAATCTTGCCCTCACAAGTAAATCTGAATTTGCAAAACTTGAAACATCCTCATAACAGACACTTCATTCTCAAGTAATCTCACAAAACAAAACATTTAACACGCATAGTTTTGAAAACCTTAACTGTAAGACATCTCACTTTGTGGATTGATTTATGTGGGTGAAACGAAAGGTCAGCTCCGAACCAGAATGTCAGGATATCGGTCAAAAATAAAAAATAAAGGAAGTCAACTTCTTTATCGCCATTTTGACCAGGCCGATCATTCTGTTTTATCTATGAGAGTCAGAATCCTGGAGTAAATATATCAACCCACAAATAATCCCAATTTGAGCACACCTTCCCGTCGCAACAGAGATGAGTTCTGGATAAAAAAAATCTTAACACTGCAGCGCCCTATGGGTGCAACGATAATATCAGCAGCATAGGAAACTTAACAAGTCCCGGTTGTCAATCGGTAAATGTGACTAGTTTATTCAACAGACCACAAAGAAGACCTCGAAGTCATGGTATCCGTATATGTAATAGTCCTGTAGCATCATATCTCACCCATCCTGCTACATCTTTTGGTACATTTTTTGACATAATAATTTTCACCCTCTTACACATTACATTGTTTAGATTGAGGATCACTGACGAGGGTTGAGTACCCGAAACGTGCATGTCTGGTCCCTGCTGCAAATTTATCCGTTTATAAATGATACTATTGAATTTGAAGACGTTTAACATACATAGTTTCTCCTTCAATGACTTGGTTCCATTTTTGAATGAGCCTCTAGGCCTGTGTTATATTCGTACCAAATTATACTCTGTTCCTTTACGGAAGTTACACGAAATCTATGAATATACGAAGGACCTCACATTTACCGATATACGTTCCCAAGAATACAGACTACAAGGAGTCATCATGGACATTTCTACTTTTCGTTTATTTCAAGCAGTTAGATTAAATAAATCAGAGGAGAAAACAAATCGTCCTTTCATTAAAGTACGATTTGCAAACTAAGGTATTGATAAATTGAATCTTGGTCAAATTTTGAATCACAAAACTGTCACGGAAAAAATCCCACCACATTTCAAAAGAAAAGACACTCCTTGTGTTTCATATAGCTACACACCAACAATTTACAATTACAAACGATTCCTGCAGTGTACTGATTTAAGTAATCCCTCACTACATCCACTTCCTTGCGAATGCTCTTCATCGGATTTCAACTACTCTCCTTGTAGACACGTTATTACTGGTGACCTCAGTATAGTCAAGAACGACAAACTGAGAGAAATATTAAATACGGGTCCCAAATACAGAGAAAGTATTCCTTTACATGGAACCAAAATTTTAAAATTATCTTGGTCTCTTGTAAGGAATATGCGAGACATTGACAAAGAAAGAGGATATACAGCTCGACACCCTTTCCGAATAGATAAAATCCATCAGAGGGTTACTTATATCCAGAATTTACCGATTATCTAAGAGCTTATAATTACCTACCACCAAGAACATTATGTCATCACACCAGCAGACAAAGCCTCAAATAATTACACATTTACTTGCAAAAAGTACTATTTCGACAGTCAAGTTAAAGAGAATGGCAGTACAGCAAAACACTTCCTGAATGCGAACGGCACATGCTTGATGAGGAAATAGCATGTGACGTTACATTTATGTTGGAAAACGAGACGAAAGAGGTGAAAGCGCACAATGTCATACTCATGTCCCGTAGTCCTGTCTTCTACTCCATGTTGGGGGGTCCTCTAGCAGAAAAAGGGAAAAATACCATTACCGGTGTTACGAAGGATTCTTTTACTGAATTCCTCAGATAATTCGCGTATTTACATTTGAAAATACTCATGCCAATTTCATGTTCCATGACAAAAATCATAATTATAAGAAAAAATGTGTTGCTCTTACTCGGCATAAGAAGGGAGGGGATCTCCATCCTGCAGCCATTTTCACAAAAATACTTATGATCAATTTAAGACTTTGTCGTAACTTTCAAGTCGACATATTTTTTAAATACATATTCAATATTTAAATCATATGCCATATTTTGAATATTTCAGTAGTTAGAGAAAGATAATTAAAACTGTTTGAATATTGTGATTTATAGTGCTGTAAATTGATATTGAAATATTGAAGAGTATCGATATTTTGATATTTTCAATACGTATCGATACACAAATGCTGAGTATCGATACTTTCAATACATTTAATAAATATAAACTTTTAATTCGTTTTTGTTTTTATTGATCACTTGTACGTTTTGGCGTATTAGTTCAAATGAAAGCTTCTGGGCTCATGGTCTCGCTCCCAAATTGGGAGCTCGCTCCCAAATTGGGAGCTCGCTTCTTTACATGTGGTGGATGTTTTTGTTTGTTTGCTTTGGTTCCTGTTTTATCCTGATTTTGTATGCCTTCGGTTTATGATTTTCTGAATTATCGATTTTGTTTTGTGTATTGGGAAATTGTCATTATCCATATTTGTCAGTCTATCAGTCTTACATTGAGTTTAAAAACGAAATGGTGAGGTCAGCTGTTTGGCAGCAATTTTACAGAAGCCAACTGTAACTACTCGTATGTAGAAAATATGTCAAAATAAATTTATGAATCGCAAGCGATATAAGTCCCCTACCAGCATTTATTAATGTCCTTCAACTCTGCCTTGACCTGTGCTTACAAAGTCCACAGCTGACATTATGTACAACGTGAAATTTCCATTCGTGAATTTCAGCTTTTTGTATGTGTTTTAGAATTATTTTCCAGTTTTCATCGATTTTTGATCAATATTTTTGAATTTTCCCCCAAAACACGAATTTCCACGGTGTTGATTTTGGTAAACTTTTGATATGTTTTAGATACAACGTTGTACTCACTAAATCAGTTGAGAAAGTTTGTGTTGCATTTTTTTTTTTAGGTTGAGGCCATATATGTGCTATTTTGACTGAACTACTAGGAGAAGCAGCATTGTAAGAAGCAGGAAAATAATTTTTACAGGTTTTACCACATCTTATACATGAATACATGTTATAAAAGGGTTTATATAACATAATTTTCATTCCTATATTATTGCTTCGACAAAGTTGTTTCCACTTTCTGCAAAGAATTCATCCACAACCAGTTCATAGTACAATGTATCTCAGTTTCTGCCTATAAATCTACATCCTGTTCATTCTACATTTCACTCCCTCCTTATAAATCCATATCCTGTTCATTGTATATTTCACTTCCTCCTTATCAATCTATATCCTGTTCATTCTATATTTCACTTCCTCCTTATAAATCTATATCCTGTTCATTCTATATTTTACTTCCTCCTTATAAATCCATATCCTGTTTCATTCTATATTTCACTTTCTCCTTATAAATCCATATCCTGTTCATTCTATATTTCACTTCCTCCTTATAAATCCATATCATGTTCATTCTATATTTCACTTCCTCCTTATAAATCCATATCCTGTTCATTCTATATTTCACTTCCTCTTTATAAATCCATATCCTGTTCATTCTATATTTCACTTCCTCCTTATAAATCCATATCCTGGCCATTCTATATTTCACTTCCTCCTTATAAATCCATATCCTGTTCATTCTATATTTCACTTCGTCCTTATAAATCCATATCCTGTCCATTCTATATTTCACTTCCTCCTTTTAAATCCATATCCTGTTCATTCTATATTTCACTTCCTCCTTATAAATCCATATCCTGTTCATTCTATATTTCACTTCCTCCTTATAAATCCACACCCTGTTTCATTCTATATTTCACTTCCTCCTTATAAATCCATATCCTGTTCATTCTATATTTCACTTCTTCCTTATAAATCCATATCCTGTTCATTCTATATTTCACTTCCTCCTTATAAATCCATATCCTGTTCATTCTATATTTCACTTCCTCCTTATAAATCCATATCCTGTTTCATTCTATATTTCACTTCCTCCTTATAAATCCATAACCTGTTCATTCTATATTTCACTTCCTCCTTATAAATCCATATCCTGTTTCATTCTATATTTCACTTCCTCCTTATAAATCCATATCCTGTTCATTCTATATTTCACTTCCTCCTTATAAAATCCATATCCTGTTCATTCTATATTTCACTTCCTGCTTATAAATCCATTTCCCTTTTCATTGTATATTCCTCCTTATAAATCCATATCCTGTTCATTCTATATTTCACTTCCTCCTTATAAATCCATATCCTGTTCATTCTATATTTCACTTCCTCCTTATAAATCCATATCCTGTTCATTCTATATTTCACTTCCTCCTTATAAATCCATATCCTGTTCATTCTATATTTCACTTCCTCCTTATAAAATCCATATCCTGTTCATTCTATATTTCACTTCCTGCTTATAAATCCATATCCCGTTTCATTGTATATTCCTCCTTATAAATCCATATCCTGTTCATTCTATATTTCACTTCCTCCTTTATAAATCCATATCCTGGTCATTCTATATTTCACTTCCTCCTTATAAATCCATATCCTGTTCATTCTATATTTCACTTCCTCCTTATAAATCCATATCCTGTCCATTCTATATTTCACTTCCTCCTTATAAATCCATATCCTGTTCATTCTATATTTCACTTCCTCCTTATAAATCCATATCCTGTTCATGTCGTCTTTTATCTATAACTTAATGATCTGAATAGGCACATATTTTTAAACTGTAGAGTTTAAATGGGGAAAAAATTGTCTCCCTTCTATTTGCAAATCAAATCTAATAATCCGAAACAGAAGTTTGACCCTGTCAAGATCGTATTTTACACAGTATGAGATTGAATTATACTCACTTTGCGATTTGCTAATTCCACATGTTTTTCGTACACTGTAGTTCTTACTTCTGTTTTTATATCCATTTGCATATCCATATGTGTGTTTCGTGAGCCTTTGCGTCATGCTGGTCATCTTACTGTGAGGAGGTGATTTCATGACATATAACTGTGCATTCTTCGAGACCCTTTGCGTCATGCTGGTCATCTTACTGTGAGGAGGTTATTTTTTTGACATAATTGTGCATTCTTCGAGACCTCTGGATAATCGGGAAAATGGGAGGGTTGTGCGCACGTAAGCCGGAAAACAACACCGTCTGTTACTGACGTGACAGATGGCCGTCCTAAGTCGGCACCGGTTGCTCATTGGTCTCGTTGGTTTATGTGTAGTTATTTGTGTTTGATGTTTCTATGTGATTTGGTGTTCCTTGTACCTTTTGCGTCTCTTTCTGTGCATGTCTGCTCTTGTGTTTTTGAGTTGGGTGTTTTGCAGTTTTGTTGAATATGGTAAGTTTACAACAAATTCCAGTTTTTTTTTTTTATTTTAACGGTAAATCGCAAATGAAACAGGATGAAAAAAAGGGAAAAGGAAACATATGAAGTGAAACAGCTAGAAAAGGAATGTAAATGCACCCTTTATAATTATGATTTATCAATAACATTAGAATATTGAGGGCTTGTTTTTAGTTGAAATAGAATCGAAAACGAACGTCAACCGCTCTTGACAGACGATTATTTCCGTATTTTTT
Source organism: Pinctada fucata (assembly GCA_028142955.1). Lineage (NCBI taxonomy): Eukaryota > Metazoa > Mollusca > Bivalvia > Pterioida > Pteriidae > Pinctada > Pinctada fucata. The sequence continues at coordinate 18,096,204 of AP027105.1, forward strand.
CAGGAAGAAAAGTGGTAAGTTTCGGTAGGTATTGGTAAGTATCGGCGCCCGCGGAACCTCGATGCTTAGATAAAATTTTATTCTTGTTTTAAAGGTTAAAGTAACGCTCTATCCCCCCAATTAAACTGACTGATCTCAGCGTAATAAATCGGAGGCCTCCCTCCACTTTCGTTTGATCTTTATTCTTGTGCATTTCGTCTATTCATTTCTATTAATTTGATTAGAATTATAAAGAAATAAAACTACTTGTATATTTATTTTCAATGATGAGAAAAGTATTGACTTCAAGACGATCTTACCGATACAAAAAAGCGAAGACAAAATCCCCGCACCCGAACCACCTTCCCTATTCTAGTTTTTAGCGCTCATGCTTTAAATACATATCTAGAAATTTAGTAATCCAAAATCTTCAAGAAATAAACATTAAATCAAATTATCTATGATGAGAAAATATTTGTTTACAAGACAATTTAACCGAACAAACACACACACACACACACACACACACACACAAAAACGACCGAACCTCCCCCCTTTACTTCGGAATTTGGCGCTCAAGTTTTGACATTTTTAACATGATTCAGTAATCCGGAAAATTCGTTAATCCGGACGAATTCCTCGGGAACCAAATCGTCCGGACTAACGAATCATCACTGTATATAAACATCAAAGAAGTACCTAGCCGCAGAAACGGCCAACGACACTTGGATATTTGGTTGGTAGGGGTGTGTTGGCCGCAGGAAAGTACATTGAACAAACCCGGGACCCAAATTTAGGATATGGCCGGTGTTATAGAGTAGACTTTCCCCCCGGGTAGATCTTCCCCCCGGAAAATTGGCTCTAGAGTAGAATTTCCCCCCTGGGGGGAAATCCTGCTCTAGAGCAAGCTTTCCCCCTTCAGGTTTTTGGGGTAGAGTTTCCCCCTTAAGGGGGAAAGTCTACTCTAGAGTAAAATTTCCCCCCCTAGTATTCCGAATCTTTTAATCCGTTACTGGTTCTTACAGGGGGGAAGATCTACTCTGGAGCCAAACTGGCGGGGGGGGATATCTGTCCCTTTTAGGACAGCTCTAGTTGACAATTATTGTGTGAAATACTATCTGTATCCAAGCTAACATAACCAAGTTATATAGCCCGACACGATTCAAACAGACGGGCAGAGGGGTGGGCAGATGTACACTGACCTTGGTCTTGGAGATATGACCCTTGTTCAAGGTAATGACACAACCCTGGTTTATTGACAGCAATTGTGTGAAATATCCAGATCCAGGATTAGCATTAAGTATGGAACGCCAAAGTGACATATAGTCGATTAGAGGCCTCTTCAATTAACGAGCGAGCTCTCTCATTTGGAAAGCTCTCTAATTTAATTTATAAATATAATCTCAATCAGAGTTATCATCTTCTGTAAAGACTGTAAGTTTGCGAAAGGAGCCCTTCTAAAAAACAAGAGGCCCAAGGGGGCCACATCGCTCACCTGAGGAGACTGTATGTATGTTTTCAATCAAAGTCAAGACCTGAAGGAAATCGCTTTTAGTGAAGCTTTGAGAAGGACAAGGTGTACAAGTTATTACTTCCTGTAAAGTTCAGTGACATTCTGTGCAGTAGTTTAAGAGGATAAGTCAAAAATGTGTCATTCAAATAGAGCCTATAGAGGACATCTTGGATTTCCAATCGGCTCGAAAAACACAAACTAAGTAGAGGGCAATTAGTACTTGCGTCCTGTGAAGTTTCAAGAAATTCTGTGAAGCAGTTTTAGAGGAGAAGTTGAAAATGTGTCAGCCAATCAGAGCCTGTGGCAGCCATCTTGAATTTCCGATAGGCTCCAAAAACGCAAACTTGATAGAGGGTATGAGTACTTGCATCCTGTGAAGTTTCATGAAATTCTGCACAGCGGTTTCAGAGGAGAAGTCGAAAATTTGTCAGCCAATCAGAGCCTGTGGCGGCCATCTTGGATTTCTGATCAGCTCGAAAAACACAAACTTGGTAGAGAGCAATCAGTACTTGCTTCCTGTGAAGGTTTGTGAAATTCTATGCAGCCGTTTGAGAGGAGAAGTCGAAAATGTGTCAGTCAATCAGAGTCTGTGGCAGCCATCTTGGATTTCCGATTGGCTCGAAAAACACAAACTTAGTAGAGGGCATTGAGTACTTGCTTCCTGTGAAGTTTCATGATATTCGGTGCAGTGGTTATAGAAGAGAAGTTGAAAATGTGTCAGCCAATCAGAGCCTGTGGCAGCCATCTTGGATTTCCGATTGGCTTGAAAAACACAATTTGGTAGAGGGCATTGAGTAGTTGCTTCCCGTGAAGTTTCATGAAATTCTGTGCAGCGGTTTCAGAGGAGAAGTCGAGAATGTGTCAGCCAATTAGAGCCTGTGGCGGCCATCTTGGATTTCCAATCGGCTCCAAAAACACAAACTTGGTAGAAGGCATTGAGTACTTGCTTCCTGTGAAGTTTCATGAAATTCTGTGTAGCAGTTTCGGAGGAGAAGTCAAAAATGTGTCAGCCAATCAGAGCCTGTGGCGGCCATCTTGGATTTCCGATCGGCTCAAAAAACACAAACTTGGTAGAGGGCATTGAGTACTTGCTTCCTGTGAAGTTTCATGAAATTCTGTGACGCAGTTTCAGAAGAGAAGTCAAAAATGTGTCAGCCAATCAGAGCCTGTGGCGGCCATCTTGGATTTCCGATCGGCTTGAAAAACACAAATTTGATAGAGGGCATTGAGTACTTGCTTCCTGTGAAATTTCGTGAAATTCTGTGCAGCGGTTGCAGAAAAGATATCGAAAATGTTAAAAGTTTACGTTGGACTGACGGATGATGGACGGACGACGCACTATGACAATAGCTCACTTGAGCTTCGCTCAGGTGAGCTAAAAACAACAATACTTGTAGGGGACCATGATTTCTTCTTTCCTACCAAGTTTAACGAAAATCTGTTCAGTGGTTCTGGAGAAGAAGTTGAATATGTATGAAAATCATCCCCCCTTCTTCTTGAGTAATCTAAGTAACCCGAGAGAGATAGTTATACAGAAGCTAAAGCAAAATAACAGACCCCCTCCCCATCCCTTCACTGTGTTATTGATAACATTGATCTGTTCTTACATTAATATTTTGAGCTGCTCTCAATATTGTAATTTCATAGTTGTATATCTAAGTCTTCACAAGATAAATTTGAAAATACTTATTCATCTTTTTAAAATAATTTAGTTTCCTTTTCCATACCTATTTAATAATTCAAAATATATAACATTCAAATGAATCGATAATCCAAAAATTTAAACCTCAAAAACATAAATCTATATTAAAGAAAGACAACTCTTGCATACATGAACATGTACCAACTTATACGAAACTAAAGTTACCAGGGTACCAGAACTTGAACTTACAAGCCTTGGGTCCATGTTCACAGTAGACATATCTATTCATGATTGAAAAAATACTCATAAAAATCTGTTCAGCAGTTCTGGAGGAGAAGTTGAATATGTATGAAAATCACCCCCCCCCCCCTTTCCTTTTCACATAAGAAAATAATTCATAAAAAATCAAAAATTAAAATTTCAGTATGAAATACATATCAAAGCATTAAGTAACTTAAATGTGATGAATTTGTAGTAAATGAATGTGTAAAACCATACACATATTGAGTTATTTAAAGAAATAGTGCAAAAATGTGCATTTCCGACAGAGTCCGAAAAGACGTCAAAAACGCGTCAAAAATTTGACTTCCGAGTGGAACCAAAAACAACAACACTTCTTAAGACATCTCTCTAGATCATTCTGATGCTTTCAGTTTGTCGATACGTGCTTTCGTTCTGAAGAAGAAGTTTGTCAAAGGAGGGTACCCCCTGTGACCTACTTTTGCCTCTGGTGGCGCCACCTGTTGATGGATCTGGACGAAAAACAACATCACTTGTAGGGGATCATGAGTACTTCATTCCTACCAAGTTTCATGAAAATCTTTTCAGTGGTTCTGGAGAAGAAGACGAAAATGTTGAAAAGTTTACGACGGACGACGGACGCCACGCTATGACAATAGCTCACTTTGAGCCTATGGCTCAGGTGAGCTAAAAATATTCCTTAAAAATCCAAAAGTGGATATCTTGACAAAATTCTATCACTTGTAGGGTACCATGCATGAGTACCTCATACCTACAAATTGTCATGACAATCTGAAGAGTGGTTATAGAAAAGAAGCAGAAAATGTATGAAAATCACCCCCCCCCCCTTCCTTTTTACATAAGAAAAAAATTCATAAAAAATCAAAAAAATAAAATTTAAGCATAGAATACATATCAAAGCATTAAGTAAGTTAAATATGATAAATATGTAGTAAATGAGTGTGTAAAATCATACACTTATTGAGTTATTTAAAGAAATAGTGCAAAAATGTGCATTTCTGACTAAGTCCGAAAAGACGTCAAAAACGCGTCAAAAATTTGACTTCGAAGTGGAACCAAAAATAACAACACTTCTTAAGACATCTCTCTAGATCATCCTGATGCTTTCGGTTTGTCGATACATGCTTCGGTTCTGAAGAAGAAGTTTGTCAAAGGAGGGTATCCCCCGTGACCTACTTTTGGCTGTGGTGGCGCCACCTGTTGACAGATCCGGACGAAAAACAACAACACTTGTAGGGGACCATGAGTACTTCATACCTACCAAGTTTCATCAAAATCCCTTCAGCCGTTCTGGAGAAGAAGTCGAAAATGTGAAAAGTTTACGACGGACGACGGACGGACGGACGGACGGACGCCGGACGGTGCGCTATGACAATAGCTCACTTGAGCTTCGCTCAGGTGAGCTAAAAAAACGTCAAGAAAACGTTAAATAGAAGGGGGAAATTCTACTCTGGGGGGAAAGTCTACTCTACAACTAGTTGTAGAGCAGAATTTCCCCCCGGAAAAATGGCTCTATAATAGATCTTCCCCCGGGGAAATTCTACTCTAGAGTAGACTTTCCCCCCGGGGGAAAGTCTACTCTGGAGTAGGCTTTCCGGGGGAAGATCTACTCTAGAGCCAATTTTCCGGGGGGAAGATCTACCCCGGGGGAAAGTCTGCTCTATAACACCGGCCATATCCTAAATTTGGGTCCCGGGTTTGTTCAATGTACTTTCCTGCGGCCAACACACCCCTACCAACCAAATATCCAAGTGTCGTTGGCCGTTTCTGCGGCTAAGAAGTACCAATCAGTTATTCAGTCTCAAAGTTGGGAAGGCAAGGCAAAATCAATAGAATTTCCATTGAAACAGTTGCGAATTTTAAACGTCTTCAAATTGAATAGCATCATTTACGATAAATTTGCAGCATGGAACAGACATGCACGTATTGGGTAATTAGCTCTCGTCAGTGATCCTCAATCTAAACAATATAATATGACCAAAGAGTGAGAAAGTTCATTTTCCATTTTTGCATTTAAATAGCGCGCTGGGTGTAAAAATGGAAAATTGACTCATTTCATTTTCCATTACGGATTTTGAAAAGGAAAATCGAATTGTGGTTTAGTACAGCCTACTACAGTCCATTTTCTACTTTTCAATACAGCGTATTTGAGTTCATTTTCCATGTTCATTTTTCAATTTGAACCAATTTTTCATTTACTAAATTGAAAAATGAAAAAATGGTTCAATTTTACATTTTTCTTTAACGATACCGAAATGGAAAAAGTACACGGAACCATGTGGCCCATGGGCCTCTTGTTGATTATTATTTTCAAAATCCAGCTATGACTTCTTTTCAAAATTGTAAAGAAATGTTGTTTTTTTATTTCTGGAGGGGATCCTTTTTTTCGTTTCTCAAATCCATCATTAATTTACAAAATCGAATTTACAAATTTTCTCTAACTTACATTAGATTTTATCCACAGGATCGAGTATATGTACTAGTATATTGTTTCCATCTATATAAGTTATTAAAGGATAATTAATTTGTTAGGTTGTCATGGAGTACATTAACATGCTGTACTTGTCTTATGACGTCCCTTCTCACGTCTTTGTTTATTGCCCCGGAGTACTTATATGATAATGTGGAGTGACAAAGTCTCTCTCTCTCTCTCTCTCTCTCTAAGGAAAAGAGTTCTGTAAAAAACAAAAATCATGGGAGCGAGAGAAAGGAAAGGTGATAATTTCCCGTGAGTTAGTGGGTGATTAATAAATCATTTGTGGATCAGGAGGAAATTCACGGACCCGAAAGAGAAAGAGAAAATGAATACGTGGGATGAAATCGTTTAAAAATTTATATATCAAAGTAGGAGATGAAATCATAACGAAAATTTTATGTATAGCAGTACAATTATGTATTATAATATGATTTTATTTGATTTCGCAGTAAAACAAAATTTACTTTAATATGTCCTTTTATATTTGTTTTTCCATCTCTTTTGTTTCTTTCTTTTCATTTTCCTTAAACATTCAACAAATAAAGAAATGTTGTCATAAAAAATATTTTTTGGTCAAATATAACACTTGCATTCCACAAACCATGAATACGTCACTGTTTATTTTTAAATTTTTTTCATTAATCTATAGCTAGAATTTATGTTATTCTGCAATTATATTAAAAACACCATAATATATAATATCGTTTTTACACAGGGTTTCTTTTTTTTTTTTTTTTTTCTTGCCTTTGGGAATTTTTTTTTTCTTTTACCTCAAAATTTGAAACAAAAACTGTTTCTTGATTAATTATTACAAAATTCTGAAAATTAAAGATGTATTTGTAATTATATTCACATAATATTTAATGAATATTTATCATTTTTTCCCTTCAAAGTGGACTTTGTAATGGGCAGGACATCACTATTTTTTCGGTTGTCAAGGTGTTATATTGACCCTATGGCTACTATTGTCCGCACATATCACAAACCGGTTGTACAATTTTGCACACGGTTTTAACAATTTTTGCACAAGTAACCGATTTTTCACTCAGTATAAAACAGAAAATGCCTTACTTTTCATTACACCCTTGTCTTCTACGTACAGCATATTCGTATTCCCCAGTTTCACCATCATTATGGCAAACGTTGACCAAGGTAAGAAATCTCATGTAGCTTCAAAATTTTTACGATTTTGTTTTACCTTTGAATTTTCGTAAGTTTGCTTTGAGCTGAATTTTACTTGAATAATTAGCAAAGTAAAGGCACATTTTCGCAGTTATTTATTTTTTAAGATGAAGATCAAATAATAATAAGTAATATCCCGTAATTTAATGATAATGGACTGAATAAAACACGCGATGCTCAAACCTTTTTGTGAATATTCGCGCCGTTCTGCATGGGTTATCGGTTTCGTGTCAAAATTTATTCATTCCTTGGATATTTCGTTATGTTCAGATCTCGCACAGGAAAAAGTTTTCTGATTTTTTTTTTCTTCCTTCTGTTTTAATAATAAACTAAAGAATTTCGAAGAGAAAATGGCGACAAATTTTCCCTCACAAAATACAGCCAAATTAGTCCTATGTCTTTTTTGCCATCTGAGTTTTCGCAAATTTTCTCCAGCGATGTTTTATCGATACTATATTTTAGATAAAAGGGAGCAACCATTTGGTTTTTAGTCGGGGGGAGACTTTGTAAAAAAAAAAATCGATCGAGCTTTTAGGGAAACAAATTAATATACTCCACCTTGGCACCTTTTGGCAAAAAATTAGTATACTCCTCCTTGGCACCTTTGAATTATTTTTGAAATATGGCCGAAAAATCAAACTTTAAGAGTACTTTTCAACAGCGGAAATTTTTTTAAAAAATCTGGCCCGGAGGGCCGACCAAAAAAAAAAAAAAGAAGAAATTCTGGCTCGTAAAAATGCTGAAAAAAATTCCGGCTGGCAAAAGTCTTCACCCCCCCCCCTAAAAATCAAATGGTTGCTCCCTAACCAAATTATGGTCGATTTTCCGGCTACTGCTCAGGGGAGCGAAAACGATTCTTGCGGGTTTCATTTGTCTATATTATAAGTTTATGAAAAAAAAATGTGCTACGCCAAACCATTGAAATAGGCATTATTTCAAAAATACATTCGATGTTATTATCTAGTTCTGCAAATTGTGATTTTTTAAATTATTATTTTCAAAGCGGGTATAGATATTTAAAAATTCAGAAGTTTGATTATTCTTCTGTGTGTTGTTAAATTAAATATTTGAATTATTGGGTATGGTATGGGCGATACTGTTGAATATTTTTTTTTTACTCTTTTATAGTAATTCTTGTTGATTGTGGCTGTAAAGCTGAGACATCAACTTGTGAGTGTGGAAACGACTGTAAATGTGGAGTTAACTGCGCATGTGCCATCTGCCGAACATGCACGAGTTGTGCCGAAAATTGCTCATGTGGAGACAACTGCAAGTGCAGTACAAGATGTCCTTGTAAGACATGTAAAAGGTCATGTTGTGACGTAGCGTCGTGTAGATGCGTGGAGAACTGTGACTGTAAGGCCTAGCAAAATAACTTAAAAGGTTGGTATTACCCTTTTTCATCAAATAAATAGAAAAAAAGAATATTTGAATGTATTCAAATTTTTTTTTTTGCCGAACAATTGATGCTATGTGCCGATACCATTAATATTAGCACAGATTCTGCGTAAATCAACGAAATGAAGTCTAACATGAGTTTCAGTTATGTAATCATTAATTTTGGCATAATTATATTTCTGAAAATCTGAAATGCTTGCAACTGCATGTAATATTATTTATTTAATACATATTTTCTTAATTGTTACTAGTATCTTGTAATGTTCATATCATGCCCTTACTGGCCCTTCTTTAGGTAATAAAGCATATCTTATCTATCTTGTTTCAGTTTAAAGATGACGCTTACATCGCTTACATAGCATTAATACGATGCCACTTGTACGGAGGAGCGTATGAACACTGCCATGAACTAAATTATTTCAAATCTACAAAATTTGTAACTTGAGTTACTTGTAGAAACATGTCATATGTAAATAGCTTGGCATTACTTATTGTTATATGACATCTGTAAATAGATTAGTAATTTTGCATCATCATTGCCAAACATATCTTGTGTGTCATTCTTAATAAATTGTACGACTTCAAAATATATCTCTTCTCATTTTCATCATCACATGTACCACTGAGGTTTGATTTTCCTTGTGAGAATCTTGAAACTGAGTCATCGCTGATGTCATATATTGAAAACTAGATTTAATTCAGTGAATGAAAGTCAGTCGAATCTGATATCCTCCTCCCACCTTTTCTGTATCGGTTATTCCGCACAGGTTTTTCTTGCAATTGTTCGTTATGCTTTTCCGGTATATATAATTTCTGGCAGAAACTCTTCATACCTTGGTGCATCAACTAAACTCCGATGATAGTCTAAGAGTTAGACTATTACTTGACAAGATACCAAAGCATGAGGGTTTGCCCATATCCCAAAACAATTCATATCTGCTGGATGGAGCAATCTCATTATCACCCATCCGAGGAGTTAGAGCACACTCAGGATAAGACGTCATGTGTTTTAAAAAGTCGTGTCTTCTCTGATAATATTTGAACAGTGTGATTCTATGAGTCCTGTTCTCGGTGTTTTCAAAAGACGTATACACATTGCATCAGTCAAAAAAAAAGATCTCCAGTAAGGCCCACAGGTACAGAGTCGGAGAAATTCGTCTACATATCTTTTTTTTCAATGTTACGTTTATAAAAAGAAGAGGAGAAAAAGAGAAAGGTCTCTCTTTCCCTGGCTTTTCAAACGTAACAAAATGAGTGTGTGATTGAAAAAAATATATATAGACGAATTTCTTAGACTCCAGTACCTGTGATAAGACCAAGATACAATAGCTATACACATAATTGCAACAACAACAATAGAGAACATCAACATAAAGAGGGCAAACAAACAATACACCTCGGACACATGAATACGTAGGGGGAATGGTATCCAAAAGGACTCGGTTGCAGCATCAGCAACAAATCCCCAACAAGCTCGACAAAACATACAAAAGTGACAAGGAAGACCAAACATTAAACAATATCAAAAATACTACATATACACAAAAGACTTCACATAAACCAACGAAGTCATTTGGCAACCGTTTCCGACTTAGGACGACTATCTGCAACTTTGGTAGCAAATGATGTAGATATCCGGATTACGTGAGCACAACTCTGTCACATGTCCCATTAATGACAATACATAAAGGGGAGATAATGTACCCAGAGCCGACTTTGCATGGCTATCTGTATAATCATAACTGGTGGTGTTGTTATCTGGATTTCGTGAGCACAACTCTATCACATGTCCCGTTAATGACAATACATAAAGGGGGGATAATGTACCCAGAGCCGACTTTACATGGTTATCTGTATAATCATACCTGATTGTGTTGTTATCCGGGTTACATGAGCACAACTCTATCACATGTCCCATTAATGACAATACATAAAGGGGGGATAATGTACCCAGAACCTACTTTACATGGTTATCTGTATAATCATACCTGGTGGTGTTCTTATCCGGAATACATGAGCACAACTCTATCACATGTCTCATTAATGACAATACATAAAGGGGGGATAATGTACCCAGAACCGACTCTGCATGGTTATCTGCATAATCATACCTGGTGGTGTTGTTATCCGGGTTACGTGAGCACAACTCTGTCACATGTCCCATTAATGACAATACATAAAGGGGGGGGGGGGGGGGGGTAATGTACCCAGGGACGACTTTGCATGGTTATCTGTATAATCATACCTGGTGGTGGTGTTATCCGGATTACGTGGGTACTAGTTCTCCCAGTTTCGGAAATTATATTCGAAAACTAGCTCTTTTTCTCACTTAGATATACAAACATTCAGTATTTTAAAAATAACAAAGTATGTAATATCATTTAATACTGACACAATACTGAGTTAAATGATGTATAATGACTGTTATGTACTATAACAATGTAATCGATTTGCTGCAGATAGATTTAGTTAAATTCGTATTATAACCATCCCTTGGTACCGTGAGTTACCATGGTTAATGTTCACTGTATAACCATTCCACCATCTACAGGAATAGTGGTTCCCGTTAAATTCTTGGCTCCTTCCGAACATAGAAATAACGCTATCTCACCAAACTGTGTAGATAAGTAACGTTTAATATAGATGGTAAATATGAAATTATAATTAAAGGAATTAATCTACAACAACAACAACAATAATAAATATTTACATTACTAGTAAATTTCCCACGTTGAAATCCCAAAAGGCAATTAGAATTTTTAGCTCACCTCGACGAAGTTGAGATGAGCTTATGCTATAACCCCGGCGTCCGAGTCCCATTCCGCGTCCGCGTCCCCGTCCCCGTCCGCGTCCGGTTAAAGTTTTTGGGCAACTCAGTATCTGACAAAGTACTGATGCTACAGTAACCAAACTTGCACAAGTGATTCATCTTGGGATGCTGAGGTGAACCCATGCATCGGATGCAGCATCTGACCTACATTTTCCAGTTGAATAACTTTGTCAATGTCTGGTTAAAGTTTTTGGGGTAGTTCAGTATCTGACAAAGTACTGATGCTACAGTAACCAAACTTGCACAAGTGATTCATCTTGAGATGCTGAGGTGAACCCATGCATCGGATGCAGCATCTGACCTACTTTTTCCGCTTGAGTGATTTTGCCTTATAAGGCCAATATTGAGCAAAGTATAAGTGCTACATGTACCAAACTTGCATAATGGATGTATCTTTGATCAAACTTTCATAAAATGACCTTGACCTACTTTTTCCACTTGAGTGATTTTGCCTTGAAAGGCCAATATTGAGCAAAGTATAAGTGCTACATGTACCAAACTTGCATATTGGATGTATCTTTGATCAAACTTTCATAAAATGACCTTGACCTACTTTTTCCACTTGAGTGATTTTGCCTTTAAAGGCCAATATTGAGCAAAGTATAAGTGCTACATGTACCAAACTTGCATATTGGATGTATCTTTGATCAAACTTTCAGAAAATGACTTTGACCTACTTTTTCCGCTTGAGTGATTCTGCCTTTAAAGGCCAATATTGAGCAAAGTATAAGTGCTACATGTACCAAACTTGCATATTGGATGTATCTTTGATCAAACTTTCATAAAATGACCTTGACTTACTTTTTCCACTTGAGTGATTTTGCCTTTAAAGGCCAATATTGAGCAAAGTATAAGTGCTACATGTACCAAACTTGCATATTGGATGTATCTTTGATCAAACTTTCAGAAAATGACTTTGACCTACTTTTTCCGCTTGAGTGATTCTGCCTTTAAAGGCCAATATTGAGCAAAGTATAAGTGCTACATGTACCAAACTTGCATATTGGATGTATCTTTGATCAAACTTTCATAAAATGACCGTGACTTACTTTTTCCACTCGAGTGATTTTGCCTTGAAAGGCCAATATTGAGCAAAGTATAGGTGCTACATGTACCAAACTTGCATATTGGATGTATCTTTGATCAAACTTTCATAAAATGACCTTGACCCACTTTTTCCACTTGAGTGATTTTGCCTTTAAAGGCCAATATTGAGCAAAGTATAAGTGCTACATGTACCAAACTTGCATATTGGATGTATCTTTGATCAAACTTTCATAAAATGACCTTGACCTACTTTTTCCCACTTTAGTGATTTTCTTATTATACATGTACTTAGAGATATGTTTTAATTGAACTTTGCTGCCGCGAGGTGAGCTTCGTAATCTTTGATTACACTATGTTTTCCATTAACTTGGTTTGCTATTGCAACGTCGTGTTCAAGTTTTGAACGTTGGGAGGATTTGATGCTGTAATTCGCTTTATCATATACTCTAATTTGCATAACCGTTTATAAGCTTTCCAATTGGCCAAAACGTATTAGCGATGTTCGCTTCACGATTCACGTTTGCACGTGACCAACCGGAATTATACACCAATGAACACCGAACTTAAGTAAAACAGTCAGTTTTTAATGATTATTCTATTAGTTCTTATGAATATCTTTGTACTTACATTGACTTCGTTCGATTTTTTCGAACATATGTCCAAGAGGAAGAGGCATTTACTGGTATGTTAACATGTCACCAATACACAGCTTACATTTCTCAATAGCATATATAGATCTACATTGATCTACATGTATTGGTTTTAGATAATGACTCCACGTTCCTTGCAAACTATTTACCTGTTCAGGAGTGTTCACTTGGCCTGTAGGGGTACCCTCTGTGAATAGTTTTACCTGCAAATATTATTATAAAACGTATATATACCGCTCAAACACAAAAGGGAATATCCATTCCTGAATATATATTGAATTTTATTCATGTGTGTTGGTCATTACTAAGTATTTTAAGATGTATAATAAACTACTTCCGCTTTGTTTTTAATATGAAAAATGCATATTTCCGATGTCGGCCGAAGTTAGCCGATGTTTGACGGAATTAGGCTCATAAATTTTTCATGACGAGTTGAATGGCAATAGATAAAAACGTCTAGAAGCAAGAAATACTTCATCTATGTTTTAACTTGATCAACAAAACAAAAATGTTATGATCGCTGAGCGATATAAGTCCCCTACCGGCGGCATATATTTATGTCCTGCAACTCTGCCTACGAATTACTCTTCAATTAAACATGAGTTTTAATTAAACTTACTGTATGTGCAGCTCAGTTCTGAGGTTTTATCTTCTTTATCGATTCGAAAAAGAGGTCAAGCGTGACGAAAGTTGAACTTGCTCTGTAACTATCCAAGACTAAGCTGAGTATCAAATTTTACCTGAATATCACTATTTGTTGCAGAAAAAAGTCTGGAAAACTGACAAAACTGAATTGTGCAAGTCATCAAGGGGCATAACTCCTCGAAAAATAGGTCAAGCGTGACAAAAGTCGAACTTGCCCTGCAACTATCCAAGACTAAGCTGAGTATCAAATTTCACCTGAATATCTCTCTTTGTTGCAGGAAAAAGTCCGGAAACTGACAAAAATTGAATTTTCCAAGTCATCAAGGGACACAACTCCTCGAAAAAGAGGTCAAGCGTGACGAAAGTTAAACTTGGTCTGTAACTATCCAAGACCAAGCTATGTATCAAATTTTCACCTGAATATTTCTTTATGTCGCAGACAAAAGTCCGGAAAACTGACAAAAACTGAATTTTCAAAGTCATCAAGGGGCATAACTCCTCGAAAAATAGGTTAAGCATGACAAAAGTCAAACTTGCTCTGTAACTATCCAAGACCAAGCTGTGTATTAAATTTCATCTGAATATCTCCATCTGTTGCAGAAAAAAGTCCGGAAAACTGACCAAAACAGAATTTTCCAAGTCATCAAGAGGCATAACTCCTCGAAAAATACATGTAGGTCAAGCCTGACGAAAGTCAAACTTGCTCTGTAACTATCCAAGACCAAGCTGTGTATCAAATTTTATCTGAATATCTCCATCTGTTGCAGAAAAAAGTCCGGAAAACTGACAAAAACTGAATTTTCCAAGTCATCAAGGGGCATAACTCCTCGAAAAATTGGTTAAGCGTGACAAAAGTCAAACTTGCTCTGTAACTATCCAAGACCAAGCTGTGTATCAAATTTCATCTCAATATCTCCATCTGTTGCAGAAAAAAGTCCGGAAAACTGACCAAAACAGAATTTTCCAAGTCATCAAGGGGCATAACTCCTGGAAAAATATGTCAAGCGTGACAAAAGTCAAACTTGCTCTGTAACTATCCAAGACCAAGCTGTGTATCAAATTTCATCTCAATATCTCCATCTGTTGCAGAAAAAAGTCCGGAAAACTGACCAAAACAGAATTTTCCAAGTCATCAAGGGGCATAACTCCTGGAAAAATAGGTCAAGCGTGACGAAAGTCAAACTTGCTCTGTAACTATCCAAGACCAAGCTGTGTATCAAAATTTCATCTCAATATCTCCATCCGTTGCAGAAAAAAGTCCGGAAAACTGATATTCGGACAGACGGACAGACAGACGGACAGACGGACAGACTGACGGACGGACGGACGGACAGACAGACCGAGAGGAAACTAAGAGTCCCCTTCGGCGTTGCCGGTAGGGGACTAAAAATACTGGTTTTACACGGTAATTCTTGTTATACATCAAATACCTTAAACAAAATAAAGAAAAAAAAACACTCACCTTTGCGTCTTCGATAGACAAATTGTGTTCCCTAGCAACCTTTTCCACCTGAGGAAGAACCACTAGAAAGAGAATATACAAAAGGAATATTCAAAATGGTCATAACCACAAGAGAGAGAATTAAGGAGAGGGCTCCAGTAATGTTGAGATAACTTTTGCCCAATCCCTCTTCATGTGTTATGATGAATAAAATATGTTTAAACTAAACTTAAACAAGAGAGACAAAAAGACAATATGGAACAATGCTCAATCGTTGAGGACAGGTGGATAAAAAGGTTTAAATAATTTCGCCACAAATCGTTTTCATCTTTCAGGGAAAGATACCCATGAAGTCATTAAAGTTATTACATTGTGAGACTTACGTGGAGTGTCCGTCCATGCTGGACATAAGGCGTTTACTGTAATCCCGTGCCGAGCTGTCTCCATTGCTAACGCCTGAAACGGACAATATAGATAGTATCGAAACTTATCATATTGTCTAAAACTTCAATTTTGTCAGTTACACAATGCTCTTACCCTTGTAAATCCGGTAAGTCCGGACTTGGTAGTAACATAAGGTGTTTTGTTGGGATGTGCGATGATAGCCTGTACAGAGGAAATGTTCACCACTCGGCCCCAACCTGTAAACAAAAGAAGGAAATGATATCAAGTCAAAACATCAATTGTAAAAGGCAACCTATCACAATGAAAGTGATCGATTGAACTTATAGATTCCATTCGGAAACCATAGATATTTTAAAACAGGCAATCGCAGCCGACTTAGAATTGCCATGCAGGGATTGCTGGGACCAAATGGAAAAAAAAAAACGTCGGAGGGTAATCCGTATAACAACACCATCTGCTTATGACGTGAAAATAATTCATACACATTTCATTATTTTGGACATGATTTCCTTCATTATACATCTAATACCTTAAGTCGGCACCGATTGCCCATTGGTATCGTTGGTTTTTATTGTGCGGTCTTTTGTATGTAGTGTTTGTTTTGATGTCCATTTCTTGTTGTGCTTGCTAAGGCCATTTCTTTGTTATTTTCTGTTTTGCGTCCTCGTGCTGGTAGGTTTTGAGCCCAAAGTCATAAAACAAAACAAAATTAAAATAAAAAGATCTTTAGCAAATTAAATGTGTTTTCTTTTTTTTTTTCTACAAAAATTAAAGAAAAATTGTATAATTTTCATATTTCATGTAAAAATGTAAAAGTACTGCAATGACTCATTGTTTATCATTCTTTTGTTGACTAAAATATGTCAAGATGATCATATGAAACAAGTTTCTGTCAGATTTCACACAGTCACATAATATGAAATTGCAACTTTGTTTTATTTGCTTGTTTGTTTTTCTCCCTGGCTGGCTGGTAGGTTTCTCAATTTCAAAAGGACGCAAAACATAAAAAAAACAAGAAATAGCCTTACTCTGTACAATCATGACTATTTATGTATAGGGGTGTTTCAGTGTTTTGTTTTGGATGCTGTAACCGGATCTTGATGGAGATTACCTCTCCTTTCTTCGAAAAAGAATCCCGAAAACTTCAATAATATATGCACCATTCAAATGGTATCTATAGGAGTGAAATCTCTTGCTTACCTTTTTCTTTCATTTTTGGAACAAAATACTTGGAGAAAATAAAAGGCGCTGTTATGTTTACCGCCAACATGTCGTTCCATTTGTCTAATGGTATATTACTCACTTCACTTACATATTGCATACCTATTATAGCAAAGATGAAAAATGTGTCTAAAATAGCCTATTATCTTTAGTATGTATTTTATGAATTCGGAGCAGTTTCAAACCCGGTTCTTGAACAAAGGCGATGAAAGGAAATATACCAGCAAGATCATTTCGACAAAATTAACTCTGTTTATAATTTCAACATAAGCAATTTCTGAAAACTTCTTTAAAAAGACAAACAAAAATCTGATTTTCCTCTGTTCAAACGCTGATATTTTTTTTGAAAGTGTATTTTAATTCATTTATAACTTCGGCATAATATGAACGTGAAAGTTACCTGCGTTGTTGACCAAAATATCGATGCCATTGGGAAAGTCCTGTAAAACTTCTTTTGCAAATTCTTCAGTTGCTGAGGTGTCTTTGAGATCACATTGTTTATATACAACTCTGGACTGGGAACTAAAACATTAGTGTAGTAAATGAGTAAAAGCTTTAATTCATTCTTCGTTTCCTTTTCACTGTGGCGTATCACGTGATACGCAAATGATATGTTCCACGGGAATCGTCTTTCATTTAATCAAGTAAATACTGTCTAAATCTACTGTATATGAATTTATTTTAGGCCTATCATATTGTCATTATTATCAATTATATGATGGTAATCTATACTGGTCAAGAAAAGACGCATATTTGGAGATCACTTCAAACTTCAAACACAATCAAAGGGGATTCCCGTGGAACATATCACTTGCGTATCACGTGATATGCCACAGTGCTTTTGGCAACATGTTTCAAAAGTTTCTGGTCTATTCTTTGATCACATACTTGAAACTATACTGTAATTGATTGAACTATTTTCAATAAACATAAAAAATTTGAATTTCCATTCGTAATTAAGAATCAGAAAAACTTCTTTTGAGTATAAGAATTTAGAATTGATAACGCACCTTGCCTTTACTTTGGCTACAGCGTCTTGCGCAGCAGCTTCACTTCTAGACCCCGTGACCACTACGTCACATCCGTTCCGGGCCAGGGCTACAGCTATACCAAGGCCTATACCGCTTGTGGAACCAGTAACTAATGCTGCCTTTCCGGAAAGGGACATTTTCTACGATAGGAAACGTCCATTTGTCTGAATATGAGCCTCTTCACGAATTGCAAAGCAGCCTTAAGTCGGACAATGCCTAAGCATGACATTACAGAAATGTTCCTTTGACAGAAACATCAAACGTACTTGTCAAGATTTTGTAAAAATGAATTTTCGTTATCCTTGTAGGAGGGCCGGTGCAAAACTGACACTTTCTGTCTTTCATAGGATTGTATACTATATACCTAATCTTCATACCTTTTAAAACAGTTGCATGCATTCGTTAAACATTATCTTAATGTAAACATAAAAGTATTTACCTTAATTGAACTATTTGGTCCTCCTCACCTAGTCGGTGTATGCCTTATCTGACTTTGATAGTTTACATTCTATACACAGTCCTATCAATGTTAGCACATGTGTGCACTATATATATTTAAGGCGTAAACAGTCTCTCTATGCTTATGTCTATTTCTATTTGCATATATCTACAAGTGAATGCTTGAATGCTAACCTAGATTTGTTTCAAATCGTTAGGTCGAGGTTTTTGCATTTGTTTTCTATGATGACGATTGTTGTGTCTATGATTTGGAACATAGAAACATAAGAGCATACTCATGCATGCATAAATACGAAATACCAGGAAGTTCCTTTACAAACAGAGAAATTGGTGTGGCCTTCTAGATAACGTGCGCACAGCCCTCCTGTTCATCCAAAATCAAAGAGGTCTTAACACGTTCTTTCGTGTTGTATAAACATTGTAAGATGACGTTATATACATAAACATTAGACACATAAACCTTCGATGAAGAAAATAAAAATAACGCACAAAATCTCTTCAGGGAATGCTAATGGACAAAGAAGACCAGTAAACCATTTGATAACGCGTTGAAAGCACCGTCTAGAGTTATGATACTCAGCTAATATGAGTGTATTTCATGTCTTCGGGACCATATGATGGCATATCATATCCAAAAACCATGGATTATTTTTTTCACAATTTCAGTAAAATTCAAGAATCCTCCGAGGCAATAAAAGATCTTTTAGAGACACGTACACTCCAATTAATGCATGAACTTGAATAAAAATTTAAGGAAGCGCCAAGTAGCGATTGCAAACCTTCCAAAAAGTGTAAAAAAAATTTTTTTTTTTAAATGAGGCGAGAGTGATGACCTTAAAAGATTGAAAGTTTTATATAAAATAGAATCTAGGATGTAGGTTTAACCCAAACATTATTGCAGAATCTAAAATGTACATGACCGAAAATAGAAGTTTTGGTTCGAAAGAAATGAAATAGTTTTCAAGTCATACTACGGCAATTTTATTCGAAAAACAAAACCAAATAACAATTATAATAACATGAATTTTATCATCGTATGATACATGAGAGCAACAACTGGCCAAAGCTCATAGATAAATTCAATCACAGAAACATATTCATAATCTCCAATGTTAAGTCAATGAGTTGTTCATAGTCTATACATAATCAGTCAGACTTTGTAACATCCATAACGGATTTCTATATTTTGGGACTTCTGGCTTCTACATCACCACTCATTTTCCTGGAAGAGGATTGATATGTTTCCTATGTTCCTTTTGTTTTTCTTTGTTTTTCTTTGCCGCTTCTTCGTTCTTCTTTTTGACACTGTCCCATGCGCTAGATACCCTATCTATAACAGCGCTGGCAACCCTCTCAACAATTGCAGCTTTGATCCCCTTCTTGACAGTCCCGCCCTTTTTCTTGTCGCTTTTCTTGCTCCCACCACTGCGACGACCAAACCAAGCATCAGTCAACAAGATGGAACACAATAGTACAGCCAGAAACAAGGTCAAGGATCGCCGCATCTGTAAAAGCAAATTAAAACAATATTCCAATAGGGTTAGACTTAGACAAAAAAATGTGCAGATTTGTTCAAAACATATTCTGTATTTCGATTGTTAGACACGGTCCATTTAATATTCGGGGGGGGGGGGGGGGGCTCGTTTTTTGTCGGGGCATGATTTTTATTTTTACTTTTATTTATTTATTTATTTATTTATTTATTTATTTATTTATTTATTTATTTATTTATTTATTTTTAATTTAATTTAATTTAATTCTTTTTTGCCGTGGACCGGGGCAATTTTGATTTTTCTTGCAAAGTCGGGGCAAGATTTTTTCTTCTAACAACTGATGTGCATATTATGTCGTAGTGAAAAGAATAAATAGAATTACTTTATTTGTACTCATGTAAATGTTACCTATTTTTATGCAGAAGTTTTATTTAGCCCCCCCCCCCCCCCCCCCCCCAATATCAAATGAACCGTGCCCCATTTCGTAAAATACTCGGAACTGTGGCCACCCCGCGATACCACCCAAAGAGCAAAGTGTTGCCTGTAGCTTTAAAACCCCAAAACAAATCATGAAAAAAACCAAAACATTTTGCCTACTTATTCCCAAAGCTTACCTTTTGTATTTGTCTGTCGTTGCCTTGCTACAAATCCGCTGATACTTATATCGAAGCAATGCGGTTGCCTCCCTTATATAATGGTCATCTCCAATCCCTTGGACTTTCCCATGTTATCAAAATAATTTCAAAATTCCCCTTCTCCTTCCATAATGTTTGTAAGAGGAGAAATTGCAGAAATGCACGAGGTGTTGTTAGTTAAACGCTTCAATGCGCACGTTACGTGCTTATATATAGACGTTTGCCGTCTTTTGCGCACCGTAGGAGCAAGCGCAGTCATGTCGAACAAAACAGGTGAAACTTGCATTTAAATTCACATATAAATTGTATCAAAACATCGAGACATTGTGCGTCTCAGATTTTATATAAATAATTCGTAGAGAAAATGGAAGTAACATCAAACCATAATTCTAATGCGTCTTTGAATTTAAGAAATGCAGTGTATCTGGCATTTTGACAAAAACAACATTATTTATTATGACAAATTAAAATATAAATTTCTTAGAAAATGTAGAAAATATTTTTTTTTTTTTTTTCATAAACAAGACAATTTTGAATAAACCCTAAACCGCGAAAGACGGTGTGGTCGGATTGCGAAGCGTAAGTTTTAGTTGATATATATTGGGTCAAGATTCAAGTTCAAGATTGCAGTCTCAAATGAAAAGACCTGTCAAAAAGAATATTCATGAAAAATATGAAAGCCATGTCGCTTGCGGTTCAACATATATAGTCAAGCTTAACGTTTTTTGAAAAATATGCCAAACTTCAATGTCACGGCCATTAGGTCAAAAGTCAAGGTCTCATAAAAAAGGACTTTCTGTGAGGAATCTACAAATGTAACGATTATGGTTTAAGATATATACCGGTAGTTACGATTAATTTTATTAACAGAAGGTCAAATAGCAAGGTCAAGAACTCTAAGGTAAAGGTCACAAATGAGAGGTCTTGTAATAAGGAATTCACATACGAAATATAAAAGCCCGATCCCTTACTATTAAAGAGATTTACCAAGGGTTGAGGTTTTTGAAACGTAGTTCAACTTCAAAATCAAGGGCACTTTAAGGCAAAAATAAATTATCGCGCTGGGTTCATTCCATGATAATCCATCAGCATGTAAAGTAACTTGTAGTTGGTTTCAACACAAATTGACCATTTGATATCTCGAGGTTAAAGGCAAAAAAAAAAATGTTGCTGCGTTAGATTCGTCTCAGCATGCATGGTCTTTCACCAAGTACAGTTGCAAGTTGCCACTCCAAACAGTTTTCTCTCGATAGACTTGTAAAAACATCTAAACCAAAATGTTTACACAGAAAGACAGTATAACGGCCGGACTTACAGACTGATGGACTTCCTCATTTCATAGACCGGCTTTGCTCTGCAATCTGGTCAAAAAGCATACGTATTTCTAAATTGGGAGGGTTTTGCGCACTTGGATAATCATACCAATTGGTAAAATGGCGATCCCAAGTTGGCATTGTTAAAGAGCTGTTTCGTTGGCTCGTGTGGTTGGTTCACAATCTTCTTTATAGAAGGGATCTTATAAAAGCATATGAGATCCCCTTTTCCATCTAGTGATCAGCGAGTGACATTCTGGAATGCGATTGAATAGCTGTCAACATCACCAACAGACATACCTGATATGTACATGAATATGTACATCGAGACCGTGACAATGACCGAATTTGACAAGTTTTCATGGGTGTTGCATGCAAACAGGAGACGCTGGTTCTCCCTGGGCACCTGGACTGAATAATTGATGTGTACTTCCTCAATGCATATTATCATGTCAAAAGTGGGTGTGCCTTGTTCTATTTGTCCTTTTGTGTGTCTGGTTGTGCTCATATAGTCAGTGCTTTTAGAAGGATGTTATGTTATGGAGTTTTGCAATGAAATCTCTTCAGTAAACATCTCTTTACAAGTTTCCAACAAGCGGGAGTTTCTCATCATGGTCTCTAAACAGTATCAGCGTTTGGTTTAAAGAAAATATATTGTCCTAACTAGGGAACTTATCTTATAGAAAATAAATATGTTTTATTAGATTAGAACTTCTTAGTTGTTGACACACCGATCTATTAATTATTACAACTTGTTAAAATCGTACAAAAAAAACTCATTGTAGGCTTCCAAGACATAAGCTAAACCGATGATTATAGCATGCTTTTTACTTACATTGAGGATATACTAGTATATAACCGTTAATGAAACTAAATGGTTCAAAGATTCTTGATTTGTTTGGTTAATTTTGCATCCCTGACCTTAAATTACTGACAAACATTAAAACTCCTATACAAAGAGATAAAGGAATTTGAATTTAACTCGATTGCCAGCTGGAAACAAATATTTGAAAATTATTATTTTTTATTTGCACCATTAACCTTGACCAAAATCAATATGCTCTCCTTTTCTGATAAGAATTTGGCGGGTTGGTATGCAGGGGTCTTGATGTATTATTTGACAGTTGGATGCAAGGGAAGAGACGTAGTGGCATCAAGTCAGGAAATATAAGTGCAGGCCATGTAAACACTGATACAAATACTGCCGACAATCTGCAACAAATGTTATCTACATCATCCGTAACACAAAATCTTGTTGAAACAAGAACAACGCAAATCGTCGGGTTCCATCAATACTTTGACTACTTGCATTTGACCTCGACCTTCAAAATCAATTAAGAAATGACTGTCCTACTTTTGGTGTTCATAGGTGTATAATTCTGGTTGGTCACGTGCAAATTCCGTGAATAGCGAAGCGATTCTCGGAAAATTTGCACGTGTCCAACCAGAATTATACACCCATGAACACCAAAAGTAAGACAGTCATTACTTATATTTACATTTATTCTAATTATCGTTCATTTTTATTTGCATACACATCGCACATTTTGCCTGTACATGTAACAGCGTCAAATGTATATTAACGTTGGTAAATTCTCCCCACATGCTAAACATGAACGTGACGTCACAATAGCAACCCAAGTTATTGGAATATAATTTTAGTTGCCGAATGGGCGTTTAACATGGGAAATCTACTAGTAATGTAAATATAAAATTAGGGATAATCCCCTCTCCACAGCCAACATTTGTAAAACGTTTGGCGTTTCTTCGCTTGTTTGTCTTCAAAAGGTCTGGCCACTCATCATCCCCATCACATAGTTACATGGCCTAACTTTGTTCTGAGGGGATAACAACCAAACCGCTACGATATATTCATGAATCTAGGCGGAGGCTTTCAGCCGGATAAAAAATAGAAGCAATCAGTCGACAAGTTGTAAAAGTGTATGATGGGAAGAACTTCGCAATCACAGGCTGGAGATCTTGCCCATATCCATCCATATAAATACAAATGTAAATATACAACATCACCATTATTCACTCGGAAAGGACAAGTTAAGGGGACCTTTTTTATGAGAGGTCCCATTTGATTATCGTATAATGCTTTGAAATTATACTATTTCTAGTTGTGGTTAAAACCGAAAAGCACCCTAAAAAAGGATAAATTATTATTTCACAACTCGATCACAATTCACTTGTTCTTTGAGGCATCAAATGTCTACAGACAGGAACACCTTTGCAGCAAATTTCTGTAAATAAATTTTCAGGAAGCGCCCAGTAATAAGAGAATTGAAGTGTTCCTAGAGGCCCGTTACCTTCTATAATGAAAACTGCCTTAAAGGGACGAATTTAACCCCCGATGAATAATTTTTCTGAGCAGATCTATTTTATGACCTAACATTTTATGATCTGACCTGACATTCAATTTTCCAATGGATACTCTCTCATATAAGGTCATAATTCAGGGTTAAGGTCACTTTATCGAATAAAATACTTGGTATGTTAAATGATATATATTATATGTTATATGATATCCTTATGAGATGAGCGATGAAAGGATTCAACATGTAAAACGCATGAAAAATAAAAGGTCAAAGGGCCACAATTCTGGTACATGTACCCCTGTATTGTTTTACTGACATGTATATCTAACTTGAGAATTAATAACGCTTATATGCCTAGGTTAAAGTTTACATACTGGTACTTCATCATCTTACAACAGCCAAATGACTTTGACCTATATAAAAAACCGTATATGGGTCATTTTTCTTTAAATCTATATGCATATCAAACTTTGGTTAGGATTGATAGTTGTCTTCAGGAATCCTGGATGTGTAAAGTCTATTTTCATATATCCCAGCAGGTCAACTTCAAATCCTTTAAATGCACAAAATTGTTTGTATACATGTAAATGTATTATTTGATTATGGACATTTGACATCAAGATAATGGACAGACAAACAGATGATAAACAACTTACACAGAATTTGGTCAAATTGATATTTCATCAATGCAACAATAGTTTATTTTGGCTGTATCTTTTTATTTCTCATTCTAAGCTATAAAATCTCCAATAATTTCAACATTCAGAATATATAAATTAATAACAAAAATATAGATTATGTAATTTAAATACAAAGCTTTTCTGCAGATGCTAAATCACAGTTTCAGCTGTTATCTATGTTTTATAATGTCATATGATTCAGAATTCCATTCAGATTTGATTCAATGTCTGTATAACTGATAGACAGCCAAATCTTATTAAAGTATTGGGTTATACTTAGTATTTGAATTATAGCATGAATGACAATGATGCACATGTTATTAAAAATATTTGTGTATATCTATTTCTCTGTTAATTTATGAGACAACCAAAACATTTATGACTAGATGATGATACATGTAATTTTCATTTTGATCATATCTTAAAAGTCTCATTTTCTTTAAATCTACACAGCACTATTCAAGTCCTGCATAGTTTGACAGGAAAATGCAGTTTTACATTCTCGGCAGGACAAAGTTTGCTGCCATGGCTATAATTGGTGCCCCAGTCGGGACCCCAGGGAATGGACCTGAAGAACCTGCTATATCTAGGTGGGAATATGGCAAAGGCTTGTCAGAATCGATTCCATGCTGAAAGAAAAAGTGTCATAACATTGTAAATTCTCACAATTACTCTATTTAGGATAGCTTTTAACATACTGTTAAGACAAATCTGCAGGAAAATTGAAGAAAAAATGCTCATGAAGACATATTAGAAAGAATTTAAATCCAATCATACATACAATCAAAGTTCAAAAAGACTGAAACATATCCCCATAATCCTAGATTCTTCGGCATTTAATACATATATTTGGTTATGAATGTAATTTATTATGAAAGTTATTTATAATGAAAGTAATTTACAATGAATGTAATTCATAATGAATTTAATTTGTACATGTTATGAATGTAATTTATAATAAATATAATTTATAATTTTAAATGCTATTTATAATTCTAAATGTTAATATATATAAGTTAAATTGTAATTTATGATAAATGTAATTTTAAATGTAATTTATAATGAATGTAATTTATCATGAACTTAATTTATAATGAATGTAATTTATAATGAATGTATATTCCTGTACTTTAATTCTATATTTATTAAGTCTTATCAAGAGACCACTTGTCAAAATTGTTACAAATGGAGGACAAAAGGATGAAAAATGTCCGAGGTAGGAACTTTTTGCCCTCACTTTCATTTGATTAAAGAATCTTTCACCAGGAAGTCATAATGAAAAACAAAGCTAAAAGATATGTCCACTCAGACATTTTGAGCTCAATACAACAAGATTGAAAATCGTTAATTCATAACCTTGTCAATCTTATTACTGTGTGAACATTCTGGTTTACTCACCTTCTCCAGACCAGAGGCCATTATAAGGAATGCTGAAGGAGTCTGATGTCCCCTGGGTGTGGCAGACGATGGGGAATTATTACACTGTAGTACATCCTCATACTCTGATTTCCCTCGGTGGAAGTTAAAGTCCTGTCAAAAATGCCAAATAAAGATTAAACTTCCAGTTTGAGGAAAATCAGTAATAAAAGTTATAAGTGTTGTTACAATAGTCAAAGACTACATCTGTATTTATATGAATTGAATATGACCTTTATCTTTGACCTCTATACTTTAGAGGGATTCTTCCTTTTCGCAATAAGAAAATCTAGAGATTCTTTGTGGAAAATTTTAGGATCCTGACGAAAAATGTATGGTCTACAGCCTGCCTAAAAGGCTTAAGTTCCAGTGGTTGTTCTTCCTCTGAGCATGTTTTAAACACCAATATTCTCTGTACGCACCAAAATGTTTTGGCCACGCAAGTTCTCCAATTTTCATAAAATTTCATACATGGGTAGGGCAAAATGTAAGAAGTAGAAAATCATCAACATATTGTTGCCAAGTGACTTGGTTGCCATGGCAAAATCCTTTGTGACAAACATGAAGTTTAATTACTCATTCTTTGTGCAATTCGTACCACAATATCCATGTCAGAAGACAGGTACGTACATGTACATAAAGTTATTTGCTCACGTCTCAGATTTGTATTCAATGTAAAGTATTCTTAGTAAAGGTGCATAGTTTTAAACAATATCAGCGAATCAAAAATTCTTATCACAATGATAAATCATGGGCAAAGATTACTTTAATCTGTAACCTTGTGAATGGGATTTTACTCAAGTAACAGACACTAAGAGCTCAAGAAATGAACTGCTATTCATACATTTTCCACTTGATTTTTGCATGTCTGAAAGAATCAAAATTTGGCAAAAGCATGGAGTCAATTAATGAATCCTTAAACCTGGTTGCTAGAACTTGAAGATCCATATGTCATGAACCTTAAACAACATTGTAAGCAGAAATTAACATAAAAAATAAATCCCAAGTAAAGCCATGAAGCTGTAAGTATTTGGGGCATTACTTTTGACTATTCAAATAAACTGACAAACATAACCTTGTTTAAGCCAGTATGTGGTGAGCGTTTTCATACATGTATTACAAATAGATCAAAACAAGGTGTATACACTGCCATCCATAAATTAGTATACACCATTTCTGTTCATGTTGCTGTTACAAAATGAATAGTTTTGAATCTATTGTTGTATAATTCTGAAGATGAACCTTATAGAAATCATTTGTAACAAACTTGACCCAAAAATATACATTTTTTGAATTTTCGTTTTCGAATTTATATTAAAAAGACAGTTTTTGGAAAAAAATTGTGCTGATGAAAAAATTAAGTTTCTATTTACATTTTCGTTATCGCAATTCATAATTGTGAATTATGTGAAGCCAAATATTATGGATCTTTCATGTTCAGAATCGAAAAATTTGGATAAACTAATAGAGTATTTAGAGTGATTTCATTGTTTGTATAGTTATTAATGGATGGCAGTGTATAATACATTGGGAGGATAAGCAATGTATCATAAACAATGACATAATACTATACTAAGCAGTATAAACAATACCCTTGAACAATTTTTCTGTATACTTACTCTTTACATCAGTGATCTTAAAATTGGATAAGTGATTTTGAATATGGTTTCTTTCATTCATTAAAAAAATGGATCATGTAATATGAAGTTATAAGCAAAAATTCCAAGAATAATTTAAGTGCCCTACTTTTAGGTGTTTGTTGTACATCATATGCTAAAATGAGTCCTAGTACATGTGCACATGTAGTCACAAGATCAAAATTTTATTCAAGACTTTTTTATTAATCATATGAAATGATAGCACCTATTAACACTTACCACCAGAAAGTTAAATTAAGAAAGAAGTCTTGTCTCAATCATGTTATTAAGGAGGTCCAGGACAGCCAGACTTAAATAAAGATCGAACCATTTAATTTTCCTAAAAATTACAATGTTCATAATTGAAACATACTTTTTCTACCTGCAAAGTTTCATCAATTTTTTACCATTAGTTTTGAAAGCCCCAAAATGTGACGTTAAAATTAACACACTTTAGGTAATGAAAAACAGTTACAAATCTTCTGTAGAGGCAGAATATTAACAAGTTTTGTATTTTTCACTTTAGATATGATGCGGGCAATCAGATATGTATAGAATTATAAATGATCAGTAAGACTATCAAAAGAAATTGTCGAAAGGTGATAAATTTATGTCTATTTTCAGAACATCTTTAAGTTGTTAATTTTTAATAATAAAGTCTGTTTATCTGAAACCCTATCATTTATTTTCCGTAAAAACTTGATATTATCTTCTTTATACGTTAAGTGAAACACCGATAAGTTCCTAATGAAATCTGACCGTCAGTTTTTAAGTTATAGTGATTTTGTTACCCCCTTCCCCTTATTTTTACGTTACCTAATGCTTACGTTCTTGCGAAAAATGCGCCAATATCGCCGTTTCTATTATGACGTCATAACTGATCTAGAGCTTTCCGATGGGCTTCTTTTGGATACTGTTCTGGACCCCCTTAACTAAGGCTTAGTTTAAATATTTTGATGACTAGAATAAAATATGATTTAATAAGAATGAATTAAAAAGATATTATCATAAATATTTTAATAATCTGACATTTCAAGCTCAGTAGAGTCATACTGGCCCACTTGGGCCTTTTGTTTCTTACATCTCTGCGGATTGTGGATACTTCAAATGGATCCCCCCATTCATGTCCAGCCGCCTGCATATTCTGGGCCGTCTTTAGTTTACGAGCAGGGCCATTGTCCATGATAATCTGAAATATATAGTACCCAAATAAAATTGAGCAAATTCAGAAAAAAAATTAATTTGTAGACAAAGTAGAATCAATAATTTGAAATTTAAATCATTTGCTAGAGTACTGAGTAGGAAAAAATTTTATCAAATATCTACAAAACTTTGTACCTTTTAATATAATTCAAATTAGAATTAAAACAAATAGAAAAAGTAATCCCAAAATGTTAATTCCTATGTTTCACAGGCAACGCAATAAAATTCATGTACTTACAGAATAATCAGGACCATACGCCCTGATGGCATGTCCAGTCAGTGTTGCTATGGTAAACAATTGGGGATTCACAGCACACAGGGCCTGTATAAACAAATATATTTAATTCAGAATAACTTTTCCCATTCTTAAGTTCTAATGTAATTAAACCTAGGCAATGCAAAGGTAATTAAAACTAGGCAGTGCAAAGGGTAGCATCCCCTCGCATGGCATGTAAATCAATGAACTCACTCAGGCTGTATACAAGGATTTTAAATGTTTCCAATCTGTGACCTTGACCTATGACCATGAAAATCAAAAGGCTCTTCATTCTGTCATGCACAAGAAGTGCATGAAGTTTGGAAAAAATCCAATCAAAACTGCAATCCCTAGGCTGTGTACAAGGAGTCTAACCTTTTCCACATGGATTTTAACTATTTCCAATTTGTGACCTTGACCTATGATCCATGACCTTGAAATTCAATAGGGTTCTTCCTCTTGCCAAATGAGTTTGTGCAAGATCCAATCAAAACTACAACCTCGAGGCTGTATACAAGGATGTTAGTAATTTCCTATCTGTGACCTTGACGTGACATTTGTCCTATGACCTTGAAAATCAATAGGGTACTTCTTCTTGCCAAAAGGAATAAGATTGTAAAATTTGGTCAAGATCCGATAAAAACTGAGCCCTCGAGGCTGTATACAAGGATTTTAGGCTTTTCCAATCAGTGACCTTTACTTTTGACCTATGACCTTGACAATCAATATCGATCTTCCTCTTGTCATAAGAAATAAGTGTACTACATTTGGTCAAGATCCGATCAAATCTGTGTCCTCTAGGCTGTATACAAGGATTTTAGCCACTTCCAATCTGCGACCTTGACCTTTGACCTTGAAAATCAATACAGACCTGCCTACCTGTTTCTTACGCAAGAATAATTTAAGTGCCCTACTTTTAGGTGTTTGTTGTACATCATATGCTAAAATGAGTCCTAGTGCATGTGCACATGTAGTCACAAGATCAAAATTTTATTCAAGACTTTTTTATTAATCATATGAAATGATAGCACCTATTAACACTTACCACCAGAAAGTTAAATTAAGAAAGAAGTCTTGTCTCAATCATGTTATTAAGGAGGTCCAGGACTAAAGAAAGTGTAATTTAGGGATGTTAAGTGTAATATAAATAATAATGAATTGATTGTAATTTTGAAAAAAAAGCATCGTCTTTTCCCTACATTTTGACATTTGTACAAATCTTAATCATTTACACAATTGCTAATACGATATCAAGCCCTGAACTTACAAGGAATTTATATTGTCAAGTCTATCCCTTTGTTTTTAATATATTAAAAGGTAATTCTGATTGAAAATATGTTTTATGCGTAAAAATGAGCAGCAAAAGCGATGAGCGTATTTGAAGTTCAAAAATCGTAAAAATTATGCCAAACTCGTAAAAGTAGGCAGGTCTGTCAATAGGATTCTTCCTCTTGCCATAAGAAATAAATGTATGAAGTTTCAAGATCCATTCAATACTATGTCATCTAGGCTGTATACAAGAATTTTAGCTACTTCTAATCTGTGAATTTGACATTTGACATATGACCCTGAAAAACAATAGGGTTCTTCCTTTTGCCATAAGGAATAAGTGTATGAATTATGGTCAAGATCCAATCAAAACTGTGTCCTCTAGGCTGTATACAAAGTGTGATGTACACACATACATGTACATGTATATACACTCACCCTCACATGAATGACATCATTACTATATTCCCCTGCAACTTTGTTGCAAGGGGATAATAAGTATGGGAGTTTACAATTTTGGACTCTGAAAACTTTGAGGAACATTAATCAGTAAGACATTTAATACATTAAAGATTGAGAATTAAGTATTTCAGTTTCTGCCAAACCAGTTAGTAGCATACTAACTTTTTCCTTCATATGACAGAGCACATCTGCCATGACCATTCTCCCCTCAGCATCCGTATTCCCGACCCTGATACGAACACCGGCACGTGACGTTATTATCTCATCAGCAACATAACATTCTAAAATCAACCAAAAAAGATTTTTGAAAATACACATGTATTTAAAAAAAAAAAATAATACCATGATACCCAATCTTCAAAATATCTTTTCCTTCAAAATGAAAACATTGTACAATTTATTTTTGCAAGATATGTAAATAACAATGCTTTTACAAATGATTAATTTTCAATACTAAGCAAGTCCATCCTTTCTAAACTTGCAAATTTTCCTATTCTAAGTACATGTGTATTGCAAAAAGGGAACTTGACATGTTTTTATTTCTCTGGTTTCTTGAAAGAAGTAGGAGCGGTAACCTGCCATATCGGCCCTATTTTCAAAGTTGTTTATATATCCATAATATTCTAGTTTATGAAATGTCAAATGTATGGTGAATCCAAATCAGGAAAGCTTATTTTGATTTCACAGTCTTATACTGAATAATATGTCGCTAAAGACGTCTAAAAACCTATAAATCATTGAAAATATCAATAAATGAGCGAAATTTTGATAGAAATTTATGAAATTAAGTATCTATCCAGGCCTTGCCCATGGTAAGTTTTGTACCAATCGATGGATTTCTGATCCGCCTTTAAATTTGCATGAAAAATATCGTGGGGAGGCCTGGATCATAGATGAATTTTGAAGATTTATATGTAAAATACGATGATTTTCCTTTGTTTTGCGTCATTCTGGGCAAATGACGTCAGAACATGACCTCATACATCACGCGCGTGACGTTACGAGGGCTCAGAGTTATGACGCCGTATTTTCTAAAACACTCAACATTGCAAAAAGTGATAATTAATAGTCCGTTTATCAAAAACATTTTTCGTCGAAATTATAGGGCCGATATAAGGGGTTAGCACACCTAGTTCAATCTATAAAAACTAACTACACATGTACTAGTATACATTAGTATGATGTTACCTGAACCAACACTATTTCTGACCATACACATTGCTCCAACAACTTTAAGACCTTTAGGTTTCAGATCTGCTAAAATCTGAAAAAAATAAAATTGTGTGATTGTTAATATCATGCCTTCACAAATCCTAGGGAAATTACATTTTCTTTTCAATACTGAAAATACCATAATATGCAGACTTCATTGTGTATTATATGATAATCTCTAAGGCACAGTCAATTTCATATATGTGTTTAAAGAAAGAGAAAAAAATTTCTAGGATGCACAGCAGTATTCTGTGCTAATTATTCAATTTAGAGGATAAAGTGAACATTATCATTTCAGAGCAAGATTTTGTCACCAATAAAGTCTTAGATAATAGGGATAATATAGGAAAATGTGCCATTTTTGGACAAAATATAGGGAAAATAGGGCACATCTAAAATATAAGTATTTTCTAGGAATTACAGGAATGAATGCCTGATAGCATTCTAATGATTGAGCCTAAATGATAGCTCACAGTAATTAATTATTGTTCAGTACTAAATTTGAAACTCCATTTGTAGTATCACATTAAATTGTCTAATTTTTAAGTCTATACAATTATGATGTTAATGTGACCTTGGCATTAAAGTCTTATCATATATGACATTGGTTCAAAATCATGACATATCTTTGGGGGCTATGGCAAATTGAAATTCAAGCTTGGGTTGGTATGTTATGTCCTTTTAAAGACCTCTAACCATTTCTTTTCACTATGACCTTGGTTCAAGGTCACAACAAATCCTTTGAAAGTGGGCATCAAAGCTAAGATTATTAGTATTGGAAAGATTTTAAAATCCATCTTCACCATGACCTTAGAGACATGGCCTTGGTTTAGGTCTGTAATCTAATAGCACCCTTGCATTCTGGGCAACAATTCTATGTAATAGAATATTCAAATTCATGTAGAGGTTATAAATTTCTGGTCTGGGCATACATGTATTTGAAGAACTTACATGTATATATGGACAAAAAATGGTGGGGAATATCATCTATTATCAAAAGCAACTAATAAACCATAAACCGGTAAGGCCGGATTGCGAAGTGTTTGTATTAGATGACGTATACATTTTTGCACAGACAGAAAGGTCAAAGGTCATTAATACTATTGCGCAATGAAAAAAAGTGATGGTTATAAGGAATCTAAATGTGAAATAACAAAGTCCTACCCCTTATAGTTCAAAAGTAGGTCAAAGGTCAATGTCAAGGTCATTTGATCAAAAGTCATGATATCAAATGAAAGGTCTAGTCATGAGGATTCTACAACTGAAATACCTACCTCTTATAATTTAAAAGTAGGTCAAAGGTCAATGTCAAGGTCACTAGGTCAAAAGTCATGATATCAAATGAAAGATCTCGTCATAAGGAATCTATGTGTGAAATATCAAAACCCTAACTCTTATAGTTTAAAAGAAGTTCAAAGGTCAATGTCAAGGTCATTTGATCAAAAGTCATGATATCAAATGAAAGGTCTGGTCATGAGGAATCTACACATGAAATATCAAAACCCTACCTCTTATAGTTTAAAAGTAGGTCAAAGGTCAATGTCAAGGTCACTAGGTCATGATATCAAATGAAAGATCTTGTCATAAGGAATCTATATGTGAAATATCAAAACCCTACCTCTTATAGTTTAAAAGTAGGTCAAAGGTCAATGACAAGGTCACTAGGTCAAAAGTCATGATATCAAATTTAAGTTCTGTGCAAGAGGAATCTATATGTGAAATATCAAAACCCTACCTCTTATAGTTCAAAAATAGGTCAAAGGTCAATGTCAAGGTCACTAGGTCAAAACTCATGATATCAAATGAAAGGTCTGGTCATAAAGATTCTGCATGTGGAATTTCAAAGCCATAGCCTTTATAGTTCATGAGATATAGCCCAGATTTTTTTATTTTTAAAAGTCGGTCAATCTCCAAGGTCAAGGTCACAAGGTCAAAACTTTTGGTATCAATGGTGAGGTCTTGTGACAAGGAATACATATGTGAAATATAAAAGCCCTATCATTTACCATTCAAAAGTTATGGCCAAGGTTAAAGTTTTTTCAAAAGTAGGTCAAACTCCAAGGTCAACGTCACAAGGTCAAATTTTATTGCTGTGTTTGATTCGTCTCATCATGGTCTATCACCATGTCAAGTTTCAAGTTGCTCCTCCAAACAGTTTTCTCTCAACAGACTTAAACGCAACACTTCAACCAAAACAAACTTAAACGTAACACTTTAACCAAAATGTTGACGCATTGACGGACGGACAGACAGACGGACTTCGCCATTTCATAGACCGGATTTTGCTTCGCAATCTGGCCAAAATCCTAAAATAGATTAAACTTAATTTGTAAATAAAAGGCTAAATATTACTTTCTGGAAACAAAGTGTAATGCTTAATTCCTTCATAGTGTCAGAGAAATCTACTAAGACTAAAAATGAACAACAAGTAATGCTAGATACCTTGAAGAAACCAGCGACTGCTGCGGCACCACATTTATCTCTGTGCATCCCCGCCATCACACCTCCAGCTTTGATATCTGCACCACCAGTATCGTATGTGATACCCTGAGAATCATACAATCCTTAAGGTGATTAAAGAACAAATACAAAGTCCCTGACAACAATACAATACAAGGTGAGTAAAGGAATAGATACAAAGATACAAAAGTCAACGATGAAATTATTGCTTTCAGAATATCATAAACGTAACTGCCTACCACAAAATTACTCATTTTTTCTACAATCAAGTAGACTGATAATTAATATGAATGCCCAGCGAACATTTTTTCTCTCCCCCCCCTTTTTTTTACCTTTCCTACAAGGAAGAGAGTTTGTTGAATGTCTCCTTCCCCCTCATACTCCAGAAATATTACTCGACCTTTGTGACGGTCAACCTCTACAATTTATGAAAATAGTGTCAGAATTTCACATGATGCAGAGTTTATTCAAATCCATTTAAAAGTAGGAATTATGCCATATTCATAATGAAACATTCTATCATTTTTTCTACGATCATAAGCATGTTACTTTGCCAAAAGTTGTCAAAATATCCAATGGCATCCAACTAAGATAATTTTTCATGTCCGTAAATGATGGTAATATAAATGTTTTAAACATTGCAGATATTCACTCGTCCATATACATATTGATTTTTATGATGCTCATGGTTCTCTATACAATTCATATCTAAAATTTCGTTTCAATCTACAAACCAAAGAGTGTCATCCATTGCAAATAGTTTATGGTCTTTGAGTGCTACGTAAGTGTTAAAGGTCGATGGACCATGTTTGTGGTTATCCACAATCATATTACACCCTTGAACTTACTATTGGCGGCTCTGTTAACAGCTTCTAACAGTGGATATTCCTTGGCCAGTGTGGATGGATCAGATGTCACCGATATCTGTCAAACACATTAAACCAATACATTTATATAGACTTATTCAAGTCTTGGTTTCAAACATATATGAGTGGACAAATATAGCTGAATCAGGGCCCAGTACCATAAACTAAAAATTGACTGAAGTCTACATTTCAATTTTCTTTTATCTCATTTATATAGTATAAGTGATGACTTGAACTTATTCACATAATTTATCTATTTCAAATCAAATCAAATTTTCACTGATTTGTTATATATCGTATTTTGAGAATTTTACTTGAATCAATTCTTAGTTTATGGTTCCGGGCCCAGATGTCACTAAAATCTGTCGGAAATGTCATGAATTTATATAGAATTGTTCAAGTCTTTTAGAATTTGTATCAAACAAATAATAATTATGACATTAAGAACATCCTTAGCAAATACCATTTAGCCTTCAAATAAATTCATTATCACAAACTTAGAATCAAAATAATATGTTAAGTTTCTCATTCAAGTAAGGTAAAGGAATTTACCTTGATACAGGTTCCTTTGAATACATCCTCTACATAACTCTGTACACGTGGGGCCGCCATCCTCTCTGGGTCAGATCCACCAATGTCACGTGTTACAATCCTGTATCATATGATTTGATTCAGGTGAAATAAAGCCTGCGTTTAAACGAATGCCCCCGTTGGCATCTTTGTTTAGTATAAACTTCGTTTTCTGTTAAGTATGTGAAAGGTCAAGGTCAACAATATTGGTATCATTGGACACAAAGAACACTCATGCGAAATATGAAAGCCCTATTACTAACCATTCAAAAGTTGTGCCCAATGTTAAAGTTTTTGAAAAGTAGGTCAAAGGTCAAGGTCATGAGGTCAAAAATGTTGGTATCAATGGAAAGGTCTTGTCACAAGAAATACACATGTGCAATATGAAAGCTCTATCACCTCCATTCAAAAGTTATGCCCAATGTTAAAGTTTTTGAAAAGTAGGTCAAAGGTCAAGGTCATGAGGTCAAAAAATTTGGTATCAATGGAAAGGTCTTGTTACAAGGAATACACATGTGAAATATGAAAGCTCTATCACCTTCCATTCAAAAGTTATGCCCAATGTGAAAGTTTTTTTGGACAGACAAACAGACAGACAGGCCAAAAACTATATTCCCCCGAATCTGTGATTCCGGGGGGCATAAAAAATGAGATAATACAATTCAACATAACTCACATGAGTATGATAGACTTGAAAACAGACATGAGAAATTTCTTAGATATACATCAATTTTTACAACATTATGAAAGTTGCCAACCTTGCAAGCTATAATGATGACATCACCTGATGCTTTATCCATGTAAATCTAGCCTAATCAAGATATAACACCAAAATTTCAATCTTGATGAAGAGATATAAAATTTCTTATGATGGCCAATCAAAGGAGGTCATACAATTTTAAAATTTCTTACCTGCCAGATTCCAAGGCGTTATCTACTACAATGCCTTTGGTTACTCTATCCATATCATCACACCAAAGTCCCATAACCTCAGCCTTTGGGCATAATGCTGGACGCCCCTCTCTGATCTCCAATGGCTGAAATAAGGCAAAAATACCATACAATAATAATGTATTGCTATCATGATAAACATGTAGCTTACTTTCTACTACTCACTTGTCCCATGACATAAAATCCTCCATTAGTTTTGAGGTAACTTTTCAGTGTTTCAGGTTTAGATCAATGTGTTATTGAATATATCATAAAATTTACTTTTGTAAACCAGAACTTGTTATAATTTGTAGATTTACGATAAAAAAAAACATCCTGACCCCTCCTAAACAAAAAATTATGATCAAACTCCCTGGTAAAGAATGGTAAGTCCATTCGGTGTATAAAAAATACACATCAAAATAAAGTAAAAGAGGATGTAAAGTTTTAGGCCGTCTTCACAAAAGCTCACTGGCATGATGCCCTTTGATACAAGAAATTCTGCCAGGCTAGCAGAAATTGTCTAACAAACTATAGGCCCACAATCTTCCAGAAAAAAATGTCTTCAGGCTAGTAGTTCAAAAACGTTTTCATGAAAACTGTTAAGGTAAAATTCCTTCACCAATTTACAATTGAATTCATTTCATACAAGTATATATGAAACGAAAAATAAATGTGGGGAAATACCTGTAGCAAGAGAGAAACACAAAAACATGCAGACCCTACAAGAACATAATCATTATATCTTTGGAGAGTGAAAATCTATAGCCCACATACAAAAATATATGACTATATATAATTAACATAGAGCATATATGGTATATAAAATTCTGATTCTTAAAAATTGATCTCCCAATGATTCTTTTTCAAAAATTAAAAAAAAATTTCATTCATTTCATTTTGTAACTTTCCTAGGTTTCATTCATATTTCTTCTCATCTTCATCTTTTTCATTCATTTCATTTTGTTCTTCATCAGTTATTTCAAAAATATTTGTAATCTAAATTTCCTACATTTTACTATCCTATTCAATATAATTGTTGCAGTCTTTTTCTTTCTAAATATTGTCTGAATTTTCTATTTCGAAGTATATTTTTCTTTTTATACATGGAGACCCGTGATTCATGATTTTTCACAAGTCTCTGTACACATGCATAACTCTATTCTACCTACCACATATAAGGCATGAAGTGCCCCTAGAGTCGCTACAAATCCAGCTTTTTCAAACGATTTGTCAATGGGACGTACAAACAATGGCTTCTTGCATCCAGCCTGTAATGCTCTGTAAATAGATTTGCAGTTATGAAGAACCCAATCAAAAGATATATATATTTTACAAATGTACTTCTATTTCTATATCAAGGCCTGATAAGGAAAACTAAAATACAATTAACTTTTACATTGAGTTTTCAGTATAAAATATCTTAAAATTAAAGAAATGAAATGTATTTTTCGATGTACCTTTTAATTCCTCTCTCTGCAGCATCAGCAAATCTTCTAACATCATCATAGTCCCTGTTCAGTGGTCCCGTGGGGGCAAATATCTGACGAGCAATAGCATAAATTGATAAGTGAATATACATTAAATCAATAAGTACTTCAATCTAATTTTTATTAAACATATATGTATTGTCATGTAAATATCGATGTAATTAATACTTGATGTACCAGGATGTTATAATTGACCTGCTATGATATAATACTTAATGATATATTTGACCAGCCAGGATGTTTTAAAATGACAAACCAGGATGTAATAATTAACCGAACAGGATGTCATAACTGACTTACAAGGATGTAATACTTGACCTATTAGAATGTAATACTTGACCTATCAAGATGTAATACTTGACCTACCAGGATGTAATACTTGACCTATCAAGATGTAATACTTGACCTACCAGGATGTAATACTTGACCTACTAGGATGCAATATTTGACGTACTAGACCTATCAGGCTGCAATACTTGTCATACCAGAAAGTAATATTTGACTTATTAGGATGTAGTACTTGACCTACCTGAATGTAATACCTACCAGGATAAAATACCTTATCAACTAGGATTATGTATGGTACCTACTAGTAATAGTAATAATTGATCTAACAGGATGTAATACTTGACCTACCAGAATGTAATACCTACCAGGATAAAATACTTGATCAACTAGGATTATGTACCTACTAGTAAGAGTAATAATTGAACTAACAGGATGTAGTACTTGACCTACCAGAAT
Source organism: Pinctada fucata (assembly GCA_028142955.1). Taxonomy (NCBI): domain Eukaryota; kingdom Metazoa; phylum Mollusca; class Bivalvia; order Pterioida; family Pteriidae; genus Pinctada; species Pinctada fucata. The sequence continues at coordinate 18,135,341 of AP027105.1, forward strand.
GTAATACCTACCAGGATAAAATACTTGATCAACTAGGATTATGTACCTACTAGTAAGAGTAATAATTGATCTAACAGGATGTAGTACTTGACCTACCAGAATGTAATACCTACCAGGATAAAATACTTGATCAACTAGGATTATGTACCTACTAGTAAGAGTAATAATTGATCTAACAGGACGTAGTACTTGACCTACCAGAATGTAATACCTACCAGGATAAAATACTTGATCAACTAGGATTATGTACCTACTAGTAAGAGTAATAATTGAACTAACAGGATGTAGTACTTGACCTACCAGAATGTAATACCTACCAGGATAAAATACTTGATCAACTAGGATTATGTACCTACTAGTAAGAGTAATAATTGATCTAACAGGATGTAATACTTGACCTACCAGAATGTAATACCTACCAGGATAAAATACTTGATCTACTAGGATTATGTACCTACTAGTAAGAGTAATAATTGAACTAACAGGATGTAGTACTTGACGTACCAGAATGTAATACCTACCAGGATAAAATACTTGATCAACTAGGATTATGTACCTACTAGTAAGAGTAATAATTGAACTAACAGGATGTAGTACTTGACCTACCAGAATATAATACCTACCAGGATAAAATACTTGATCAACTAGGATTATGTACCTACTAGTAAGAGTAATAATTGAACTAACAGGATGTAATACTTGACCTACCAGAATGTAATACCTACCAGGATAAAATACTTGATCAACTAGGATTATGTACCTACTAGTAAGAGTAATAATTGATCTAACAGGATGTAATACTTGACCTACCAGAATGTAATACCTACCAGGATAAAATACTTGATCAACTAGGATTATGTACCTACTAGTAAGAGTAATAATTGAACTAACAGGATGTAGTACTTGACCTACCAGAATGTAATACCTACCAGGATAAAATACTTGATCAACTAGGATTATGTACCTACTAGTAAGATTAATAATTGAACTAACAGGATGTAGAACTTGACCTACCAGAATATAATACCTACCAGGATAAAATACTTGATCAACTAGGATTATGTACCTACTAGTAAGAGTAATAATTGAACTAACAGGATGTAGTACTTGACCTACCAGAATGTAATACCTACCAGGATAAAATACTTGATCAACTAGGATTATGTACCTACTAGTAAGAGTAATAATTGATCTAACAGGATGTAGTACTTGACCTACCAGAATGTAATACCTACCAGGATAAAATACTTGATCAACTAGGATTATGTACCTACTAGTAAGAGTAATAATTGATCTAACAGGATGTAGTACTTGACCTACCAGAATGTAATACCTACCAGGATAAAATACTTGATCAACTAGGATTATGTACCTACTAGTAAGAGTAATAATTGAACTAACAGGATGTAGTACTTGACCTACCAGAATGTAATACCTACCAGGATAAAATACTTGATCAACTAGGATTATGTACCTACTAGTAAGAGTAATAATTGATCTAACAGGATGTAATACTTGACCTACCAGAATGTAATACCTACCAGGATAAAATACTTGATCAACTAGGATTATGTACCTACTAGTAAGAGTAATAATTGAACTAACAGGATGTAGTACTTGACGTACCAGAATGTAATACCTACCAGGATAAAATACTTGATCAACTAGGATTATGTACCTACTAGTAAGAGTAATAATTGAACTAACAGGATGTAGTACTTGACCTACCAGAATATAATACCTACCAGGATAAAATACTTGATCAACTAGGATTATGTACCTACTAGTAAGAGTAATAATTGAACTAACAGGATGTAATACTTGACCTACCAGAATGTAATACCTACCAGGATAAAATACTTGATCAACTAGGATTATGTACCTACTAGTAAGAGTAATAATTGAACAAACAGGATGTAATACTTGACCTACCAGAATGTAATACCTACCAGGATAAAATACTTGATCAACTAGGATTATGTACCTACTAGTAAGAGTAATAATTGATCTAACAGGATGTAGTACTTGACCTACCAGAATGTAATACCTACCAGGATAAAATACTTGATCAACTAGGATTATGTACCTACTACATTTGTAGTAAGAGTAATAATTGAACAAACAGGATGTAATACTTGACCTACCAGAATGTAATACCTACCAGGATAAAATACCTTATCAACTAGGATTATGTACGGTACCTACTAGTAATAGTAATAATTGATCTAACAGGATGTAGTACTTGACCTACCAGAATGTAATACCTACCAGGATAAAATACTTGATCAACTAGGATTATGTACCTACTAGTAATAGTTATAACTGATCTAACAGGATGTAATACTTGACCTACCAGAATGTAATACTTGATTTATTAGGATGTAATACTTAATTGACCTACAAGGATGTTATACTTGACCTACCAGGCGTTTTGATGGAATGACATCTGTTGACAAGATCACCACATTCTTCTCATAGGAATCATCTACCTAAAAGTTGTCCAACAGAAATATACTCTTCATATTCAATTCCTCTAAACACAAATAAATAAGAGTTGGTGTAGAGCACAAGGAAGTTACAGACATAACTTTTATTTTCATTTTTATCAATATTAAATTTATTACATGTACTTCCATTTAGAAAAAGCTTCAGACTTTTTGAATGTTTTAGATCCTCTGACCTTAGCGTATTCTTGTAGTGGTCGTTTCAGACACTCTAGGTCGCCTACTAGCTTATTAACACTATCTGTCACCACAATGACACCATCATACTGGGCGTCTTTGACATTCACACAGGGTCTCAGCTCTGGTAGTCTGAAATTATTAAAAGATTAAATAAATTAATTTACGATAATTATGAATGAACAAATGTGAGTACAGAGGACTCCAGTTAATCTGATAGTCAATTTGTCGGGAGATCATTATCAGATTAACAGGAGTATCAGATTATCTACTGATTTATTTCATTTTTTATATTCATATATGTATGATGTAATATGATACTGAATAAATTAAAAGTCATGTTTGTAAAACATCAATATCTCCCTAGGCTGCTTTGATTATGCAAGCAGATTCAGATTCAGATTCAAAATTTATTAGCAACAGTTTTTATATTTGGATTAATGAATCTATCATGGTCTTGACCTAGATATGTGTATGAACTTGATCTGGATTTTCATGTGATGTATCTTAGGATTTCTATATCCTAAGTTCATATTTGGGTCCGATCGAAATTTTTTGACAGAATTATGCCCCTTAAACTTAGAAAAATAAGAAAATTTAAGTGTTTTCTTTCAATATTTCTGGAATTGATTCACATAAAAAATAAGAAAATTTAAGTGTTTCCATTCAATATTTCTAGAATGGATTCACATTTTGAAATGAAATATTGTAGACAGATACATCAAATGAAAATCTACTGTCCGCGCGGCTCACTTTGGAAACTGGATATACGAAATTTTGATAACTTTGTCATTCAACAATTAAAAAAAATCTATATCATTGAATAGATCTCGCTTAGTCGTAAATTTTGGTATATGATACATGGTCGAGGATTTATGCAATCATATTATACAGACAAAATAAGTTTCAGATAGGGCGTTTTCAATGTTAAATTTCAGCGTGACGTTGCCGAGTTTAACATTGACACTATGGAGAGCGTCACGACGTCACGGGAAAAATTAGCATGGGAAATGGCCCATCTAAAACTTGTTTTGTCAAAATAGTTTGATTGGGTGTACTCACTATCATATAACATATACCAAAATTTACGACTAAGCGAGATCTATTGAATGGTATCAACTTCATTTTAATTTTTGCATCATAAAGTAGTCAAATTGGCATTTATTCAGTTTCTGAAGTGAGCCGCGTGGACAGCATGTCATTTTCATTTTTGAGTCTGATCGATTTTTTTTTTTTGGTCAGAGTTATGCCCCTTAGACTTAGAAAAATAACAAAATTGAAGTGTTTCTGTTCAATATATCTGGAATGGATTCACATTTTGAAATGAAATTTTGAATTGATACAGATACATATCAAATGAAAATCTAGGTCAGTTCAAAATTGAGTCCGGTTAGAGAATAATGGAGAATGCCTGGTCACATAGTGATGCATCTTGGACTTAAAAAAATATAAGAATTTATGGGTTTCATTCATTATCTCTGGAATGGATTCACCTATTGAATTTGAGCTTTAGTTTAAAGATACATCACGTGAAAATCCAGATCTGTAGCTAGGGGGAGGAGGGGGCAATGTTATGAAAAAAAATCCATTTTCCATTGATTTCTACAGAAAAAAAAAACATATTTTGCCCAAAACAAAATTTAGGAAAACAAAGCACGATAAATCTTATCCAACTGCTGATTATGATGAAACCAAGAACTGGCATTAATTTTGTGAAAGAATTAATTTTCTTGAAGTTTCCATTTTGAAAATTCCGCTTTTTCAGGGCAGATTTTACGCCTAATATTATCAGCTCCTTTCAGTAGGTCAAATTCCATGATCAAGGTCAAGTTGTCAGGGGTCTTTAAACAAACACAAAGGTGAAATAAAAAGATATCCATTTCTGAAATATGACTGCCATATCACATACTCATACTAGTCAAAATGTATGCCCTGTGATAAAATTCTGCAAATGTAGGTTAAATATCCAGGTAAAGATCACTGGATTTAAGGATCGGTACCGATAGGAAAGTACTGTCAAATGGAATGAACTTGAAGTTATGAAAGTCTTGTTACAAATCAAAATCTATGCACAAAGTTAACTTATTTTTATTAAAAGTACATTGAGCAGCAAGGTCAAGATCACACGATCAAAGACCAAAGACCAAATCTTAATTTCAAACAACGAATTTTACGTACAATCCTTTAAAGAATAAAGTTTGATAAGTACCATGCCCTAGACACATCATCCCCGTTAAGTTTCATGACTATACATTTAGCGACAAAATTATCTATTCAGGGCATCTATCTCATGGTTTTGAAAGTACGTGGGAATACATTGGTACACACATTTACACGATCGTATTAAATAATGTTTACACAACTTCATAAATAATATTACGAAAAAATTACAACGTAATATACTATAATATACATGTCTTAACTGAAATGATCGATATTTTTACAGGTTAGCTGGGAACGACAGCCAGTGTATGCCCCCCCCCCCCTATTTTATTTGGCTTGTTACCCGATAACAATCGATAATATACACTGCCATCCATAAATTTGTATACACCATATCTGTTCATGTTGCTGTTAAAAAACAAATAGTTTCGAATCTATTGTTGTATAATTCTGAAGATGATCGAACCTTATAGAAATCATTTGTAACAAACTTGACCCAAAAATATACATTTTCTGAATTTTCGTTCTTTTTTATATAAAAATGACAGTTTTTGAAAAAAAAAATTGTGCTGATGAAAAAAGTTTCTATTTACATTTTCGTTATCGCAATTCATAATTGTGAATTATGTGAAGCCAAATATTATGGATCTTTCATGTTCAGAATCGAAAAATTTGGATAAACTAATAAAGAATTTAGAGTGATTTCATTGTTTGTATAGTTATTTATGGATGGCGGTGTATAATATTTGCTTATCTACATGAAGGTTATGTCGTGTTATCAACATGACCAAGTATCAATAAAGTAAACGTGTCGAACTTTTTTAATGCAAATAATTTGAGAAAAATTCCTTACCCGTTCCCGGTTGCCATTTCCCGTCTTGACACTAGGCCTCTATAAATCCACTGTGTATTATGTTATTTATTTCGTCAGAGAGGGTTATATATAGTTTATCAAGTTTCCTCCTTCTCAGAAGAATGAATAATAACAAAATCTTTCAAATTCAATTTTGGAAAATTATCAAGGATGAGTTTAAAAGCCACAATAAATGTTTAAGGCACCCAGACAGTCAGTGCACTTGTGCAAAGTACTAGTACATGTATTTTATCATTGAAAGAAAATGAAGAGAAGATACATAAGACCGCCTATATTTAAACAATGGCCTTGACCTTTGACCTTAATAATTAATAAAGTTCTTCTGTTTGCCATGGTGATCAATCCTTTTAAGGTAAGTACAGATATCCCAAGCATAATGCATCTGCAACCTTCCCAACAAATTTATTGACACTGTTTGCTGTTACCTTGACATTTGACCTGTAAAACCCAATAGTTTCTTCTTGTGACCTTGTAGTTACTGTTTAGTTCTTATCCCACCCACAATACTGGTCGATGGTCATATCGGGGACAGACGGACGAGGTTAATGTCATTACTCGGGAATAGATTTGAAAAACAATTTCTTTTCTTACTTCGATTATCATCAAACAATGGAAGGACGACTGGCCCTATTCCGAGCGTTGCATCGCGATGTCGACATCAATAAGCTAACTTACAATTTCATCTTGGAATCTTTTATAGTATAAATGGTTGAACGTACTAGTATTTGACATTAGTTACATGTGCGTGTAGACAAGTTACAAAATGGCCTAAATCGGGCCAATCAAAATTGAAATATACATAGAATTTATAACTCGTATTCCAAAAACTCAAAACTTTTAAAAGCCAGGGGTAATTCTGACTTTATTTAACTATTTATCTTTAGTTCTTTTCTTTTACCATTGTTATTGATTTGTAAAGAACTGTCCAGAAATTAGTGATCGGTTGCTCCTATTTATTGTCCAAGCTGCCAAAAAGTACAAAGATTGCATCATGCAAGTCTATACATTGCCTAACATAGTTAATTTTAGGCCCGACTAATCGTTCCAAGTAATTCTAATTGTTCAACGTTTTAAGAAAACGCTGTACTTAAAGCCCCTGTCACACTGTGGCGAATTGGAGCTACGAGTTTTGTACGAGTGCTGGCGAGTTAAAACTCGCCGAAATTTCCCCGAGTTAGTCTTGATTTTTTGTGATTACGACATGGGCTCGACATTCGCTCGATATCTCTACGAGAATAGTACGACATTTGGCGACCTGTACGATTTGTACACGACATCTTCTCGACATACGAAGACTTTGGTACGAGAAGATACGAGTTAAGTACGAATTAAGTACAAGTTTATACGAGATGTGGCGACATGCCTACGAGTTAAGCACGAGATAAGTACGAGTTATGACGAGCTGAGTACGAGAAGTGTACGAGTTATGTCAACACATTATGAATTTGGTATAAATTTGTGTTTAAGTGTTTTTAGCTCACCCGATCTGAAAGCCCTTGACAGGGATTGGTATTGTCATTATTGTAGCATTTTGACCGTCGACAAGATATCTTCCTTTTGTGTGATTTACGTGTATCGACTCACGTTACGTTTTCTTCCTCAAGACTGCTGAAAAATTTGAATGAATTGGTCTGAACAAGCTTCAAAACAATGTATATAACACGATACATCTTCATTTCTTAATTATCTTCTTCTGGACGATGCAAAATCTGTTGAAAAAATATCTTCTACAATCGCAGAAGAGATCTATTAGTAAAAGTAACGAATCTGAGAGTCCAAGATGGGTGCAGATTCAAGATTGTTATATTGAAGAGCCAATTATGGACTCTTTTGAATTTGATCATGTACAGGCTAAAATTGAGGTCTTCTTCTTTCCTTTTTTTTTATAACTTTCAATATTATTTAAGCTGAAAATTATAATACGTACAATGTATCATAAAGTACTAGCTATTCTGCCAAGGGAAGGGGGTGGGGATTGTCTTGTTCTCTTCCATAATCTTTTTCAATACAACCAGAATATTTTTTATAATCCTGTCAGCTGGACTTACAAGATCGTATACGGGTAGCAGGTGCTCAATGTCTTATACCAACTTGAAGATAAATCTGTCATAGATGAAAGATGGGACTGTTTCCTTGTTTTTTATGTATTAGGACAAAATGATGTAAGAGGTTGTAAACATTGACAAACTTATCACGATTATTTGGATTCTTCTGGAGTTCGTATGTGTATTAAGCTCGTGTAAGCCTTGAACATGTTAGCCCACCTGGGCCTCTTTTATTTTTGTTCTCTATCATTGCTATACTATGAAAGCGAAAACATTTAAATGCATGCTGCAGAGGAAGACTGGATTTAAGTGTACTAAACTCGGCAGAACTCGAGAAGATGTCGAGACAGTGTCGAGCAGAACTCGTACAAAGTCGTGCAGGTGTCGAGAAGAGGTCGGTACAACTCCCATGATGTCGTGCAGACATCGTACTCATGTCGTTTTAACTCGTATATAAACTCGGCCCTTCTCGCACGAGTTTGATTCATGGCGAGAAGCGACGAGAAGTGGAGACATGCAGACGATGCCTGTACGAGTTTGTGCGACATCTATTCGACCTCTGTTCGACATCTCCTCGACATGCGCACGACATGAAAACTCGCACGACAATTTTAAACCGTTTAAAATTCTCGCCGCCTCACGCCGAGTTCTGGCGACATCAGGCGACATTTCTTCGACATGTGAAGACATCTGTACGAGTTCCATGCGACAAATGACGAGTTGTGGCGAGTTGCAACTCGCCACAACTCGTAGCTCGAACTCGCTACAGTGTGACAGGGGCTTAACGAATGCTTCAATCATACAAGACAGGGGTGTAGATAGGCAAACGTTTGTATGCAAAAACGTCCACATCGACTGGGAAAAAAAGCATGGACGTCACGTGCAATATCTTTATGTGGACGTACAGTAATCTTGATCTTAAATATGGTTCATCATTTGCTGACAACGAATCATACGCTATTCAGCTCAAATACACATCATATGCTTGCTTCATTTTCGCGGACCCCGAACCCCATCAACGAGAGGGAAAACACCCTTCCATACTCTCCCAAACTCGGTAATTCATCGTCCGCATAAAAAAGTGCCTGGTCCCCCTCCCCTCCCCCCCCCCCCCCCCCCCCCCCCCCCCCCAGCAGTTGAGAGTCTGGGTACACTCACATCGAAAACACCCTAGCTGTGCCCCTGCAAGAAGTCATGATCCAACTATTTCCTATTTCGATCAAGGAGGATCCAAAAGCAGAAATAACCACAGGCACTTGTTATATGACCCCCCCCCCCCTACCATTTCTCATTCCATCCATTACTGGGGGATATGACCAGTAAGCTTGAAGCATGACACATATAACTTAGTTCAAGCCCAAATCATTTAATATAACAATATGCAATATACATGACATACAAATATATTATAACATTCAAGGTTGTGTGTGTGTGGGGGGGGGGGGGGGGGGGGGGGGGGCACAGGCACCTGATTCCTAGAAAGAAAAATTAAAACCCTTTCTTAAACGCCCGTTTCTCTTCTCTTTACCTTTCTCTAAGGCACGACAGCTTCCATGTTTTAAATCGAGTCGAAACCTACACGTTACCGTCATCCTGATTGTCCAACATTTATATAAAAAGGTAAAAATGTGGTAAAAGTTTTGTTGGACAATCAGGATTTTAGGTAGTACCAATTACATTGTTTGCATAATTACTTAGTTAATTGATCTCATTGATATTGCCGCTAATTGGCTCAGGTAAATGTTGGACAGATATGGCATAACCTCATAAATCTAAAATAAATAAGATAAAAAGACGTATACTAAGTACATGTATCTGAAGTATTTTTTAAACTTTTTTTAAGTGCCTCTACCCGGGACGTATATATACGTCCCTGCTTCTTCACTATTTAAGTCGTCAGTATCACAGGTGCCTGCAGATATGATTGTTTCCAATCACCACCCCCCCCCCCCCCTCTTTCTTTCTCAGAATCATGGCTAAAATGGCCGTGGACTAAAGAAGTTTTTTTTTTCTTTTTCGCCCTTCTTTACTCCACGGCCATTCTGAGAAAGAAATAGGGGGGGGGGGGGGGGGGGGTTGGAAACGATCATATCTTGCCGAGGCACCTGTCGTCAGGATGAACATTTACGGACTATATTTGATAAAACAATTTTTCGTTAGAAATCGACAATTGTACATGTAGATATTGGTGGCTTTTAGGAGATTAGCGGAGAAATTTTTATCTCAAACTAGCAGACAGACAGTAGGCTTGCAAGATAGACAGCAGACATAACCATCCATATTAAAATTAACTGGTTCTATAATATAACAAACATTTAGCATATATAAGAGTTGCATGCTCATGAACAACCTCCATTTTACTCCAAAATAGAGGGGGAAAGTAACTGATTTTTTTTTTGCTATAACAATATAAATCGCTTGTAAAACCATGGAATACATATCCTTTATTATAGGAATCGCTTGCATTTTATAGAAAATATCCAGAAATCTGCTCCTTTTTTATGAAAACTGCTATTTAAGACTTGAGCGGACATCTCCTCATTTCTACTCAAAATGGTACAAAGATGGTTACCATGTTTACATTCTGGTCAGCACAACAGCACATAGAGAATATAAACGGTCAAAGCAGGCCCTTATACATTTTGAAGCAATTTTTAGTAGTACATCTAAACTGAAGAGCTTAATTAAGACGTCACCTGGAAATGGTTAAGGTCGTACATGTAGGAACCTTTGTCAAGGTTACTTAGACTGTGATATACCAAAGTTGACAAAATTCTGAAACTTTTCGTAAAAATGATAGATATTAACTCAGAAATCATGCAATATTGGGATATTAGATATGCTAGAGAAAATCTGCAAAGCTCTTTAAAAAATCTATGAAATCCTGAATTTGTTGTTTGTATGTCATACATGATGCACGTACATAAAAAATGAAAAAAAAATTGATTATCATTTTTTTTTTTTGCGAAAAAGCTCGTTTTCTATGATTTTATTTTAACTTTACTAAAGATTGTAGTGTATTTTTCTCCATATTGTCCTCCTCATCATTTTAAGTAATTATCTACTATTACATGTACATGTAGCCGATGATCTACTGAAAATCATAATTGAGAATTCAATTAATTTTGAGTGAAACTTTAACATTTATTTTATTTTTCATGCATCAAATTTAAATTATCTTTGTTCAATTTGGTGAAAATAGATTTTCAAGTATGAAAAAAAGCCCTAATTGGTATGTTTATTTAGACAAATAGGTGTGTTTATTTAACAATACAGGTGACCTTAAATTTTTTGTTGGACAATCAGGATATGGGAATTTCAAAATGTTGGACAATCAGGATTGAACCGGCAAGGGTAACAACTCAAACTAACGGTACTGCACATGCTAAGAATAGCGTGTAGTGTAGGTTTCGACTCAATTTCAGTTATTTGGTGTTGAAGATTGAGTTTTAATTTTCTTTGTAGGAATCTGGTGCCTGTGGGGGGGGGGGGGGGGGGGGGGGGTTCGATGTACAACGTTATCTTGATCAATGAATGCATGAGACAATATCAGTGAATGAAAAAGTAAAATTATTCATAAACACTAGATCACCACCAAATTATCCAGTGCCCCCTCTGCCAGGGGTCAAGTGGCGAATTTTGCCGATTTTTTTACTGAAAGTGGGCAAAAATATACCTGTTTTCGGAAAATTTGGGATCGGGGGGGGGGGGGGGGGGGGGGGGGCTCTGCACCCCCCTGAATCCGCCACTGATACCATGTCTAGGAGCCAGCACCTACCCTACCATCAACCCCCCTCCCTTCTCCCCTTTTCTATTTTACATGCTTGCCATTCGATCTATATGATAATTTGAAATTCGGAGTTAGTGCAACAACCATACACCATTACCAGCGGCGGATCCAGCGCCCCCTTTGACGGGGGGGGGGGGGGGGGGGGTAAAAGTGCGAATTTTGCTGATTTTTACTGAAAATGGGCCAAAATATATCTATTTTGGGGAAATCTTGGGTCAGTGCCGGGGGGAGAAGCCCCCTCCGCACCACCCCCCCAAATCCGCCACTGATTACATGTAACCTACATTTCACAGTATACACGGCAACATTTGGCATAATTCTTACCCCCCCCCCCCTTTCCCCTTCTGCACTTATCTTCATTACACGTGTAGTTTTACCCGAATTTTGGCGATCATGATACAATTTTCTGTCACAATATAATGATTTTTAAGGAAAAACTTCAAATAATATAATGGTTTTATGCTGAACAGATAAATGAATGAATACACATGCATGCTAACTTACCCGGTCATCTTTGTGTCACATGACCAACTGATCATGTGATCAAGTAGCGTTCTATTTATCAAAGTTTCCGTACATCATGCGTTTTCTTCAGTTTGAAGCCGATGGAAAGAGGCGCGTGGGCATTGAACTGCCGGGCGATGGAGGGATCGTGGACCTGTCAACGGCGGATCCAGGTTTACCAACTGACATGCGAAGCTTCATCGAAGGTGGACAAGAAATGATAGATGCAGCGGCAAAGTAACTAGCATTTGTTTATATGATATCATATTGACATGTAAGAGATTGAATGGGATGATAATTTCTTTAACCCTAGCTCTTACAGATAGATATAATATATTAGCTTCATGCAAGCTATGTACAGGTCCACAGCTATGCATAAATTACAGGGACGTATATACACAGATGCACGTCGACCCCTGATAATTACTATGTAAAATGCCATCCAGTTTTATCCTGTTTTAGCCTATCTGCATTCACATATGATGTTCTTCCTTTTATGCACTTTTATATAAGGATGAATGTGTAATGTTTTGATTGAAGGTATAATTATCGACCATTATAAATGACACTGTACATGCACGTATAGTCTTTAAGTCCCAGACAAGTGCAATAAATAATCTAAGGAGGGATGGAGGTTCTGACCCTCTCCTGTAATTAAAAAATAAAAGAATATGCTAATTTTTTGCAATTTACTCAATCATAGTATACGTTTAATTCCAACCCAACCCCCATGCATCCACATCCCTGGAGTGATAGAGGCTAAATAAGTTTAATAAGACCTCCCTGGAAAAAGTTTCTAAATCTACTATAACATTGCATGCAATAAGGAAAGTAAAAAATAAGTGTTATAATCTGCAATCTGATTACATGGCAGAATAGCTGATTTTCCAGTAGATTCATTGGGCGGACAGACACCAGACATTACAAAATTTGGCGTTATTTTCATTGTGACGTCATATTATAGAAAACATGACAATGCATAAAAGTCAGTGCCATCAAATATAATGTCACAATTAGAAATTTTGACAAATGATGTGATGTCTGGTGTCTGTGCATTATAATGAAATCAAGGTTTAAAACAGTCATTAATATTTTCTGGAAAATGGATTATATTGATCATAAGAATTAAAGATAACATCACTGACAATTTCTTTTGAAATTGTAAGCTAGTAAACTTTTACAGAGCTATGAACAGCGGAAAAGGTATAATCAAACCCAGATCATCAGTGAAGGTAGTGGCACCCATATATAATCCTGACAAAGTGTTGTGTATAGGGATGAACTACAAGGACCACTGTGAGGAACAGAACGCCCCGGTACCCGTAGAACCTGTTATATTCAACAAGTTTCCCAGCTGTATCATAGGACCTACAGATGATCTCCAGTACCCAGCAGAAACTACGGTAAGTAAGAATTTAAGTATCTCATACAAATTAATAGAATTTGTTTCCTGATCATCACATTTTTATGTCACAAAAGTAGGTCATGGTCACATTGTAAAAAATGTTGGTATCAACATAAAGTTCTACTCACTCACAAGGGTCATGTGAAATTTCAAAGCTTAATCACTCATCATTCAATAGCTATGCTTAGGGTTGAAGTTTTTAAAATTATGTCAAACTCCAAGGTCAAGGTCACAAGGTAAAAGTTATTATGGTCAACACTTACATTATGATAAGGAATAATTATGCGAAGTTGATCTGAAAGTCCATTTCACTAGCCATTCAAAAGTTGTCCAATTGCAAGGTCAAGTTTTTTAGCTCTACTGGTCTCAGACCAGTCGAGCTTATGCGATCACCCTTTGTCCGGCATCCGTCCGTCTGTCCGTCTGTCTGTCTGTCCGTAAACAATTCTTGTCCGGACAACTCCTCTGAAACTGTTAGAGATAGAAAGTTAATTCTTTTTGCATTTTACTTGGACCATGGTCTAGTTGTGCACCTGACATTTAGTTTCAGTCCCTGACCCCCAGGGTCTTAGAAAATGGGCGTGGTCATTAAATTCTATGTAATCTTGTCCGGACAACTCCTCTGAATCTGTTAGAGATAGAAAGCTAATTCTCTTTGCATTTTACTTGGTCCATGGTCTCGTTGTGCACCTGACATTTAGTTTCAGTCCCTGACCCCCAGGGTCTTATAAAATGGGCGTGGTCATTAAATTCTATGTAATCTTGTCCGGACAACTCCTCTGACACTATAAATGATGGAGACTTAATTCTTTTTGCAATATGATGGGTCTGTGGTCTTGTTGTGCACCTGATATTTTGTTTGAGCCCCTGACCCCCAGGGTCTTAGAAATGGGTGTGGTCATTTTCTCCTATATACTTCTATGTAATCTGGTGCTCGCAACTCCTCTGACACTATAAATGATGGAGACTTAATTCTTTTTGCAATATGATGGGTCTGTAGTCTAGTTGTACATCTGATATTTTGTTTGAGCCCCTGACCCCCAGGGTCTTAGAAATGGGTGTGGTCATTTTCTACTACAGTGAAACCTGTCTAAACCGATACCTGTCTAATCCGATAACCTGTCTATTCCGACAGAATATTTTGGTCCCAAAGAATCCTCTATCTTTTCCTATATAAGATAACCTGTGTAAACCGAACACTGCCTACTCCGAATACCGATATAAATTTTTGGTCCCAGTGACATTTTGTACATGTATTTTACACTGTCTAAACCGATATGTTAAAACAACACCTACCTTGACCGACCCATGTTTTGATTAATTATCACCCCAAGCTGATCAATTAAAACTATGGCAGAATGGACTCTCTTATTAGTAACCTGCCTGTTTGGCCAGTGTCTTAATTGAATTGTTTGTACTATAATAAGTACAGTGTGCATGTAAACTTAATTATCACTAAGTCCAAATATAAAAATGCTATAGCCAATTCCATTGGTTTGAAATCTTTTTTCATGGAGTATGTATTTCCAGATTTAACTCGTTATCATAGAGAGGAGGATTTTTATGTCAGGAAAAAAAAAAGAGTTTAAACAGCTCATGCCGTCATGGTAAACAATAATGCATAATTGTTTCACAGTTTTATGATGAGTATTTCTTTAGGAATAAAGAAAGATACGTCACTTGGAAGAAATGATCAGGAAACCTTAGTTTTATTAAACCTGTGTAATCCGATAACCTGTCTATACCGATATTTTTTCTTGGTCCGAGTCGATATCGGTTTAGACAGGTTTCACTGTATATAACTCTATGTAATCTTGTGCTCGCAACTCTTCTGACACTATTAATGATGGAGACTAAATTGTTATTGCAATATGATGGGTCTCTGGTCTAGTTGTGCACCAGATATTATGTTTTAGTCCCTGACCCTTAGGGTTTCAGAAATGGGTGTGGTCATTTTCTCCTAATTATAACTCTATGTAATCTTGTGCTCGCAACTCCTCTGACACTATAAATGATGGAGACTTAATTCTTTTTGCAATGTGATGGATCTGTGGTCTGGTTGTGCACCTGATATATTTTGTTTGAGCCCCTGACCCCCAGGGTCTTAGAAATGGGTGTGGTCATTTTCTCCTATATAACTGTATGTAATCTTGTTCTCGCATCTCCTCTGACACTATAAATGATGGGGACTAAATTGTTATTGCAATATGATGGGTCTCTGGTCTAGTTGTGCACCTGATATTATGTTTTAGCCCCTGACCCTTAGGGTCTCAGAAATGGGTGTGGTCATTTTCTCCCATATAACTCTATGTAATCTTGTGCTCGCAACTCCTCTGACACTATAAATGATGGAGACTTTATTCTTTTTGCAATGTGATGGATCTGTGGTCTGGTTGTGCACCTGATATATTTTATTTGAGCCCCTGACCCCCAGGGTCTTAGAAATGGGTGTGGTCATTTTCTCCTATACAACTGTATGTAATCTTGTGCTTGCAACTCCTCTGACACTATAAATGATGGAGACTTAATTCTTTTTGCAATATGATGGGTCTGCAGTCTAGTTGTGCACCTGATATTATGTTTGAGCCCCTGACACCCAGGGTCTTATAAATGGGTGTGGTTATTTTCTCCTATATAACTCTATATAATCTTGTGCTCGAAACTCCTCTGACAATATAAATGATGGAGACTTAATTCTTTTTGCAATATGATGGGTCTGTGGTCTTGTTGTGCACCTGATATTTTGTTTTAGCCCCTGACCCCCAGGGTCTTAGAAATGGGTGTGGTCATTTTCTCCTATATATAACTCTATGTAATCTTGTGCTCGCAACTCCTCTAACACTATAAATGATGGAGACTAAATTCTCATTGCAATATTATGGGTCTCTGGTCTAGTTGTGCACCTGATATTATGTTTTAGCCCCTGACCCTTAGGGTCTCAGAAATGGGTGTGGTCATTTTCTCCTATATAAGTTAATGTAATCTTGTGCTTGCAACTCCTCTGACACTATAAATGATGTAGGATTAAATCTTTTTGCAATGATTGGTCTGTGGCATAGTTGTGCAATTGATATTTTGTTTTAGCCCTATACCCCTAGGGTCTTTGAAAATGGGTGTGGTAATTTTTCCTATATAGTTGTGCTCTCTACTCGTTTCAAGCTATTAATGATGGGGAGTTAATTCTTTATCCGATATTATGGATCTGTAGTCTTGATGTGTCATTGATAGTTCATTTGAGCTAGCAGCCCTTGGCCCCTAGGATCTTGGAAAATGGGTGTGACATTCTTTTTAGAAATACTTTATCTCGGATATTATGAATTATATGAGTGCTATTATAGTTGCAGTATAATGGATACGTAGTTTTGTCATGCTACTTATAATTTGTTAGAGCGCCTGCTCTCTATGGTCTTGGTTTAAAAAAAAAAAAAGAAAATTGATGTTTTAGAAAAAACAACCAGGAGAGCTACAGTCTCGTCAGAGACTTCTGGTTTAAAGGAAGGTCAAACTCAAAGTTCAAGGTCACATAATACAAGTACAGTATATAGATCATAAAGATTACGTAGCACAAAAGCTGGTGTAAGATATACAACCTTAACAACTCGACTGGTGCTCAGTAGAAATGTCTATGACAAAGAATCCCAGGGATTTTTTTAGGGGTTCTCCTGGGCCGAAATTCGGCCCCATTCCCAATGCTGAAAAACGCATTTTTCCCAATTTCTGAGCTTAAAATTCCCAATTTGAAAAAAATAAAATTCCAATAAACAAAGTAAATAATTTCATCAAGAATCGTTAAAAATAAACACTTAGACAATTATTTAAATTAAATTTTTATACCTAGGCTACCTTTGTAGCAATATTAATAATACTTTTTGCTTGTTTTCTCGATTTATTTGTATATTTTTTCCCAATTTCAACCAAATGTCGCTACTTTTCCCAATCTTAATGGCCCAGGCCCCTGGAATGGAAGGGTAAAAAATCCTGAATCCTCATAACTGTTCTGTTGGATCCCTACCCTGAAAATTTCTGGGGTTTTTTTATTATTCAGAAACATTCCTTTAAAATGCCATTTTTCTGTTTCAGCAATTAGATTGGGAGGTGGAGCTGACAATAGTCATTGGAAAGAATGCCAAAAATGTCAAGGTAATTACATGTACTTTAAAAATGTTTCCTTGAAATTTGATGAATTTATTTTTAGGTTTATTTCTTTGATTTAATGTATACTATGTTAGTATCTGTCTGTGCATTCACAAATTAGTTGCTGAAGTTTTGACTGGTTGGTTACTTAGATTCAGAATCTTAAAAATTTTATTCCTTATTGGTTTTTAAAGGTATGACTATTAGTTTTAACACCTTAAATGCATACATGAAATTAAAATTCTAAAGCAAATGAATACTTAAATACAAATAAAATTACAGGAGTCTGATGCTATGGACTACATATTTGGATATACTGTGGCCCATGATGTCAGTGCTCGAGACTGGCAGTTACAGGCGGGCAAAAATGGAGGACAGTGGGTAATAGGAAAGGCCATGGATGGGTTCTGTCCCCTTGGACCTGTCATCGTCACCACTGACAGCTTGTCAGGTAAAGGAGGCAAAATGAGACTCATGAAATAGTAATTACTCCAGAAATTGAGTGAAAATCATATTATATATACTAATAGACTATTTCATGTAAAAATGTTTATAGCAAAATCAGAAATCTTATTACTTTCATTCTGACACTGCGAACAAGTGGGGTAACAATTATCACAGTAAATACCCGTAATAATACCTTCATTGAAAATGAAATATGGATAATTTGTGACCTGGACCTTTGACCATGCAGAAATTCATAGGATTTTTCCTCTTCATGTCCATGTTATATGCTTTTGACCTTATGAGTAGATATGGCCTTATCACAAGTGTTTTTTAAAATTGTTTTTAGCTCTACTGGTCTCAAACCAGTCGAGCTTATGCGATCACCCTTTGTCCAGCGTCCGTCCGTCCGTCTAACCGTCTGTCTGTCTGTCCGTAAACAATTCTTGTCCGGACAACTCCTCTGAAACTGTTAGAGATAGAAAGTTAATTCTTTTTGCATTTTACTTGTACCATGTTCTAGTTGTGCACCTGACATTTAGTTTCAGTCCCTGACCCCCAGGGTCTTAGAAAATGGGCGTGGTCATTTAATTCTATGTAATCTTGTCCGGACAACTCCTCTGAAACTGTTAGAGATAGAAAGTTATTTTTTTTTGCATTTTACTTGGTCCATGGTTTAGTTGTGCACCTGACATTTAGTTTCAGTCCCTGACCCCCAGGGTCTTATAAAATGGGTGTGGTCATTAAATTCTATGTAATCTTGTCCGGACAACTCTTCTGACACTATAAATGATGGAGACTTAATTCTTTTTGCAATATGATGGGTCTGTGGTCTTGTTGTGCACCTGATATTTTGTTTGAGCCCCTGACCCCCAGGGTCTTAGAAATGGGTGTGGTCATTTTCTCCTGTATAACTCTATGTAACCTTGTGTTCACAACTCCTCTGACACTATAAATGATGGAGACTTAAATCTTTTTGCAATATGATCGGTCTGTGTTCTTGTCGTGCACCTGATATTTTGTTTGAGCCCCTGACCCCCAGGGTCTTACAAATGGGTGTGGTCATTTTCCCCTATATAACTGTATGAAATCTTGTGCTCGCAACTCCTCTGACACTATAAATGATGGAGACTTAATTCTTTTTGCAATATGATGGGTCTATAGTCTAGTTGTGCACCTGATATTTTGTTTGAGCACCTGACCCCAGGGTCTTAGAAATGGGTGTGGTCATTTTCTCCTATATAACTCTATGTAATCTTGTGCTTGCAACTCCTCTGACACTATAAATGATGAAGACTTAATTCTTTTTGCAATGTGATGGGTCTGTGGTCTAGTTGTGCACCTGATATTTTGTTTGAGCCCCTGACCCCCAGGGTCTTAGAAATGGGTGTGGCCATTTTCTCCTATATAACTCTATGTAATCTTGTGCTCGCAACTCCTCTGACACTATTAATGATGGAGACTAAATTCTTATTGCAATATGATGGTTCTCTGGTCTAGTTGTGCACCTGATATTATGTTTTAGCCCCTTACCCTTAGGGTATCTGAAATGGGTGTGGTCATTTTCTCCTATATAACTCTATGTAATCTTGTGTTTGAAATTCCTCTGACACTATAAATGATGGAGACTTAATTCTTTTTGCAATATGATGGATCTGTGGTCTGGTTGTGCACCTGATATATTTTGTTTGAGCCCCTGACCCCCAGGGTCTTAGAAATGGGTGTGGTCATTTTCTCCTATATAACTCTATGTAATCTTGTGCTCGCAACTCCTCTGACACTATTAATGATGGAGACTAAATTCTTATTGCAATATGATGGTTCTCTGGTCTAGTTGTGCACCTGATATTATGTTTTAGCCCCTGACCCTTAGGGTATCTGAAATGGGTGTGGTCATTTTCTCCTATATAACTCTATGTAATCTTGTGTTTGAAATTCCTCTGACACTATAAATGATGGAGACTTAATTCTTTTTGCAATGTGATGGATCTGTGGTCTGGTTGTGCACCTGATATATTTTGTTTGAGCCCCTAACCCCCAGGGTCTTAGAAATGGGTGTGGTCATTTTCTCCTATATAACTCTATGTAATCTTGTGCTTGCAACTCCTCTGACACTATAAATAATGGAGACTTAATTCTTTTTGCAATATGATGGGTCTGTAGTCTAGTTGTGCACCTGATATATGTTGTTTGAGCCCCTGACCCCCAGGGTCATAGAAATGGGTGTGGTTATTTTCTCCTATATAACTCTATATAATCTTGTGCTCGCAACTCCTCTGACACTATAAATGATGGAGACTCAATTCTTTTTGCAATGTGATGGGTCTGTGGTCTGGTTGTGCTGATATTTTGTTTGAGTCCCTGACCCCCAGGGTCATAGAAATGGGTGTGGTAATTTTTTCCTATATAACTCTATGTAATCTTGTGCTCACAACTCCTCTGACACTATTAATGATGGAGACTAAATTCTTATTGCAATATTATGGGTCTCTGGTCTAGTTGTGCACCTGATATTATGTTTTAGCCCCTGACCCTTAGGGTCTCAGAAATGGGTGTGGTCATTTTCTCCTATATAACTCTATGTAATCTTGTGCTTGCAACTCCTCTGACACTATAAATGATGTAGAATTAATTCTTTTTGCAATGATTGGTCTGTGGCATAGTTGTGCACCTGATATTTTGTTTTAGCCCTATACCGCCAGGGTCTTTGAAAATGGGTGTGGTAATTTTTCCTATATAGTTGTGCTCTCTACTCGTTTAAAGTTTTTAATGATGGGGAGTTAATTCTTTATCCAATAATATGGATCTTTAGTCTTGATGTGTCATTGATAGTTCATTTGAGCTAGCAGCCCTTGGCCCCTAGGATCTTGGAAAATGGGTGTGACATTCTTTTTAGAAATACTTTATCTCGGATATTATGAATTATATGAGTGCTATTATAGTTGCAGTATAATGGATATGTAGTTTTGTCATGCTACTTATAATTTGTTAGAGCACCTGCTCCCTATGGTCTTGGTTTAAAAAAAAAGAAAGGAAACTGATGTTTCAGAAAAAAACAACCAGGAGAGCTACAGTCTCGTCAGAGACTTCTGTTTTTTTTTTTTTATCACAGATGATATGTGAATTATTATGTTGATTATTAAAGAATCCTTAATTTTTTCCCTCACAGATCCTCACAATCTAGGCCTGCGGTGTAGAGTGAACGGTGTCACAAAGCAAGACAGTAGTACCAACCAGCTTATACATAAGTCAGCGGCTTGTGTTGCATTTGTCAGCAGGTATAACATAACATTCAATGTTTATTAGAATCAAATTCTCTGAATATCTTTGTTTATATTTTATGTTGTGATATCACAATATCTTTGTTTTATAATTTACTGATTTTTCAGTGATGAATCATGATTAATATTTTCCAGGTTTATGACCCTGAAGCCAGGAGACCTTATACTAACAGGTACTCCACCAGGTGTAGGAGTTTTCAGGAAGCCTCCTGAGTATCTCAAGGTATGAAGTTCACTGTTTCAACTATACTTCAGAATGCCTCATAGATTTACTTTATTTTATTTTCATGTGACAAATCTACATGTATGATTTACTGCAAAAAAAAAAATTGGTTACCTTTGACCCAACAATTCCAAAATAAGTAAGAATTTTCCCCGGCTATAAATTAGATACATTATACATATCAGCTGATGGCTGGAATGGGATGAATTAAATTCAAATTATTTAGAAAATTGGTAATTCCCCCCAAACAGGCTTTCTACTTTACCTTGATGAAAAAGTAGGAAAAAAGTAGGAGAAGTCAATGAAAAAAAGTAGGAGAAAAATAGGAAAAAGTAGGAAATAATAGGGGAAAAGTAGGAAATTTTCCATCACTTTTAGCGACAATTTTCAGTAAGTATGACACACAAATCACAGTAAGCAATTTGTAGACTAGTAATGTTCATCTGTGAGGAAATCACAGAGAGAAATAAGGACAGATTGATTTTTCATGTAAAATATACAGAATGGGCGAGCGAAGCGAGCCCGAAATTTTTTAAAAACTTTGAATCAGATGTCGATGACAAGTAAAGCAAGTAATTTTTTACTTTTGAGATGAAAAAGTAGGAATAGTAGGTTTTGAAGAAAAAGTAGGAAAAAATAGGATCAAAATAAAAAAGTAGGAAATAGTAGGAAAAAGTAGGAACAGTAGAAAGCCTGCCCAAACTATACAAATCTTAATTTTACTTTTATATGATACCAAAACATTTGTAATTAACTTTCTCACTCATATATTTCAGAAAGGGGACGTAGTGGAATGTGAAATTGATGAAATTGGCAAAGTAGTCAACAAGGTGGTATGACAATAAATAACAGGACAGGAACAGAACAGTTTATAAGAACGAAGTGTTCTACACTGCCAGTAACTAGTAAGGTGCTAGTCATAAACAATATAACCTACACATATATGCAAGACGATAATTGATTGTTTGAAAATTATCTGTGATTTGATAGAACATTTTAAATAGACAAAACTATATGCCCAAAAATCTAAAATTACTTGGGCATTAAAATGACTTATGGCTGACCCTGGGACGCATCCTTGTCTAATGGTTATTACAAAATTCCTTGATTTCATAATCCTACAGAAAGCTTTTGTGGCCCTACAGATGTTACAGTCAGAGGGCAAGGGATGATTTGCAGCCCTGCTAATTGATATAATTAATTAAAGATGTGATTGTTATGCATATGAAATGTTATATATGTATTCGTATTATTTTTTACAGAAATACACTAAGTGCAAACCCACCTGTCATTATTTCTTTTTGTTTCATAAAGTTTGTAGTCATACATATATATAAGGGTATTCATCATCTGTACGTACAGAAAATTTAAATGAGTAAAAAGCTTTCAAAAATTGATTTGAATACATAGATATACATGTATACAATCTTACCATTTGACAGGAAACCAGACAGATTGATATATATACCAAAAAATATTGCATACTATAAAGCTTCATCTCTAGAAACAAGATTCCATGACACACCCAGTCTTGGATATGGAATCCTACTGTTGATTGCATTCCAGACGCAATTTCTTCTCACAGTCAACTAGGGCTGCAACGATTCACCGCGGTTCTCTATTAACCGCGGTTATTGTTGACAGTACAATTCACTGTATCAGGCACTGTCTCTGTATCGAGCTTTTTTGATACATTTGTATAACAACTTTACGACTTTTGCAAACAACGTTTAAACATAAATTAAGTTGAGGAACTGTCTATAAAGACAAGCAAGATATATCAAGGTGATTAACACTTCATAGTATTGCTCGTATACATTGGGATTGTTCTTTTATGCTAGTAGAAAATACAATTTGAGAATTCCCAAAGCTCTATCACAAGTTTATTTCATCTTTTAGCATATAAATCAAAGTATTGTGATATCGTACCAAAAGCAAATATTGTGATATATATCGTATCGTGAGCATAGCGTATCGTTGCAACCCTACATTTATCAGAGGTAATTGCTTCAAAATTGAAAATAATTTACTGCTATCTGGCATTCTATTGACATATCTTTAATATTTAATGTCCTTTAATGACAGCTCCATGAAATGTGGTATGTATGCAACAAATTGATTTATATAGTCCCACTGTTTATATCGTCAGTCTTATACATGGAAGGTAGCCATGGCTTAGGCCTTTGCGCAACTGAGTTAATGGGGAATCCTCAGAAACATTGAATCACAGTACATGTATATCAAATCTCACTTTACATTACAAATAACAACCTGTATTTAGTTTGAACAGTTACTGTATTTTCTACCAACAATTATAATACTGAATCATTATTAACTTACAACAAATACTGATCTTAAACTTTACCAGTTAAACAACAACAAATACTGATCTAAATAATTTTTAACAGTAAAACAAAGTTCACCTCCACATTTTTATAAACAAGTACATATACTCAGCTTTAAAAGTATCTGGTAGCAAGAAATTGAAATCTGACTACTAACTTGTTAAATAAGTATGCCTTCCCTCTATGTCGGAACTTCACTCATGGGGCTTTGATTCGTCTCCATCTTCAGTTATGTTGAGTTGTAGTTCCTGATGGTCCTTTTTCAGACTTTTAGCACATGATTCACAAGCTTTCTCTGTAGATCTTATTACATCAACCAACTGAGGGTTAAACTGTGTGGCAAGGTCAACCTCTAATATTTTACACTTCACTGAAATCAATATTTATCATATTGAAAACATGTTGCGAGGGGATAAGGGATAAAATATAACTTGTGATCAAATTTTGATTAGATTGTGGTCCCATTTTAAATTCTCTGGAAGGTATAAATGCACGTTAAATGAGAGCAAATAAGATTAAGTTGCAGGGGTTTTTTTTCCTTGTTTAGGGGCCGAATTTCGGCCCCTTTCCAATGTTAAATTTCCTCTATTTTTCCCAAAAATCACCCTGAAATTCCCAAAGAGGAATTATGAAAAAATCACCTGAGAAAATAAGACTCAAAACCTGGAAGTCAGCACAAAATGTTCTATTTCGAAGTGCATTTTTTAAAGTTTTTTATTCATCCCTTGTTCAGTTCAAGCAAATCAATAGATTATCAGTGTTAATAAACGATACTTTAGGGTTATACTTTGGTGAGAATTTGTTCCAAAATTTTCCCAATTTTAGCAAAATGTCGCAAATTTTCCCAAATGGGACAGGCACAGGCACCTTCCCCAAAATAAAAAAAAAAACCCTGAGTTGAAATAAATGTCTTTTACAGAATGACTTTTTCCAAATTAAGACCAATAATTCTTTGAAAGTCATACCTATAATGTTTGAGACATATATGTTTATATATTCATGATGAATACCAAAAAATGCCACTTAACAAAAATCATATCATATAATTAACCTCTTGTTTTCAACATTTTCTGTTTCATTGCTGTCAGTTGACTTTGGATATCATCCAGCATTTCTGCCGCATCTTTATATGTGAACTTCTCTACCTCAGAATTACCCTCCACCACTAAGTCATCCGTAGACATCATCATATTATCTACAAAAGTTATAAAAAATAGAGATATTGATCATTATAAACTTCAGTCTAATGTATTATCATAAGATTAGAAAAAATAGTCTGTATGACAGATCTGTATTTTATAAAGGCCTCCTTAATGAGGACCAATACTTAAGGGATTCAAGGTCAAAAGCTAATTACAGTTAATAAAAGTTAAAAATTGCTGAAATTGATCAATGTTGAAGAAATATACACCAAGAGTTCATCTCCATCCAGGTTTTTATGCCCCTGTAATCAAAGATTCGGGGGCATATAGTTTTTGGCCTGTCCGTCTGTCTGTTTGTCCAAAAAACTTTACCATTGGACATAACTTTTGAATGGTAAGTGATAAGGCTTTCATATTTCACATGTGTATTCCTTGTGACAAGACCTTTCCATTGATACCAAAATTTTTGACCTCGTGACCTTGACCTTTGACCTACTTTTCAAAAACTTTAACATTGGGCATAACTTTTGAATGGGAAGTGATAGGGCTTTCATATTTCACGTGTATTCCTTGTGACAAGACCTTTCCAATGATACAAAAATTTTTGACCTCATGACCATGACCTTGGACCTATTTTTCAAAAACTTTAACATTGGGCGTAACATTTGAATGGTAAGTTATAGGGCTTTGATATTTTACATGTGTTTGTTATGTTAAAACCTTTCTATTGATACCAAAATTTTTTAATCTTAACATTGACCTTTGACCTACTGTACAAAAACTTTCACATTTGGAATATCTTTTGAATGGTAAGTGATAGGGCTTTGATATTTCACATGTATATTCCTTGTCACAAGATTTTTCCATTGATGGCCAAAAAAATTTAATCCAGTGACCATGACCTTGACCTTTCACATACATGTACTTAACAGAAAATGGTATTCTTATACAATGATGTACTAACAAAGATGCCACCGGGGGCATTCGTGTTTCACAAACACAGGCTTTATTAATACATTCAATGGTCTAATGAACATAATGGTCCCCAACCAACAATAAGCGGAACGAACATTTCTAAAGATTTATGCCATGTCAAATCTAAATTCGAAGCTTTGCAATATTTCCTTGATGGTTACACAAAAGCCATTCGAATTTTCACTTTTTACTAATTATCTTAATTCATTTTGGGCAAATATTTCATCATTATAGACAAGTTTCAGAAAATCCTTCGCCATTTTGCCTTCATGTACCCCATAAATAATAACGTAAAAATACACATCGGTACCATATAAATGGCACATAAAACAAAAAATAGCAATCCAAGGAATGCTTGTGTCGCCTGCGAAGCGGCTTGATTATTATTCTAGAAAGTTGATTAAATTATTGGTATGAGTAGAAAAGTCCTGTCAAATGAAATTCATTTGAAATATCAGACCTCTTAATTACAAATTAAAAGATATGGTCATTCTCAATTTTTCAGAAATGAGTGTCAATCATCTACGTCAAGGTCACTATGTAAAAACTGGTAACAAAAAGGTCTCATCGTAAGAAATATTAAAGCCCCATCACTTTCCAATTTAAAGATATATACAACCTTCATTTCTTAGAAAAGAAGGTCAAATAGCTGGGTCAAGGTCAAAAGGTAAAAAATTAAAGTATGCGAAGAAAGGCGTTGTTACAAGGAAAATACATGTGAAATATCAAAGCCCTATCACATACCAATCAAAAGATATAGCCAATTTTACTTTTCTTGAAAAGTAGGTCAAATATCTAGGTCAAGGTCAAATATTATGGTTTGTGAAGAAAGGTCTTGTCACAAGAAATACATTTGTGAAATACCAAAGCCCTATCACTTACCGATCAAAAGATATATACATTCTTAATTTTTTTTGAAAGTAGGTCAAATGTGTAGGTCAAGATCAATAGGTCAAAAATCATGGCATGTGTACAAAGACATTGTTTCAAGGAATACACATGTGAAATATCAAAGCCCTTTCACTTACCAATCAAAAGATATAGCGAATCTTATCTTTTTTTCAAAAGTAGGTCAAATATCTAGGTCAAGGTCACAAGGTCAAAATTATGGTATGTGTGGAAAGGTATTGCCACAAGGATTGCATGTGTGAAATATCAAAGTCCTAACACTTACCAATCAAAAGATAAAGCGAATCTTATCTTTTTTTCAAAAGTAGGTCAAATATCTAGGTCAAGGTCACAAGGTCAAAATTATGGTATGTGTGGAAAGGTATTGCCACAAGGATTGCATGTGTGAAATATCAAAGTCCTAACACTTACCAATCAAAAGATATATCCATTCTTAATTTTTTCGAAAAGTAGGTCAAATATGTAGGTCAAGGTCACTAGGTCAAAAATTATGGTATGTGTAGCAAGGTCTTGTCACAAGGAATGCACATGTGAAATATCAAAGCCCTATCACTTACCAATCAAAAGTTATGGGCTGTGACACCCAAAGTGTGACAGACAGACAGACAGACGGACGGACTGACAGACGGACGGACGGACAGACGGACAAAGTGATCCCTAAGTGTCGCTATGCTTCGCAGGCGACACAAAAATCAAGGTCAAACCATGCATACATTGTTGTTTGTTGTATTCTTTTCTATAATATCAATTGATTGGTATAGAAAATCTGATATGTATCTATGTAAATGGTAAAGATACAATGATATTCAACAACAACCCCCCCCCCTCATTTTTTTCATAAAGCTATGTTATAACCTATAGGTTTTCACTGTCATTGGTTTTCGTAACCTTAATATCATAAAAAAATATAAATAGTTTTACGGATACAGGCAATTTCATTTTAATGACCTTGATCATTGAGCTTGATGACACTATAACATATGTATTGACAAACTCAAACGCATTCTGAGATACAAGACGACATGAAGCGTAACAATTCCCCTTGCCTAGTCATAAAAACCTTGGAACTTTTCATATTGTCTCATTCTTAAGATGTTTTTGATTTTTTTTTTTCTGTAAGTTTTCTTTGATTTTGACCTCTAAGCTTGAGCTTCAACATTTGACCTCGAAAACCAATCAACGTCACAGAAAATTGATGATGTCTGACATCCGACTATTGGTCCTTCTTAAATCAAGTCCATATAGTAACCTTGATCAGTTGATGCTTGACCCTTAACCTTGAAAATAGATATGATTCACCTGTTCAAATAGGGTTACATTTGAGGAGGGTTTGATGATCCTATGATGATTACTTAATCTTCTATGCTATTCACAAGAATTTTAAGCCTACATGCAAGTCCATAGTGACTTTGACCCTTGAAAATGAAAATCAGTAGAGCTCATCCTCTCTCCATGGGGAACATTTGTGGAAGGTTTGATGTTTCTAATGAAGATTTCTTTGCCTTCTATGCTGTTCACAAGCTAAGTCCTCAGTGACCTTGACCTTTGACCTTGAACATCCAAAGGGATCATCCTCTCCCCATGGGCAACATTTGTGGAAAGTGTGATGCTTCTGATTATATTTGATTTATCATCTATGCTGTACACAAGGATTTTAAGTCTTAGTCCACAGTGACCTTGCCCTTTGACCATTGACCTTGAAAATTAATACTTATGGGGTTCATTCACAGGCGATTGTTTCATACGAGCTCACACCCTCTACATACACACACGTGTAGGGGGTGTTGGCTCGCATGAAACAATTGCCTGTGGGTTCATTCTCTTCCCACTGGGAACATTTGACTTTGTGGAAGGATTGATGTTTCTTTGATGATTACTTTGTCTTCTATGCTGTTCACAAGAATCCGGACAACAGATTTGCGAGGGGATAAAAAGCAAAGGAGTAAGTGTGGTAACCTGCCATTTCCATTGATTTGGGTATTTTTAAATAAGTTCAGAAATTCAAAATTTTCTTGTTAACAATAGTCAAATGTATGGTGAATCAAAATGAGGAAAGATTGGTTCTTCTTCTTCTGCTGCTTCTGCCTGATAATGGCCACCATCAACAAGTTGATTGTTCTGCCATGGAATACTTGGGTGCGCATGCGTTAAGGTTAAAAACTGGATAAAAACAGATTCTAAGAAATTTACATGTGTGTCACTGAAGCCTTAAAGGCTTCAAGTGACGGCGCAGCCACGATTCCAGGTGGTAGTGAATTCCAGTCCCTGATAGTACGTGGAAAGAATGAGTACTTGCGGTAGTCACTGGTGGCAGATGGTAATTGGTAACTCCTATCATGCATGTTACGGGTCATACGTCTTGGTCTTACTAGGCGTCCCTCCTTACTGATGGCAACTTTGTCATGTTCGATCTTATAAAATAGTGCGAGTCGGGCTTCTTTCCTTCTATTTTCTAATGAGTTCCAATTCAGATGTAGTAACATGTCGCTTACGCTGGACCTATTTCCATGCCTGTTGGTAACATATCTTGCCCCTCGACGTTGTACCATTTCCAGTCTGTCTATTTCTAATTTGTAATATGGGTCCCAGACTGGGCTAGCATACTCAACTAGTGGTCTTACTAATGATTTGTACGCGTTGACCTTGACCGATGTAGCGCTGATGTTTAGATTCCACATCTATACTTGGTGAGCGCTCCCCTTCGACTACAACTGACTGGGAACGATTTAGTAGAAAGCCCTCTATCCATCTATTGACCTTCCCTCGGATTCCGTAGTGCTCGAGTTTGTGCACTAATAGGCTGTGGCTCACCTTGTCAAATGCTTTGGAGAAATCCATAATAAGAACGTCCGTCTGCTTGCCTTTACTCATGTTAATGGTGATGTCATCCACAAATTCAATTAGTTGTGTTTCGCAAGATCGTTTGCTGCGGAATCCATGTTGTAAGGGATATAGTATGTTGTGGCATTCGGCATGATTCATTCACGATATATGACTGGTAATAACATGCTCCATTATCTTACAGCAAACACATGTAAGCGAGATAGGTCTATAATTCTCAGCTTTATAGCGTTCTCCTTTTTTGTAAACTGGGCTCACATTAGCAGATCTCCAGTCAGATGGTATATCCCCTGTTTCAAGTGATTTATTGAAGATGATAGTTAGGATAGGTGCCAACTCATTCGACAGTTCTTTCAATACTCTAGGTTTGATGTTGTCTGGACCAGCAGGTTTGATTTTACAGCTCTATTATGAATACAAAGATGTTCAAAACTTCTAAAATGGTAAAATCATTGAAAATATCAACAAACGGAAACTGGCAAAATTTACAAAATATTGAGACTGAAGTGCTGCTCTCAGTTGTTTCTTTGATTTCAACAACGTTGACATGCATGTGGGAAAACACATGTAATGTATATTTGACCTTGAACCAATCGTTTTGATTATCATGAAAGTATTAAAAGATTTAGCGTATTTAAATTATCCCGCCGTAAAACAAAATCACCTGTGATTTACCCTGTCCTGTTCTGATAAGTGGTCGATTCCATATGAAACGTAAAGGGGTAAGACTATTATTTTTCCGAATGAATAAACATAACGATGAGCTAATAATATATCATGATATAATCGATCCATTTTCTCAATATAAATAAGGTTATATCTGAATTAATTTTATTCATACAACATCGTTTTGATATTTTATCATTCCCACAACGATGCATGCTTCCCCGAATTTCTTATCAAAATGGACCTTACCATCACACTTCCGGTGTTTCTGCGCTCGAAGACACGTGATCAACATGGATGCAGAAAGTGCGAAAAACAAACTTGATGTGAGTTTTACTTATACTTTCTTAACATTTTATCTTAACCAAAAGTGCAGTGGTTTTTGATCAGATGTGAATCAGAACTTTTTGGTCTAAATCAAACTTGTCCCATTGCTTCAATGACACTGTCACGACCACAGGCACATGTAGAAAGAGCGTCAATATCTTGTATGATACCCTTTTACAGGTCGTAAGGGAATATAGTATATGTATAGAAAGACAAGGCTTCCGACGAATTTTCAGCTAGAAGGAGCATCTGAAATGTTTGCATTTGTCATGTTTGAAGGGCAAAATGGCGTATGACCATAAAGATTGATTGGTATACTTCCTAAAAACATCAATAATTCACCCAAAAAGATCTCATAACATAGCCTAATCGTCTACCTAAGTTGGACTGTTTTCTACTTTCTGTCTTGAATCTCCATTGCCAGATTGGACAAATACTGATTCATTCAGAGGCTTTACTCTGCTTACTGTAAGCAGAGTAAAACATCTGGATGATTCAGACAAGCTAATCTGGCAATGGAGGTTCAAGACAGAAAGTAGAAAACAGTCCAACTTAGGTAGATGATTAGGCTATGTTATGAGATCTTTTTGGGTGAATTATTGATGTTTTTAGGAAGTATACCAATCAATCTTTATGGTCATACCCCGTTTTGCCCTTCAAATGCAAAAAATTGCAGAAATGCTACTTCTAGCTGAAAATTCGTAGGAAGCCTTGTCTCGATATAAGATACCAGTATTCTCTTATGACCATACAGGATATTGACGCTCTTTCTACATGTGCCTGTGGTCACGACTGTGCTTTGATTATGTTGATCTTTAGGAGTGAGAAAAATTAACTTTTGATGTTCATTTAGACTAAATGATCCAGTCTCTCCCGCAGCCGCTACAAGAGACTGAACACCTCTATGGTTGCTACAGAACGAAGTCGGACGAGACCGTTGCCCAACAATTTTTGGCAGTTTGAAGGTCTTCAGTATTGATTTTCTTGTTGACGGGACAAAATGAAACCTTTATCTAAATATCTAAACCAACCTCACCTCTTTTACTCGCTTTGTTATTGTATTTTCCACGACGTTTAAACTCCCACCGCTTCGACCCATATAAAAATAAAAGTTCGGAAAATCAACCAATCAGAACGAAGGATACAGAAACAGCCTTAGGTATCCTTCGTTCTGATTGGTTGATTTTCCGAACTTTTATTTTTATATGGGTCGAAGCGGTGGGAGTTTAAACGTCGTGGAAAATACAATAACAAAGCGAGTAAAAGAGGTGAGGTTGGTTTAGATATTTAGATAAAGGTTTCATTTTGTCCCGTCAACAAGAAAATCAATACTGAAGACCTTCAAACTGCCAAAAATTGTTGGGCAACGGTCTCGTCCGACTTCGTTCTGTAGCAACCATAGAGGTGTTCAGTCTCTTGTAGCGGCTGCGGGAGAGACTGAATCATTTAGTCTAATGTTCATTCTGCCTTCATCAGTTCATTTTATTTACCAGTTTCTCCTTATCAGTTTTGACATCACTTAGACTTAATTACTAATATAAACTACAGACCTGAGATTCCTGCTCTTTTTATTTGTAATGTCAAATGATACATGTATATGTTTTTCATGTGTTTTGAGATTTACACAGTTACATTATTTTCTTGAATTTCATAAATGAACTTTGATTGTTCGAAGTGCAGTGTTTAATGCATTCACTAATACTACTGGTTGAGGACCAGGACCAGTTACCGCCTACTGCATTTTAGAGGGACTTGGGGTTGAAATAATGACATGAAAATTTGTCAGAAGGCTGTTAGACAAATATTTTCCTAGACTAAATAATCCAGTCTCTCTGCTGCCGCTAAAAGAGACTGAACCCCACCCAGTATGGTTGTTACAGAACGAAGTCGGACGAAAATGTTGCCCAACGATTTTTCCATGTACAGACTGTCAATATTTATTTTCTTGCAGGTGACATTTAAGTTCAAACATTAAACTAACTATCTCTACCCACCTCGCGTTTTTTTCTCGCTTCGTTGAACATTGCATTTTTGCCTTGCCTTTTTAGTTTGGTAGGGAGTTAAAATTGGCATAAATGCAACAACGAAGCGAGAAAAAAACACAAGGTGGGTATAGATAGTTGGTTTAATGTTTACTCAAGTGTCACCTGCAAGAAAATCAATATTAAAGGTCTGTAATTTGGAAAAATCGTTGGGCAACAGTTTCGTCCGACTTCGTTCTGTAACAACCATAGTGGGGTTCAGTCTCTGTTAGCGGCAGCGGAGAGACTGGATTATTTAGTCTAATATTTTCCGGATTATGAAAAAAATTATCTCATCCGGTCACTAGATTTGTTAAAATAACAAGAAGAGGATTATTGACATGAATTCTGGGGTTGGGGAGAGGGTAGGTATATTTAATCTATCAATGTGGTCGTTTGCTTTGGGATTTTTAGCTCACCTCGACGAAGTTGAGTGAGCTTATGCTATAACCCCACGCGTCCGCGTCCGCGTCCGTGTCCGCGTCCGCGTCCGCGTCCGTGTCCGCGTCCGGTTAAGAAGTTTGGGGTAGCTCAGTATCTGACAAAGTACTAATGCTACAGTAACAAAACTTGCACAAGTGATTCATCTTTGGATGCTGAGGTGAACCCATGCATCGTATGCAGCATCTGACCTACATTTTCCGCTTGAGTGACTTGGTTAAGAAGTTTGGGGTAGCTCAGTATCTGACAAAGTACTAATGCTACAGTAACCAAACTGGCACAAGTAATTCATCTTTGGATGCTGAGGTGAACCCATGCATCGGATGCAGCATCTGACCTACATTTTCCGCTTGAGTGACTTGGTTAAGAAGTTTGGGGTAGCTCAGTATCTGACAAAGTACTAATGCTACAGTAACCAAACTGGCACAAGTGATTCATCTTTGAATGCTGAGGTGAACCCATGCATCGTATGCAGCATCTGACCTACATTTTCCGCTTGAGTGACTTGGTTAAGAAGTTTGGGGTAGCTCAGTATCTGACAAAGTACTGATGCTACAGTAACCAAACTTGCACAAGTGATTCATCTTTGGATGCTGAGGTGAACCCATGCATTGGATGCAGCATCTGACCTACATTTTCCGCTTGAGTGATTTGGATAAGAAGTTTGGGGTAGCTCAGTATCTGACAAAGTACTAATGCTACAGTAACCAAACTTGCACAAGTGATTCATCTTTGGATGCCGAGATGGACCCATGCATCGGATGCAGCATCTGACCTACTTTTTCCACTTGAGTGATTTCGCTTTTAAGAGCCAGTATTGAGCAAAGTATAAGTGCTACATGTACCAAACTTGAATATCGGATGTATCTTTGATCAAACTTTCATAAAATGACCTTGACCTACTTTTTCTGCTTGAGTGATTTTGCCTTTAAAAGCCAATATTGAGCAAAGTATAAGTGCTAGATGTTCCAAACTTGCATATTAGATGTATCTTTGATCAAACTTTCATAAAATGACCTCGACCTACTTTTTCCGCTTGAGTGATTTTGCCTTTAAAAGCCAATATTGAGCAAAGTATAAGTGCTACATGTAACAAACTTGCATATTGGATGTATCTTTGATCAAACTTTCATAAAATGACCTTGACCTACTTTTTCCGCTTGAGTGATTTTGCCTTTAAAAGCCAATATTGAGCAAAGTATAAGTGATACATGTACCAAACTTGCATATTGGATGTATCTTTGATCAATCTTTCATAAAATGACCTTGACCTACTTTTTCCGCTTGAGTGATTTTGCTCTATAAAGCCAATATTGAGCAAAGTATAACTGCTACATGTACCAAACTTGCATATTGGATGTATCTTTGATCAAACTTTCATAAAATGACCTTGACCTACTTTTTCTGCTTGAGTGGTTTTGCCTTTAAAAGCCAATATACATGTACTAAGAAATATGTTTGAATTGAATTTTGCTGTCACGAGGTGAGCTTCGTAATCTGTGATTACCTATGTTTTCATAAAGAAGTCACCATACTACATCAAGTTTATAAAGATTACTGTGAAAGCACTGGAACAAAATATTTCAGTTTACAGAAATATGAGCGAAACAGGCTGTGACTGGTCCTGCAGTCTTGCAAAAAGTGTCCATTTTCAGTTACACTTTAAGACATTATATAATGAAAATAATCAAGTTTTTCAGAGAAAATCATATATAATCCAGTGTGATAAGGGTACACCATAATAATTGTCAATCCAAGTTTCAATCAAATATTTCATCAATTACAAATTTTATTAGCAAAAAACCTTGTAAAATAGGCGTCCACTGGTCCTCCGCCAGTAGACCTGCCTACTTCTATGATTTTGGCAGTTTTTTGTTTTTTTTTATTTAGTGACAGCGCCGCATCCGTCGTAAACTTTTCGACATTTTCGATTTCTTCTCCAGAACCACTGAAGGGATTTTGATGAAAGTTGGTAGGAATGATCCAACAAGTGTTGTTGTTTTTCTTCCGGATCCGTCAACAGGTGGCGCCACTACAGACAAAAGTAGGTCCTGGGGGTACCCTCCTTTGACAAACTTCTTTTTCAGAACAGAAGCACGTATTGACAAACCGAAAGCATCAGGATGATCTAGAGAGATGTCTTGATAAGTGTCGTTATTTTTGGTTCCACTCCAAAGTCAAAATTTTGATGCGTTTTTGACGTCTTTTCGGACTTTGACAGAAATGCGCATTTTTGCACTATTTCTTTAAATAACTCATTAAGTGTATGATTTTACACACTCATTTACTGCATATTTATCATATTTAAGTTACTAAATGCTTTGATATGTATTTTATACTAAGATTTTAATTTTTTATGAATTTTTTTCTTATGTAAAAAGGAAGGGGGGGATGATTTTCATATATATTCAACTTCTTCTCCAGCACCGCTGAACAGATTTTCATGAAACTTGGTAGGAATAAAGTATTAATGGTCCCGTACAAGTGTTGTTGTTTTTCTTGCGAATTCATCAATAGTTAGCGCCACCACAGGCAAAAGTAGGTCACGGGGCAGGGATTAATCTACTTCTGTGTCCTGTGCCTCTGACGCATAAAAATTGCCCAGGGCCCATTGATCTCCGATCGCTGTGTCCCTCCATACACATTATTCACTTTTGTACTATGCATCCACTTAGTTCATGTTTACATAAATTTTTCAAAGTCGAGAAAGTGTGTTAGGCTGTTTTAACTTGTCTCATGTTTATGTTATTTTTATTTTATGATTTTGTCTGACATGTTTTGACCGCTCTTGTAAACCTAACTACAGGTTGACCATGTCCGTGGTAATATTTGGTATGAGAAATAAGTTATATACCCAACAAAAAAAGAAACGCACATCATATTGTATAGCGATTTTTTTCAATTGATCATAAAATTTTAGTTAGGCATTTGATTATAGTATTCTTTTTCCAGCACTCAAATTACTGAGGATGAAACACATTTCGATAATGTTTTCGCAACATATCACAATGATAATGCTGGATAAAGCGTGTTGATTCTAGCTCCTGTTGCATGGCCGCTGCTTTTGTATCCTTCTGAAATTTTGTTGTTTGGCCATTTTCAGCAAATTTTCAGTCAAATTGTAGTTGAATACTGGTTTCTCAATTCAAATCTACTAAAAATATACCAATAAATCGGAAAATTAAATGTCTTAACTATTTCTGTATATTGATATACCTGTATGTTTTACAATAAAGGATGTCATTATTTTGCATTTCTGTTCCTAAAGGAACGCCAATTTTGGTTTCAGTCATTCTGATTTATCTGTTGCAGATTTATGTTCAACATCGCATTGAAATAATCAAATGAAATACCAGAAAAGTTTTAATCTCATGTTCAAAACCATTGAAAATGCACGGAAAAGATGACCTGTCAAGATCGCGATATTGTTTCTGAAAACTGTGCTTGTGAAAAAAGGTCAGATACCGTATTAGCTGTAGTAGGGTAATTTTGTGCTTTGCAACATATTAAGAAAGAAAAATATCAAATCGCGGACCTCATTTTCAAAAGATTTGATCAAATTGATGTTTGAGATGTTTATTTCTGTTTGATGAGGTCATTTGAAGCAATTAAATGAAAGAACAAATGGCAATGCCTGATGGATCAATTTGGATATGTTTAATAGCTTCAATCATTTCTAAAAAGTGAACGAAATTCTTAAAAGCCATTTTGAGACATTGCGTTTTGAACCAAGTGTCTTTATCATGGGGCTGTGTTTGCTAATGTAGTCGGATTTGTTTGGCATTTGACAGAATAAGTTACTCGTATGCTAACGATTTATGATTGAAAGGGATAGAATACCTAAACATTACATCATACATTTTATAGAATGAAGATTAAGTGGTGCGTTTCTTTTTTTTTTGTCGGGTATATATGCAATCCTGATGCGAGTCTAATTAACTTCTTATCATTGGAATTCAGATGTAATTCACTCTTCCACAATTTTCTGCGATTTTATTGTTTTTGTTCTAAAAAAGCGCTAACTCTAAGTACCTCACCATTGTTACATGATAAGTTAACAATAAAATAACTTAGGAGTTAACTTCTCTTTTTCTAGGTCAATCTTATAACTTAGAGACATTGTTTTTCTAATTTGTAACGTATTTGCGTTATTAATAGCAAGGGCAGGAATGAACATTGTTCTGGCATCCAAAAATTGCCATTGTAATTCTGCTTGTTTTATCAATGTGAGTTGATCAGAAAGACAACATTGAGCTCTACATTTTGATTATAAACTTGAGGGAATGATAAGTAAAGTTTCGTTGTTATTCAATATTATATGTAAATTAATAATATATGTAAAATCCCTTTCTTTTACCATGAGTATTCGCATGCGAGTCTATTGTGCAACAAATTTACGTTTATTAAAAAAAAACTCTGTGTGAATAAGGCATAAGGAACATGAAAAATTATATTATTTTAGCAGTTTAATTGTGAATCATTTATTGAAGCACATTTTATCTGTGATTCGCCTCAAGCATGCTAACCTTGTTAATTAATATTTTTTAGATGGAGCAGTTTAGTGAAGATCTAAAGAGTTCATTGGAGACAAGCCAACATTTGATACAGAAGTTGGCAGGAGTATTAAGACGGTTCCAGGCTGTCAACACCCTCCTACTGCTCAGACGCAACACTGCCTTACACGAGCTTGACCGCTACATTCACACGCTGAAAGCTTGGGTAGACAACTTTGACGACAGGACCAAGACGAATATTATTGAAGCGTACGCAGAGAAGGCTGGCGTGGTAACAGAGATTATGGAGGAGGTACAGAGAGAGATTGACACACTAAAGATGTTGTCAAACGAGTCCACACCATTCCTAACTCACTCCTCCAATCATACAGACGAGCAGGTGGAACGCTGTAAAACACTTATAGAGGGTTTCAGGTGATGTGCATTTAAAATTTGTGAAAAAATACAAACAAATTCATGTACAATATACTTTCGAAAGGTGTAAACCTTGCTTATTTGGCCCCATCTTTACAAATTATGTGAACTTGATTCTCACAGAGACAGTGCATATTAATATGATGGTGCAATGTCACATTTACTGCAGATTATGATAGTTCGACAGATGAAGATTCAAGGTCACACCTACTGCAGGTGATGAAGATTCAAGGTCACAACTACTGCAAGTGATGAAGATTCAAGGTCACAACTACTGCAGATGATGGAGATTGAAGATCACAACTACTGCAGGTGATGAAGATCAAGGTCACAACTACTGCAGGTGATGAAGATTCAAGGTCACAACTACTGCAGGTGATGAAGATTCTAGGTCACAACTACTGCACGTGATGAAGATTCAAGGTCACAACTACTGCAGGTGCTGCAGGTGATGAAGATTCAAGGTCACAACTACTGCAGGTGATGAAGATTCTAGGTCACAACTACTGCAGGTGATGAAGATTCAAGGTCACACCTACTGCAGGTGATGAAGATTCAAGGTCACAACTACTGCAAGTGATGAAGATTCAAGGTCACAACTACTGCAGATGATGGAGATTGAAGATCACAACTACTGCAGGTGATGAAGATCAAGGTCACAACTACTGCAGGTGATGAAGATTCAAGGTCACAACTACTGCAGGTGATGAAGATTCAAGGTCACAACTACTGCAGGTGATGAAGATTCTAGGTCACAACTACTGCAGGTGATGAAGATTCAAGGTCACAACTACTGCAGGTGCTGCAGGTGATGAAGATTCAAGGTCACAACTACTGCAGGTGATGAAGATTCTAGGTCACAACTACTGCAGGTGATGAAGATTCAAGGTCACACCTACTGCAGGTGATGAAGATTGAAGGTCACACCTACTGCAGGTGAAGATTCAAGATC
The DNA here is from genome assembly GCA_028142955.1 of Pinctada fucata. Lineage (NCBI taxonomy): Eukaryota > Metazoa > Mollusca > Bivalvia > Pterioida > Pteriidae > Pinctada > Pinctada fucata. The sequence goes on from AP027105.1 coordinate 18,174,432, forward strand.
ACACCTACTGCAGGTGATGAAGATTGAAGGTCACACTTACTGCTGGTGATGAAGATTCAAGGTCACAACTACTGCAGGTGATTCAAGGTCACAACTACTGCAGGTGATTCAAGGTCACAGCTACATAAACTGTAGATTATGATAGTTCAAGTAATCGAGATCACAGACTCGCACCTATTTCATGTACATGTACAAGTTATTGCAGATCAATTTATGTTGATGCCAGTTCAGTACTGCAATTAATTGAAGAGGTTACCAGTTCAAGGTCAGGTCTACTTTAGATGATAAACTTAAGGTAATAAAGATAGATGATATGTAACATTTTGTTTTGCATTGATACCATTTTGCTTTCGTTTTCAGTGTTATGTTCCAAAGTAGCTGTGTTGACTTGGAATTAGATAAAAGTCTGCCGTGCCTGAAACTGATCAAGCACAAAACAGACGACCTTCCATCCCTCGGGAAGATCCAAACAAGCTTTGAGGATGTTGATACTGCTGAATCAATGACGGCAAGTAAACACAAGTTTCAATCTCTGATTGACAATGACATAGAGGACAGCCGAACAGTTGAATCATCAAAGATACCATCAACAGCTATAAACGTCAAGTCTAGCCCCAGAAAGAGTCCCTTAGCGATCAGAAATTACGCATCTCCTTCAAGATATCTACAACAACAGCTAGGTAAAGCAGGTCTTCTTGGGTCGGAGTTCTCAGAGAAAAGATCATCAATGAATTCACGTGATAAGGTCAAATACAGTTCAACAGAATCGCTAAAATCCTGCGGAAGTGGAAAAGGGACGCCAAGTAGAAGACTATCACCACAGAAAGACCACAGAAGCGTTTCACCAGTGAAGGGTAAAAATTTACAGAACAAAGAATCTTTGCCAAGACCAAGGGAGCATTCCAGGGATCACAGAGGGACTCAATTTGCTGGTAAAAAGTACAGTTGGAATGAGGATTCAAATTCCAACATCCTCACTTCTGAAGAGATATCAAATTCCAAGCAAGAATCAAAATCTGCATTCAGCTCTGAGGTAAGTTTATCTTTGTGCAGATCCATATCATTGTTGCTCCTTCATGAATCAAAGTTCCATTGATGACTTCATGAATCAAAGTTCTATAGAAGACTTCATGAATCAAAGTTCTGTAAATGACTTCATGAATCAAAGTTCTATAGATGACTTCATGAATCAAAGTTCTATAGAAGACTTCATGAATCAAAGTTCTGTAAATGACTTCATGAATCAAAGTTCTATAAATGACTTCATGAATCAAGTTCTATAGATGACTTCATGAATCAAATTCTATAGAAGACTTCATGAATCAAAGTTCTGTAAATGACTTCATGAATCAAAGTTCTATAGATGACTTCATGAATCAAAGTTCTATAGATGACTTCATGAATCAAAGTTCTATAGAAGACTTCATGAATCAAAGTTCTGTAAATGACTTCATGAATCAAAGTTCTATAGAAGACTTCATGAATCAAAGTTCTATAGATGACTTCATGAATCAAAGTTCTATAGATGACTTCATGAATCAAAGTTCTATAGATGACTTCATGAATCAAAGTTCTATAGATGACTTCATGAATCAAAGTTCTATAAATGACTTCATGAATCAAAGTTCTATAGAAGACTTCATGAATCAAAGTTCTGTAAATGACTTCATGAATCAAAGTTCTATAGATGACTTCATGAATCAAAGTTCTATAGATGACTTCATGAATCAAAGTTCTATAAATGACTTCATGAATCAAAGTTCTATAGATGACTTCATGAATCAAAGTTCTATAGATGACTTCATGAATCAAAGTTCTATAAATGACTTCATGAATCAAAGTTCTATAAATGACTTCATGAATCAAAGTTCTATAAATGACTTCATGAATCAAAGTTCTATAGATGACTTCATGAATCAAAGTTCTATAGATGACTTCATGAATCAAAGTTCTATAGATGACTTCATGAATCAAGTTCTATAGAAGACTTCATGAATCAAGTTCTATAGATGACTTCATGAATCAAAGTTCTATAGATGACTTCATGAATCAAAGTTCTATAGATGACTTCATGAATCAAAGTTCTATAGATGACTTCATGAATCAAAGTTCTATAGATGACTTCATGAATCAAAGTTCTATAGATGAATTCATGAATCAAAGTTCTATAGATGACTTCATGAATCAAAGTTCTATAAATGACTTCATGAATCAAAGTTCTATAGATAACATGATGAGAATTCTGTAGGATAAGATCTAAAGAATGGGTGACCCTCTTTTCCCAGTTTTGAACATGTTAAGCAGATTATATTTATTTACATGTATGGGTAGGTCAAAAGATAACAGAAACTTGTGTCTCTCCATTTGATGCTACATACACCATGTACACTGTAAGCAGTACTATATTTCCTCTACTGTGATACCTGTAGAAGTAATTTCCAATATCATTAAATCACAAGTATGATACTTGAAATGTTTGATTTAGATTATTTCATTTGTGTTTTTCAGGCTTCCAAACTAGACAAACCGTCAGGTGAAACCTGGGACAGTGGCGACGAAAGGGATAATGATAAACAGCCAGCTCAGGATAAAGAGATTGATGGAAACGCGAACAATATTGATGATAAAGTTAACGAGACACTTACCAGCCAGCTTGATGGTAAAAATCATGACCTTCCATCTGCAAGAACGGGAGATAGCACTGCAGAAGTCAACCCTGCAAATATTGACTTTAGCATCCCAGAAGTCAATCCAGCGAATATTGACTTATGCCTCCCAGAAGTCAACCCAGCAAATATCGACTTGCGCCTCCCAGAAGTCAACCCAGCGAATATTGACTTATGCCTCCCAGAAGTCAACCCAGCGAATATTGACTTACGCCTCCCAGAAGTCAACCCAGCGAATATTGACTTGCCATCCAGCGAGTCTTCCGAAGACCTTAAATTCACAGAATCGCAAGGCAGTGCTGATAATGATACTGGAAAGGCCAGTATAGATGTAACAAGTAATCGTGATGAGAATTTTAATTCACCGGCTTATGTCCGGTGTACCAATGCTAACGATCCTATTAATGAACTATTTCCTGAAAATGGCCCAACACCACAGCCACCAAAAATACTAAGTCTGTTGACAGCCATAAATAGGTCAAGGTCAAGCAGTTTAGGGTCGAAGAGCAGCCTTGATCAAGACTCGCCTGGTAAGAAACTTTGAAAGATTCTTTTAAATTACAATGAGAGTTCGTGTGAAGAAACGAAGGTATCATATGATTATAATTAACCTGTAACTTAGATATCAGTGATTTTTTTTTCAGTAATTTGGGAATGGGGTCAGGGCCCGTGTTATTGGGAAAATTACTGATGTTTGGGAGTATTTTGGGAAGTACTAATATAAAAGTAAAATGACAGTTTATACAATCAAAAGTTCAGAATTGACTGTTTAATTATATAATTTTCTTTTAACATTGTTTAAATATGATTTAATTTCTCATGCTTTCAACAATATGGCAAATAATTAATGAATTTGCTACTTTTGAACCAGTAAATTTCACTAATTCCGGTGATAATTCCATTTATACTAGTAGTATGTGAATGGGAAATTTGATAGGCACAATTGGGAAAAAAAGATATCCTCTATTTTTCATTGGGAATGGGGCTGAATAACGGCCCCAAAAAGGGGCTAAAAGAATCCCTGGATTTAGTCTCATATATATCATTGCAGTTATTATCTGAAATAAGATAGATTCAAGATGAATGAGGTGCGGTATGCAAATATTTCCTCACACAAAGATTTAAGTGATATTTTTGAGACCTGAATATTTTATTGTTAAGAATTATTGAAAAGTTTCTTGCAGGAAAGAACTTGTACTTTCTATTATATTTATGACAGATGTACGTTGAATCTACGATAAGTTTTCATCTAAAATGCAGTTTTATGAACTGCTTGGAAAGAAAGGAGGTACAATTCTTTAATTTGATGATAATCATGATTTACTCATATAATATAGTGGGGTTTATTTTTACAGTTGAAAATATGAATGGACAAAAGAGTGTTTCTAGCTGTCTCCCTCCACTTCGAAGGCCAAAAATAGCTATTACGACGTCACCAAAACCTCCACCACAGCGAAAGATGGATGAGGTAAAATCCAAAAGTATTAGCAATCAGGAGGTAGGAAGTGGTGCTATTTTGAACCCAATCTCACATGTGGTGACATGTTTAAAAGCTGAACTTGAACAATTAGTTGACATTTCCCTCGGAACAGAACCATGTCAGAAATCAGTTACATTTTCCAATAAAGATGGTGACCAAAATAATAATGTTGAGAAACCGATAATCAGTGGTAAAGGTACACATGAAAAACCTCCTTTGACCAATAGTAAGACAATGGATTGTAATAATAACCAGAACATGCTGGTTGGGCCTACACTGGAATGGTTACATACAAATATAGAAAAGAAAACATTGCCAGGAAAACAAGAGGCTAAGAAGTTGTCTGAAGAAAAGGTTGATTTGTCAGCGGATACTTTTGAAACAAAATTCCAGACTCCCATTAAAGAAGTTGGGAACTCCGCAACTGAAGTATCTCAGAATTGCAACACAGACAACGCAGGCAAGATGCCTGAAGAGAAAAGCCCTATGCATCAGTCTGACAGTGTTAACAAAATACCAGAACACAATAGTCCAATATCCGAATCACATGAAATTGATAGAATTATGTCTCAAAGAAGTCCAGAATCCTTATCCTCTACCCTAGCTGACTTGTCCAAAGACAAATTACGTAAAGAGGAAAATGAAATTCAGAAGAATAATGATGTGACAGAGAAATCGGGAGCTTCTAAGATTTTCCAACAAGCTTTGAAAAACTCTTGCTCAAATTTAAGTCCAGGAATTACATATTCAGAGCCACCCATCTCTAAGCACATCAGATGTCATACAAAGGGAAGTAAGTTGTTCACTGTAACTCTTACTTTTCGATTGGCCCAGGCTTTTTCAGTATGAGTTTGCAACAAATACTTTAAAATTAAGGAATTCATTATCTACTTTCATTATTACTTATATTATAAACTTAGAATAAGGATACAGTTAACAAGTTTGTACTGTACATGTATTGATTTGTGATGTAAATTATGAGTGGAAATTTAAAAAAAAAAGATGTTCTTTAAAAGAAATGAATTGATACATACTGTAAACATGATTATTTTCACTGGGGGAAAATTTCGCGATTATATCATTAAGACGTTACCCATGGGGGAAATATTCGCGATAAAAATGTCTTCCCCATTGTAAGAATGCAGAGGGTATATTTTTGCGTGGGGGAAATTTTCGTGAAGTCCCTTGAATCACGAAAAATTACCCCCACACAAAAATTTCAACGTTATTAGTCAGTACATGATGCATAAAATATATATTTCACAGGATTTAACTACGACTCACAAATTCCACCCATTCCATGCAAGTTCAAGTTCAAGTTTGGTCACTTTGGCACAAATAAGTCCGGATTGAAATTTCCCATTGGTGTTTGCACCAACAGCAAAGGGGAGATTATTGTGGCGGATACCGGTAACCACTCCGTCAAGATGTTTGATGTGGAGGGAAATTTTCTGCGGGAGATAGATGTAAGTGGAAATTCTGAAGCTGATCTAATCTCACCTGAGCAAAGTTCATGTGAGCTGCAGTCATAGTAGTCTTTCATCTGCATCAGAAGCGGTGTCTAAAAAAAGGACTCTTTTGTGAACTATATTTTTGGCTTCCCTTCTGAAACATCTTCATAGCTAGAATTCTATGAAGCAAATATGTAAATGTCATCTGCTAAGTTGGTGATCTTTGATCTGTCAAACAAGACGGCCACCATTTCAGTGGCGGATTCAGGGGGCGTCTGGCCACCACCCTCTCCTTGATTTAAAAAAAAAAATGCTTGGTGTATGGAATTGCATGGGGCTTGTGTTAGTAATACAGATCCATATATCCTCTTGTTTCATAAATGCAGTAAACTTTATTTTTATCTATCACAAGGAATATGTCCTTGGCTGGATTTACTTGTACTTTCGTGATTTTTTTATGCCCCCGTAATTGAAGATTCGGGGGCATATAGTTTTTGGTCTATCTGTTTGTCCGCAAAAACTTTAACCTTGGCCATATTAACTTTTGAATGGTAAGTGACAGGGCTTTCATATTTCACTTGTGTATTCCTTGTGACAAGACCTTTCCATGGATACCAAAATTTGTGACCTTGACCTTGGAGTTTGACCTACTTTTGAAAAACTTTTAACCGTGGGCCTAACTTTTGAATAGTAAGTGGTAGTGCTTTCATATTTCACATGTCCATTCCTTATGACAAGACCTTTCCATGGATACCAAAATTTTTTACCTTGTGAGCTTGACCTTGGAGTTTGACCTACTTTTGAAAAACTTTAACCTTGGGCATAACTTTTGAATGGTAAGTGACAGGGCTTTCATATTTCACATGTCCATTTCTTGTGACAAGACCTTTCCATGGATACCAAAATTTTTGACCTTGTGACCTTGACCTTGGAGTTTGACCTACTTTTGAAAAAACTTTAGTCTTGGGCATAACTTTTGAATGGTAAGCGATAGGGCTTTCATATTTCACATGTGTATTCCTTCTGACAAGACCTTTCCATGGATACCAAAATTTTTTACCTTGTGACCTTGACCTTGGAGTTTGACCTACTTTAGAAAAACTTTAACCTTGGGCATAACTTTTGAATGGTAAGTGATTGGACTTTCATATTTCACATGTCCATTTCTTGTGACAAGACCTTTCCATGGATACCAAAATGTTTGACCTTGTGACCTTGACCTTGGAGTTTGACCTACTTTTGAAAAAACTTTAGTCTTGGGCATAACTTTTGAATGGTAAGCGATAGGGCTTTCATATTTCACATGTTTATTCCTTCTGACGAGACCTTTCCATGGATACCAAAATTTTTTACCTTGTGACCTTGACCTTGGAGTTTGACCTACTTTTGAAAAACTTTAACCTTGGGCATAACTTTTGAATGGTAAGTGATAGGGCTTTCATATACTAAATTTGACCTTGTGACCTTGACCTCAAATGTGAAACTACTTTTCATCTGTTTTACTGACTAGGAGGCATTCGTTTCACAAACACAGGTTTTATTTCATTGAATTCTAACTTGTTTTTATGCCATACATAGATAATTACTTAACTTTCATTATATTAAGATATGTTCTATTTGCAGTGTGAACTTGTAAGACCTTCAGCTGTCCTTGTGAACAAGCGAGATGAGATATTTGTAAAGGACGATCTCGCTGTTCATATTTTCAATGAGGACTGTCGTTTCCTGAGAAGTATAGGGAAGGGTATTCTAACCAAACCTTTTGGTATGTATGATTACTTTAGATTCTGCTCTCCAACTTTGAACAGTACATGTATATTCATCAATGCTACCATAACAATATAGCCATATCATGAAACTGCCTTGAAAACCAGTCAAGTGTAGTACTTCTTTTGTATCTGTTTAAGGCTACAAATTCTTTTCATCTGAAAGATAAATTGTCATACCTTTGATTTTATGTTGAGCACTGAATATGACGACTTCATTAACGAGCTTTATTATATTGCTTGCTACAGAAATGCTACATATGGATGGCTTTGTCCAGCTTGTAGTCTTGTATTTTCATTGAGGGTCAAGTTTACAAACTCAGAGTTAATATGCAACTGGTTACATATCAGTTTTAAAGCAGTCTTGTTATAGTGTATAATTCTAGTATAACTTTACTACATGTAGTTATGTGAAAGTATATTAAATAGATAACAATCTCTTTACAGGTTTGGCAATAACTCCAAACGACTTGATCATAACTCTAGATGTAAATTGGAAAAGTCCTCAGGTCTTCATACTGTCCCAGGATGGTAGGGATTTACGAAGCTTCCCGTTTACAACCCTGCTGAATTACTACCCTCAGAGTAAATGCCGCTTCCTGGCTGTACACAAAGACATTCTGGTCATCAGTGATCTAGGTTTGTATGCCTGTATCAAGCTTTTGTCACTTCAAAAGCAAGGAAGCAATATGCATCATATATAGATACGTGTACTTCAACGCTTACTCTACTTTGCTTCTTAGTCCATTTTACGCATCAAACTACACTGCTCAAAAAAATTAAGGGAGCAAGGTTTCTCCTTTCATATCACACATGTTTGCAGTGCTTATTCTATATGATGAACATATATGTATTAAGACATATTTAATAGCCATTCCTTAATTACCAATGTTTGTATTGAACAGATTAATCATATACACATGATAAAACTTGATGATGTAGCCTTGCTTATCCCAAAAGATATTGCATTCTTTTTACCATTATATTACAATGGAAAAATCGCTCCTTTAATTTTTTTGAGCAGTGTAGTTGCTGTGATACACTGAGAAGTCTAAGATGTAAATTAAAGGATTCATTTACATTACTACGTACTTCATGCAACAATATTATTATTGAAATAGGACAATATTAGCGTTATCAAGAAATAACCAATTAACTCATTTTTGGCCGGATTGCAAGTAATTCCGGTGTATAGATTGACAAAGTCAGTCTTCATGAAAACTTTTTTACCACTAGCCAGCCGGGCTAGTTGAGTGTCAAAATCTACTAGCCACTCAAAATTTTCACTAGCCATTAAAGAAAAATCAAAACGCTATAAAGAACCATCGTTTCCTCAGCTAGGTCTGTTGAATAGGCAAAAATTCACACATATATAGAGTATACACAAAAATCAAACGAAGTTAAACCACCACCCTATCATTTCTCTGGCGAATGTCAGCTACGTCATTATCAATAGACTCAATTTTACAATGAATGCATGATATTGTTTGTATAAATATAATTTCACATACACATTTTGAATGCAGAAAATGGACCGAGAAAGAAAAATATAAGAACTTATTTGAATCATACACGATAAAAGGCCGACCGTTGCTTGCGCCGCTTGGCCAATAGTTATAAAATTTTCGTAAGAATTTCCTCATTTCAGTGTTCAGTCCAGATTTTTGAAATTGTTAGATATTTAATTGAACATGTTATACTCGCATATTAGTTGGTACCGTAAAATAACCTGTCACGACGTGCAGAAAGCAATGCACTGTGGTTATGGAAATATTTATCTTGTATCTTAGGACAATATTTTAATGAACAGATTTTACAGGAAAACATTATAATATTTCATTTTAAACATTTTCAATAAAATAAACATTTCATACTTAACCAGCGATAAAAGTTGAGACGTAACATGTACTTTTTACGGAAAGAAGGCGGCGATTTTACCCCAAGTAAAAGACGAGAAATCACCAGCTACTGGACCTTAATGAGAACACTGCATTTCATTAAAAGTCAGTAGCCAGTCGGGCTAGTTCAGCATCACATTTTGGTAGCCCGAGAAAATAATTGGTAGCCAGGGCGGTCGGGCTAGTGAGTTTTCACGAAGACTGCAAAGTATGTATGTCTGTCTGTCTGTCTATCTGTCTGTCCTCAACAATTTGGTTAAGTTTCTGATTGAAGCAAAATCTCAGGAACTATACACAGTAGAAACATAATATTATACACGTAGGTTATTTCAATTTATGCCACAACAATAGACCCAGTGACCTTGGACTTGACCCAGTAAAAGATTTTGGTGAAGTTTCTGGTTGAAGCAAAATCTCAGGAACTATACACAGTAGAAACTTAATATTATATGGGTAGGTTGCCCGTGACAAGACCATTCAATTTATGCCATAACTTTTGACCTCTTTGAATTTGACCCAGTTACTGACAAGAACTTACTTTGCAATCTGGCTATACCATCTTTTAAAAGTTGTGTTTTATCATTATAATCTAATATACATTGTAGAATTATTATAAGGCAATGTAAAATAAATTCTATGTTTCTCAGATAATTGGGTCTCAAAAAGTGACAAGGTAGGTAGGGTTTGTTATTTTTTGTTTTTTTTCCATCAAGAGTACTCTTATTATTCATGTAAGGCAAAAAATCATCTCTCCTGTCTAACCCCCCCATTATTCATGTAGGGCAAAAAATCTTATGCGCCCCCCCCCCCCCCCCCCCCCCCCCTCCGTTTTTCTTCATAGAAAACTGTCTTTGAACCGTTAGTCAAAATAATGGTACATGTAGCTCATCTGTCTGAATGGAAGAAGCTTAAATAGATACAAAATTTAATATACGAAGTATGACGTGTTTTGATTAACGTAAGTACATTTAGTAGAATCGCGGAAGAGACTCGACGGGTATTATTTGCTCACACCTTGTTTAAACCCAGTTCAAATTAAATACATCCCCTCACTTCCTCCAATGGATCCGTTCATATGGTCAAAAATTTGTCATGTTTGGATGAAGCGGAATCTTTAGAAATCGAATGAAGTGTTCAGCATTAACCAAGGTCTAGTAAAATAATGTGCACGGCCCGGGTACAATGTACATTCTTTTGTTAATACATGTAGATTTAAGGATTTAACTACGTTTCTCTTACGCTCGTCGGCGGTCCTTGCTTATACTTTTTACAATGTGAACGTCATTATTAATAGATTCGGAAGTATTACAATGGACACTTGCTATTGTTCGGCATGGGTATTAACATATGCTGTAGAAATCAATAAAAAAAACTACACGAACGTTTTAATACATGTAATACTCGATGTATTAATCACACGAATAGCCGGCCGTCCAAGTGTCCGCGACACGTGTCGGCACATTGTTATCCTATACAATAGTCTTTACCCGTAACGTAAATACGGAACGCGCTGTGAATGATACAGACTTTTTAAAGTATTTATTCGGGTATCATCGGGTACCGTTTAGACGATTTTACAGGACAATATACGTTCAATGAAATAAATGGATATTTCGTTTTTAATCGAGGATGAGACACGGCGGATATTTTTTTCTGTAGTTGCAATAAAAACGTCTCGGCGGCGGCAAGTTATAGCGCACGGCGGTGTCTGAGAAACATAGATTTTATTTTACATGGCCTAAAGTATACTCTTGATTTAGCACACTCTTATCAATGCTACTTGAATTATAATTTGAATCCCGCTAAAATAAGTACACAAGCAAGTACATACAGTATAACATGCTTTTACCACATTTACTATATTTACAGGAGCGAGTTGTGTGTATATAGCAGACAGTATGGGACAGACTATCAACACGTTTGGGAGTTATGGATCAGGTCCAGGACAGTTCAGGGAACCATCGGGTGTAGCTATAGATGCTCATGGTCATATCGTCATAGGGGACAGCAAAAATGACAGACTACAGGTAGGTTATTATGAAGTCCCCGTTCAGTATTCTCTTCTATTCCCTTTTTACGCCCATAGCCAAAGATTGGCCAACATGACTTTGCTATTTAGATGGATATTGTGTGTTGGCTGCAATTTCTTCTTACTTGTAAAATATGAATGAAAATACAGAATATCTTTTTCTCCCACTGTGGACTGGGGTATCCATGGAAATGCTGGGAAAAGATATCCTTGTCTTACCCCTATGGGGTAAGATAACATTTTCACGTGCCTTTTGACTGTAACGTCAATTGTGATGTCATACTCAATTGCTGCGTTAGCTGATTGAAACTATGAAAAAGAACAGATAAATCTAATTCTTTATCGCTTTTAGACAGTGGGAGAAAAATAATCAATCCCCAGATGTGATCATGGACATGGAAATCCAACCCTCGTGTCCAGGATTTGCTTTTTAGCTCACCTGAGCGAAGCTCAAGTGAGCTATTGTCATAGCGCGCCGTTCGTCCTCCGTCCGTCCGTCGTCGTCGTCCGTCCGTCTGGCGTAAACTTTTAACATTTTCAACATCTCCTCTGCAACCGCTTCACAGAATTTCACGAAACTTCACAGGAAGCAAGTACTCAATGCCCTCTACCAAGTTTGTGTTTTTCGAGCCGATCTGAAATCAAAGATGGCCGCCACAGGCTCTGATTGGCTGACACATTTTCGACATCTTCTCTGCAACCGCTGCACAGAATTTCATGAAACTTTACAGGAAGGAAGTACTAAAGGTTCTCTACCAAGTTTGTGTTTTTTGTGCCGATCGGTCAACAAATATGGCCGCCGAGGGCTGTGATTGGCTGACATATTTTCAACGTCTCCTCTGCAACCGCTGCACAGAATTTCACGAAACTTCACAGGAAGCAAGTACTCAATGCCCTCTACCAAGTTTGTGTTTTTCGAGCCGATCTGAAATCAATGATGGCCGCCACAGGCTCTGATTGGCTGACACATTTTCAACGTCTCCTCTGGAACTGATGCACAGAATTTCATGAAACTTTACAGGAAGGAGATACTCAAGGTCCTCTACCAAGTTTGTGTTTTTCGTGCCGCAAGTTTGTGTTTTTCGTGCCGATCGGTCAACAAATATGGCCGCCGAGGGCTGTGATTGGCTGACACATTTTTCGATATCTCCTCTGCAACCGCTGCACAGAATTTCATGAAACTTTACAGGAAGGAAGTACTCAAGGTCCCCTACCAAGTTTGTGTTTGTTGTGCCGATCGGTCAACAAATATGGTCGCCGAGGGCTCTGATTGGCTGACACATTTTCAACATCTCCTCTGATAACGCTGCACAGAATTTCATGAAACTTTATGGTAAGAAAGTACACAAAGTCCTCTGATAAGTTTGGCTTTTTCGTGCCGATCGGTCAACAAATATGGCCGCTGAGGGCTCTGATTGGCTGATACATTTTTTACATCTCCTCTGCAACTGCTGCACAGAATTTCATGAAACTTTACAGGAAGGAAGTACTCAAGGTTCTCTACCAAGGTTTTTGTTTTTTTGTGCCGATCGGTCAACAAATATGGCCGCCGAGGGCTCTTATTGGCTGACACATTACGACATCTCTGCAACTGCTGCACAGAATTTCATGAAACTTTACAGGAAGGAAGTACTCAAGGTCCTCTACCAAGTTTGTGTTTTTTGTGCCGATCGTTCAACAAATATGGCCGCCGAGGGCTCTGATTGGCTGACACATTTTTGACATCTCCTCTGCAACCGCCGCACAGAATTTCATGAAACTTTACAGGAAGGAAGTATTTAAGGTCCTCTACCAAGTTTGTGTTTTTCCTGCCAATTGGTCAACAAATATGGCCGCAGAGGGCTCTGATTGGCTAACACATTTTCAACATCTTCTCAGTGCAAAAAAACCACTGCACAGAATTTCATGAAACTTTACAGGAAGAAAGTACTAAAGATCCTCTACCAAGATTGTGTATTTTGTGCTGATCGGTCAACAAATATGGCCGCCGAGGACTCTGATTGGCTGACACATTTTCGAAATCTCCTCTGCAACCATTGCACAGAATTTCACGAAACCTTGCAGCAAGCAAGTACTCAAGGTCCTCTGCCAAGTTTGTGTTTTTCTCGTCGATAGGTCAACAAATATGGATGTCAAGGGCTTTGATCTGTAGATTCGAAGTATTTTTGTGACTTTTAACCCTTTGTCTGCAACTCAGGTGAGCGATGTGGCCCCCTTGGGCCTCTTGTTATCCACCGCTTGGAACGCCTCGTCATGGATTCAAGCAAATCCTGGACACTCTGGTTGGATTTCCTTGTCCCAGATAACATCTGGGGATAGATTCTATTAATCTAGAATCAGTAAGTTTTCCAGGAGACTATGTCGGACTCTAATAGACCAAAAATAAATATCAACAATCATTTATTTTTCATTTAAATAAAAAAAATGAAATTTTGACTTTACTTTTAAGTTTTAAATAATTCTTTCTATTTTGCAGATTTTCTCTTCGATGGGGCATTATATCTGTGGAGTGAAGTTCAGTGATCCTATCATTCGACCCTCAGACATTCACCTGACCGCTGACGGTCACCTACTGGTCACAAACTTCCTACAGCATCAGATAAAAGTCTACAAGCTCGGAGAGGAGTGAATCAATCTAAATGGAGCAGATTGTGTAGACGATGGTTTGATTAAAGTATGGTCTACAAATAAGACAAACATGGTGCATGTTGGAGCAAATTCGCTCTTCGTGATTTCTTCATCAGTGACAAGAAGAAAGTGAAAGGAATTATGTTCCCAGTACGAAGAGGTGATGATTCTTGTTAAAAGAAAAAAAGGAAAGGAAGAAAAATGTACGGGAATATAAAGTTTACAAACTTTGGTGTTTGGGGTGAATAAGGTCTTCAAAGTTGGACTTTTGGGTCAGTTTCAGTTACCGGGTAGATAGCTTTTATTAAGGAGGTCTGAAAATTTGGACCTTGAAAGACATTAGCTATGGACTTTGAAGAACATTATTTTAGGTATGGGATTAATTTACCCCAAGGCTTGAACCTAAAGAACAGATTTCTGTGTCAATAAAGCCTGTATACATTGACCTTGAAGAAAATTTGGTCTCTTTTGTATACAGCAAGTCTAATAAACTTTGAAGAACTTTGAATGAGGTCATCAAACTTTGACCTTAAAGAACTGAGAGTGAAGCCTACAGACTTTGACCTTGAAAGGTCAACAAACTTTGACCGTGAAGAACTGTGTGAATTGAGGTGTAACAGACCTTGCAGCTTCTGTGCTATAAGGGTTTCTTACCAACACTATGTGAAAATAGTTTTGGAGGTTTCGGTATAGAAAACCTCAAATTTGGGTTTTGAAGAACTTGTAACCATCTTTGAAGGAAGTAGAATTATTCAGACTGACTATCTTTCAGTTAATCAAACTTTTAGTGCTTGGTGTCCACATACCAACTTTTTTTCAGTAAATCAAACTTTTAGTGCTTGACGTCCAATTTCAATTTTTTTTTACAGCAAATCAAACTTACAGTGCTTCATACGCCTCTGTTCAAATTGTAACTTACATGATAAGAAAAATGATCAAAACCTCAACAATGCTAGACTTTAACCAGAATATTTGGCAATTACATGGAAGAAATAGAAAATATAGACAATGTACTTTCATAGTAGCTGGAAAATTTATTTCACACAGTATTGATAAACTAGAATCATTGTATTTTTAAAAACCATGAATCAAACTACACGTGCAATTGTTAATGAATATATTTTTTGATGAACACAAATATTAATGATGGAAGCATTTACATGTACAAATCTGATAATTATAGGTAGTAATAAATTATATAGAAAATATGAATCACTTTCCAAAATCATTGTTTTGATACCTTCATACGAAGTTTGTGAGTTCCATGAATTTTTGTCCCCCGCTTTCCCGTACCTTCATACGAAGTTTGTGAATTCCATGAATTTTTGTCCCCCGCTTTCCCGAAAGCGCGGGGACATTAAAACCGGTTCGTCCATCCGTCTGTTCGTCAGTCACAAAAACTTTAACCTTGTGCATAACTTTTGAATGGTAAGTGATAGGGCTTTGATATTTCACATGTGTATTCCTTGTGACAAGACCTTTCCATGGATACCAAAATTTTGACCTTGTGACCTTGACCTTGGACTTTGACCTACTTATTAAAAACTTTAACCTTGACCATAACTTTTGAATGGAAAGTGGTAGGGCTTTGATATTTCACATGTGTATTCCTTGTGACAAGACCTTTCCATGGATACCAACATTTTTGACCTTGTGACCTTGACCTTGGACTTTGACCTACTTATTAAAAACTTAAACCTTGACCCTAACTTTGAATGGAAAGTGATAGGGCTTTGATATTTCACATGTGTATTCCTTGTGACAAGACCTTTCCATGGATACCAAAATTTTTGACCTTGTGACCTTGACCTTGGACTTTGACCTACTTATTAAAAACTTTAACCTTGACCATAACTTTTGAATGGAAAGTGATAGGGCTTTGATATTTCACATGTGTATTCCTTGTGACAAGACCTTTGCATGGATACCAAAATTTGTGACCTTGACCTTGGACTTTGACCTACTTATTAAAAAACTTTAACCTTGACCATAACTTTTGAATGGAAAGTGATAGGGCTTTGATATTTTACATGTGTTTTCCTTGTGACAAGACCTTTGCATGGATACCAAAATTTTTGACCTTGTGACCTTGACCTTGGACTTAGACCTACTTTTCAAAAAACTATAACCTTGTCCATAACTTTTTATACGCCCGTCATTTGACGGGACGTATTATGGTATGGCGAAGTCCGTCCGTCTGTTCGTCCGTCCGTCCGTCTGTCCGTCCGCCTATGGAACGCAATAACTTGAATACGCGTCAACGGATTTTTATGAAATTTATACATAGTGATCAGACTGTGGAGAGGAAGCCGCCTTTCGATTTTCAGGTTCATCCGATTTGTCGTTACAGAGTTATGGGACTTAGATTTTTAAAATACAGTGAAAATATACTAAAATATTTAAAAATTATTTAAAAATCTATTTCTGGTCGAAATGTTTTGAAATTTGGTATACTTCAAGTAGAAAGGATGTTCTTTGACATATGTAACGGGTTTTTAATTTTTTTGTCGCATAACCGAGATATTGTGTGTAATGGGAAGGGGGGGTGGGTTATATGCACATACATGTTAAGCTAAGGGCAAAATATAGGCGCATGGAACGCGATAACTTGAATATGCGTCAACGGATTTTCATGATATTCATACATTATGATTGGACTGTGGAGAGGAAGCCGCCTTTCGATTTTCAGGTTTATTCGATATGTCGTTACAGAGTTATGGGACTTAGATTTTTAAAATACAGTGAAAATATACTAAAATAGTTAAAAATTATTTAAAAATCTATTTCTGGTCGAAATGTTTTGAAATTTTGTATACTTCATGTAGGAAGGATGTTCTTTGACATATGTAACGGGTTTTTAATTTTTTTGTCGCATAACCGAGATAATTTGTGTGTAATAGGAAGGGGGGAGGGGTGGGTTATATGCACATACATGTTAAGCTAAGGGCAAAATATAGGCGCATGGAACGCAATAACTTGAATATGCGTCAACGGATTTTCATGATATTCATACATTTTGATTGGACTGTGGAGAGGAAGCCGCTTTCGATAATCAGGTTCATTCGATATGTCGTTACAGAGTTATGGGACTTAGACAATTTAAAATACAGTGAAAATATACTAAAATAGTTAAAAATTATTTAAAAATCTATTTCTGGTCGAAATGTTTTGAAATTTTGTATACTTAAGGTAGAAAGGATGCTCTTTGACATATGTAACGGGTTTTTAATATTTTGGTCGCATAAGCGAGATATTGTGTGTAATAGGAAGGGGGGGGGTTATATGCACATACATGTTAAGCTATGGGCAAAATATAGGCGCATGGAACGCAATAACTTGAATATGCGTCAACGGATTTTCATGATATTCATACATTTTGATTGGACTGTGGAGAGGAAGCCGCCTTTCGATTTTCAGGTTCATTCGATATGTCGTTACAGAGTTATGGGACTTAGATATTTTAAAATACAGTTTTATATATTATTAAAACTTAAGAATGGGGGGTGTCTGTAAGCATTTCTTTAAAGACAAACACCCAAAAGCGGGGGACCACAATTCCTTGAATTTGATTTTTGTTCTTGTTACAAATGTTTCAGTTTTGTTCAAATTATGCATCAAAAAGCAAAGTAAATTATGTTAATGTGGAGTGTCTTGTATAAGAATTTTTCATTTTGTATTTGATATTTTTTTTGTCTTTTGAAAATTGTAACATAGTGCTTTAAGAACAATTTTGAAGAACCTGCTGCTGTTGAAATACATTTGTAAACTAAATATAAGAACCTTCAAAATTGACCATGTTAATACATTGTATGTATTTTTGACTATGCTCATTAGAATTATGCATACAGTTATGGAGTTGCCAACATACTGAATATTGACAAAGCTAAATATTATTTGAGTACAATTTTCATTTTAAGCAGCCAAAACTATCATGATCTTATTTTATTCATCTCTTACGCTGTACAAGTTGTAGTTCATATGGAAAATTTCAATATGATATCAGGCATATCTTTGTTATTAAAAAGTTTTGTTGCTCTCTGAAATAAAGAATTTCCAAAAACTTACTAATGATCTTTATAAATTATTTGATTTTGTTTTTCTTATCCTGTATCATCCAGGTCGGGCTCAAGTAAAGGTTTTATAGAAGCGGACCATATGTTTGATATAAACATACACCATTTATGTGCACTTGACCTTGCATGTATTATTCTTTTGTTTCAAGATCATGACAATTCATTTTGGTCCAAGTTGACAGTTTGCTATCATATTCAAATCAATTCATGAGTTGTTAGTCTTGAACAAAAATCATGGAAAAGTGGGTGCAGTCATGGAAGTTGTCCTGGGTCTTGAAAAATTCAGGAAAGTGGATGCAGTCATGTAAAGCATGGAATATAGCATTAAGTCCTTAAAAAGTCATGAAATTTCACCAACACCCGGTTTCTTGTCTTCCAGAAGATGTCTATATCCCTGAAAATTTCGTCTATGATTGTTTTATAACATTGAAAAATGCTGAATAGTTTGGCACAATATCGATAATTGAAGTCATGGAATAAAAGAACTCTGACCCCTCTAGGAAAGATGACATTTTTAAAAACTTTGCTGATTCCAGAACTTACACATTTATTTCTCAGCTTACCAACCCCATAAATCTGAACTAGAAACCTTGTTCTCAAAATTTAAAGGGGGACAGGATAGCTAGGAAAGCCTTTTGTCATGATTATAAAAATGCAGAATGTTACACATTCCATCATTTATAAAATCATTGAAATTGACATGGATAAGAAGACTTTTACAGAATGAACCTTCTTGGTTAAGCCTTTGCCCCCCCCCCCCCCCCCCCCCCGCACAAATTTGCACAACTACTTTGAGTAGTAAGTGAGCGTAATGAGTTAAAGAAGAGTCCTGACGACAATCTCAACAGCACTCACAATAAAGTACCAAATTGAGCATCGACGGAGTAACAAATAGTGCGATGTAGCAAATCAGATCTTGGTTCAAGTTGTAAAGCATCCTTTGGTCTCAAAATGGATCTATTGGATAGAAGGTTTTGTCCTTGATCAGGTTTGGACACTCGTAAACACTGTAACCTTGACCTTTCCAATATCACCTCTGACCAACGTACTTGCATTCTTAGTTACTCAATAGATTGAAAGTGACATTGTTGAAGAACAGATATGTCGCCTGCCACATGTTTGACCCTAAGGATGTGACCTTGACCCTCAGTGGATGTTGACTGTAGTCTCGTGCTTGACCATCCCTGCACGTCTTTCAGAAATATAATGCATATCAAGCAAGTTGCAGCTTTTCATGACTCAAGTTTGACAACCGAACAGACGGACGGATGCCGGACAAAGTGATCCTTATACCTGCATGTCGCTCTTGCTTTACAGGCGACGTAAAAAGGCAACATTCTCGTATTCTTTGAGGTGTAGACTGACAGTATGGTCAGACGCACAGAATGTTTAACAGTTTAACTACGTGCAAGGAGAAGAAGGGTCTGGTTGGTATATATTTCAAGGTCAGACTTCTTGTCACTAACTGAGTTGTGGTTGAAGGCAACTGTTACAGGATACATACTTTTCAAGGAGACTGGTGCTACTAGGAACGTTAGTCAGCTCTCTTCTGAAAGTTGCACGAAATAATTCAAGTACTGATACTAAACATGATTTTGTTTTTCGTTAATCTGTTTTAAACTAAAAGTAAAACAAAATATGTCCATTTATGGAATGTGCCAATTACTGAAACTAGCAGTAGTAGTATTTATGGCTGAAAGTAACACGAAATGGTTCTGTTACTAAGAGTAACACGAAAGTATTGTTGGAAAATATTGAGCTGAAATGTTCTTCACTGGCATATTTTCTCAACGACGGGTTCCTATTGGCTAACAGATACGTCAGTTTTGACCTATTTTAGTATTTTATTTATAATTAGATTAGTTGACGTTAGTGAAATCAAGTTTATTGAATTTTGACAAGATAAGATGTCAGAAAAGTTACCTGCTTTTCTCGATTGATTACGTACTAGAATAGCAATATTAACATTGTGTCGGAAATTCGCATTGATGTAACTTATTCAAATGAATCAAATAATGAAAAGGGAATCGTGCATCAACCAAATAATATACATGAAAATCAATTCAACGCGCCCTTGTTATTTGTGTGGATTTACGTCAAGGGAATGTTCATTGTATAATGTGTCGATTCATTATTAAATTACATGTACATATTTTTAAAGAAATTTATTTATTGAAAAGAAAAAATGAAGTTTAATTTAGATGGGCGTACCTATGGTATGCACGGTTTGAGTTTAAAAATGTACATGATTTTGAGGCAAAAAATAGACATCCGAGTCTTGGTTTTTAGTATCTAAGAATTAAAAAAAAAAGTATTTGGCTTTTGAACTTTTATTTCGCCTCATACTGTTGTCACCATCAGAGAGTTGTAAGTATTTCCTTGCATGGAGATGGCGTAGAAAAGACTCTTAAAATCAGCAATAGTCGTGGACTACCTCAAGGTTTCAATACGAATTCTGGGTATTTTTTTTTTTTAGCTCTACTGGTCAAAGACCAGTCGAGCTTATGCGATCGCCCTGTGTCCGGCCGTCTGTCTGTCTGTCCGTCCGTTAAACTTTTCTTGTGAGCGCGAATCCTCTGAATCTGTGAATAGTACAAAGTAACTTCTTTTTGCATTATAATGGGCCTGTGGTCTAGTTGTGCACCTGATATTTTGTTTTAGCCCCTGACCCCCAGGGTCTTGGAAAATGGGTGTGGTCATTTTTGTCCTATATAACTCTATGTAATCTTGTGAGCACCAATTCTCAGAATGTATAATTGATAGAAAGATAATTCTTTTTGCATAATTCTCAGTAAGTGGTCTAGATGTGCACCTGGTATTTTGTTTGAGCCCCTGACCCCCAGGGTCTTGGAAAATGGGTGTGGTCATTTCTCCTATATAACTCTATGTAATCTTGTGTGCACCAATTCTCAGAAAGTATAATTGATAGAAAGATAATTGTTTTTGCTTTATTCTCAGTCTGTGGTCTAGATGTGCACCTGATATTTTGTTTGAGCCCCTGACCCCCAGGGTCTTGGAAAATGAGTGTGGTCATTTTCCCCTTTATAAGTCTATGTAATCTTGTGAGCACCAATTCTCAGAAAGTATAATTGATAGAAAGGTATTTTTTTTGCTTTATTATCAGTCAGTGGTGTAGATGTGCACCTGATATTTTGTTTGAGCCCCTGACCCCCAGGGTCTTGGAAAATGGGTGTGGTCATTTTCTCCTATATAACTCTATGTAATCTTGTTAGCACCAATTCTTAGAAAGTAATTGATAGAAAGATAATTGTTTTTGTTTTATTCTCAGTCTGCGTTCTAGATGTGCACCTGATATTTTGTTTGAGCCCCTGACCCCCAGGGTCTTGGAAAATGGGTGTGGTCATTTTCTTCTATATAACTCTATGTAATCTTGTGAGCACCAATTCTCAGAAAGTATAATTGATAGAAAGATAATTGTTTTTGCTTTATTCTCAGTCTGTGGTCTAGATGTGCACCTGATATTTTGTTTGAGCCCCTGACCCCCAGGGTCTTGGAAAATGGGTGTGGTCATTTTCTTCTATATAACTCTATGTAATCTTGTGAGCACCAATTCTCAGAAAGTATAATTGATAGAAAGGTAATTGTTTTTGCTTTATTATCAGTCTGTGGTCTAGATGTGCACCTGATATTTTGTTTGAGCCCCTGACCCCCAGGGTCTTGGAAAATGGGTGTGGTCATTTTCTCCTATATAACTCTATGTAATCTTGTGAGCACCAATTCTCAGAAAGTATAATTGATAGAAAGATAATTGTTTTTGCTTTATTATCAGTCTGCGGTCTGGATGTGCACCTTATATTTTGTTTGAGTCCCTGACCCCTAGGGTCTTGGAAAAGGGGTGTGGTCATTTTCCCCTATATAAGTCTATGTAATCTTGTTAACACCATATTATAATTGATATAAAGATAATTGTTTTTTCTTTATTCTCAGTCTGTGGTCTAGATGTGCACCTGGTATTTTGTTTGAGCCCTTGACCCCCAGGGTCTTGGAAAATGGGTGTTGTCATTTTCTCCTATATTTGTGAGCACCAATTCTCAGAAAGTATAATTGGTAGAAAGATAATTGTTTTTGCTTTATTCTCATTCTGTGGTCTAGATGTGCACCTGATATTTTGTTTGACCCCCTGACCCGCAGGGTCTTAGAAAATGGGTGTGGTCATTTCTCCTGTACAACTCTGTAATCTTGTGAGCACCAATTCTCAGAAAGTATTATTGATACAAAGATAATTCTTTTAGCATTATTCTCAGTCTGTGGTCTAGATGTGCACCTGATATTTTGTTTGAGCCCCTGACCCCCAGGAAAAGGGGTGTGGTAATTTTCTCCTTTAGAACTATGTAATCTTTTTAGCATCAATTATCAGAAAGTATAATTGATTGAAAGATAATCTGTTTTGCATTATTCTCAGTCAGTTGTCTAGATGTGCGCCTTTTATTATTTTAGCCCCTGACCCCACCTCAGAAAGTATAATTGAAAGAGAGTTAATTCTTTTTCCATTATATTCATCTGATCTCAGGGTCTTGGAAAATGAGTGTGGCACTTAGATTAATTTTAAAAGCAAACAACCAGGAGAGCTTCAGTCTCATCAGAGACTTCTGGTTTTGAAGAGGAAGAGGGATGGGGAATACTTGAAGTCGCTTCGGTCAGCAAAGCAGCATTATTCTTGACGTACGTACGCTTATTTTACTGTGGAGGCTTGTCATTTTACAATGTAAAATCCATTAATCCAGCCATACACGCACCATATGTTTAACGTCATGATTTCAACAACACAATTTAACAGATTTTGTAGCATGGACCAGACTTGCACGTTTCGGGTACTTAATCCTCGTCCGAGTGATCCTCAATCTAAACAATGTAATTTGGCCAAAGAGAGTAAAAGTTATGTCAAAAAAGGTACCAAAAGACGTAGCAGGATGGGTCGGATATGATGCTACAGGTCCCAAGTCTTAGAAATTTCAAGAAATTTTGATAATGTGCTAGATCTCTTCTCAATCTGATTAAAACCAGATCTTTACATGCTCCCGATTTTATTATGTCGCGTACATACACGACATAACAAAGTCGGGAGCATGTAGAGATCTGGTTTTAATCAGATTGGATCTCTTCTCATAGTAATGCTGGAAAAAATAATCCAATGTCAGCACCAGATTGATCCTATAGACCTTCTTTGTATATGTACTAAAGAATTGTAAGGTTATTTGAGAATTTTTTACACGAGTTTTAACTATGGAGACATCCGTGTAAAGGAAGAAAAAAGCATGTATTGCTGAAATTGAGGATATATGTATAGTAGAATAATTGCTTACCTTTCTTGAATTTAGAGGAACCAAAATAACAACATGAGCCTATAGCGTTCACCTGACTTACCCATGAATAGACTTCACGACCAGAGCTGTTTTGTCAATCAAAACACCTAAAAGCATCTTATTACTTTGTAGTCTAGAGGTTCTCGGATTTTTGCTTCCTGGATGCTATCAATCGAAATGCTATATGCAGCTTTTTAGAAAGAAACTTTAGATAGTATAAATGTACGTGTATCAACACACATGTACTCCCTTGCAGCGGAATTGCGTTAACCATTCAGATCTTTCTTTCTCGTGTTAGTCCTTCATTTTTAAACAAGTGTTTATGCCCCCGGATTTCGGAGGCCAATAGTTTTTGGTTTGTCCGTTTGTCTGTCTGGTTGTCCGTAAAATTTTAACTTTGGCCATAACTTTTAGGGAGTGATAATTAAGGCTATCATATTTCACGTGTATTCATTATGACAAGACCTTTCCATGGATACCAAAATTTTTGACCTTGTGACGACCTTGGAGTTCGACCTACTTTTGATAAACTTGAACTTTGACCATAACTTTTGAATGGTAGGTGATTTTTCTTCATATATCACATGTGTATTCCTTCCCATTGATACCAAAGTTTGACCTTGTGACCTCAGCTTATGAACTTCCAAAATTACAGCTGTTTTACTGACAAAGATGCCGACGGGGCATTAGTGTTTCACAAACACGTGTTTTTACGTCCTCGGAAGGGCGTATATTACATAATTTTCAGCCTGTCCGCCTATGGAAAAAAAAACTTTAACGTTGACCATAACTTTTGTATGGTAAGTGATAAGGCTTTCATATTTCACATGTGACTTGTGACAAAACTTTTCCATTGATACTAAAATTTTTGACCTCGTGACCTTGACATCTGGCCTATGTTTGTAAAACTTTGAACATTGGCTGTAAATTTTGAATGGTAGGCGATAAAGCTGTCATATTTCACGTGTAATCCTTGTGACAAAAGCTTTACATCAATACAATGTACCAAAAATTTTGACCTCGTTACCTTGGCATTGACCTACTTTTGAAAAATAATTTTAACATTGGCCATAACTTTTGATCGGTAGGTGATAGAATTTTCATATTTCACACGGGTATTTCTTTCGACAAGACCTCTCCATTATCACATTTTATTCCTCTTGAACCTTGACCAAGTTTTGAAAAACTTAAATTAACATTAATTTAACACTGTCCGTCGAGTTTGACCTGCTTAACAGAAAATGGTATTAATACTGACAGTTTTTATTTTGTTTTTGCGTTTTTTTTTTTGTGTGTGTTATTGGTCTCGTTTTTACGCACTGACCTGTATTTCGACGTAACGCGAGTGTGTTCCACTGTGGGAACTGCATCATTGTCTTGTTGGAGATTTCCTTGTTCCTGGAAGATTTGGTTACCGTGACATGATTAAGGAGAAATCGATGTTGTAATAGTTCACAGACGGACAGACAGTTCACTTAACAAAGTTCTAAATCGGTCTTTGGCTCAGGTGAGCTTTTAAAGGTGTGGACTCAAATAATATCGCAACAAACACTAAGATGACGATAAAAGGAAATAGAAACCGATTACGGTGATGACGTATACAGTGATCATTTGCCGTCAGGACGCAAACTTGCACTCAGTTTCTCCCAAGTCAACAAGTGTCAATGAGGTCTTAGAGAAAATCGAAAAGAGATAATATAGTTATTTTTGTCTAATTTGCTGCTGTTTTCTTTATTGACAGCGATTTCAGCTGATTTTCACGAACAAATCCTCCTTACGCACCGTCGATACAGGTTGTTTTGAAAGCAGAATACAATTTCTCGCTTATAAACTCTATTGTTTGCTCCATCTATATTGAAGTTGAGGATTCGAGGTACTTTTGACCGAAACTGTAATAAAATCGAGGGTCTTAACGCACGTCATCAACGGTTTAGATGTGACGGAACAAAAGATTGAAGTATCTAAATAGACGGTGAAACTCACTGGTTAAACATCGTTACTTGGTGCTCGGACGTACAAGATGCAAACCTCGATGTTATTTTTGGAAAATGTGTATATGGGGATAGTTTTGGCTTTCATTAACGGATTTCCACTCCAAGGTGTGTATTCTTTTTTTCTTTCGTTCAAAATATTTTGACCTTTTTTTCAATGAAAAAAATATTATACATTATGCTATCCAAATATAGAAAATACTGAAAAACCTATACACCACAGAGAGTAAAATATCGAATGAGGTTTTATAGAGTACGTACACTATAAAACCTGATTTTACTTCATGCATTTTCTCCCTGTTACAATAATTTTTGTTTTGTCCACTGAATTTTGCCCATTTATAGTCGATACTTCATCAATTATCAAATTATTTTTTTTTTTTTATCTAAAAGCTATTATTTGGTTATGATGGTATCTTGCGCTACTGACGGAAACCTTTTTTTTTTCGTATTTGCTTCGATATTTTGCCATTTCGAGTCACTTACACATGATTACGCGGGGCAGCCAAAGAAATCATCTAAACTTCTAACGAGAGAAAGTAAATTGCACAATGAATTAAAAGAATTGCGATAAAATTCATCCAGATGGGGCATTTCTCAGCGAGGTTCATTTTTTTTTTCGTAGTTTTCATTTACAATGCGACTGAACCATCAAAAAGTCAGTACTCGTGTTCTGTTCACTAGAAAGGTTTGATGCGCACTTCAAAAATCGAATTTAATTCAAATCGTATTTACGCTGTGTTCACAGAGAGAATACTTTTTTTTCACATCTACAGATACAACAGTAATAAAGAAATAGTATACTATTAATATGTAATAGAAAATAATATATTAGTGATATTTAGGAATATAGTACTGTTATGCAAAGTATGATTACTATTTTGTAGAAGTGATTTTTTTTTAGGGGAGGGGGGGGGGGGGTTCCACATTCACGCACACAATTACACTGCAATAGACATTATGACTTTAGGATAGAAAAACATTCAGTGTGTTTCAAAAAAATAAATAAAAAGCTGCATGGATAATTTATAAAAAGGGAATTATAATCACAATGAATATATTCTAAGAAAAAGTTATGAAGTATCTTCAAAAAAAGGTTGCCAGTTTGACCAGATTTGATAAAAATGATGTAGTCTAAAGTGTCGAAGTGCAATTGTTTTTGTCAAGTCTATATTTCAATTTTAAGACATTTATAAGTTGACTAGTGTTAACAGGTTTATTTTTCTTTAAATTTATATAAATATACTGTTTAGTTGATAAATAGATGAAATTGATAGCAATATTATTTCTAGAAAAAGATTCACCAAAAAGAATTTTTTTTGGTTCAATCTCTATTTCCAAATTAGTTTTGTTTTTTATTATTAGAGCTAGCTCTGTCCATAAATTCTGTACAAAAGGACAATTTAAAAATACATGAGTTATAGATTCATTGTCTGCATTACAAAAATGGCATGTTTCATCATTAGTTACATTGATTTTTTTCAAATATGTACCGATTGGAAGGATTCTGTGTATAATTCTAAATTGAAGCCACTGTAATGAAGAATCAGAAGAAATTTTGAAACATATTCTGAAAATTTCTTTTATGTCCAAGTTAGAGTTTAGAGTACTATTCCACTTTTGTATTGCAGTAGGTACGAGACTATTGGAATTAAGAATATAATAGAGAATACTTAATGTGCATTAGATCTTGTCACGGTAACTTGACGAGAATCTAATTCGCACTAAAATTTTGTGCATGAAATCTAACGCGAATTGGATTTAATGCGGATTCGTCATAACAAGGCATTATTTTGAATCAAAAATATTAATACATTTTAGACAGGAGTCTGTGTGGCGACGGTTGGACGTACGGACGGTTCCTGTCGGGACGAGGATGCCTGCGCCCCCTAACGGCCAGTTATACCAGACGCCACTGTCTTATGGACGGTAATCACCTTACACTCGTCCTGAGGGAAGTGACCAGAAGCAATATTTACTGTGTAAAAGGTACGTCATTTTGTTCCCTGCAAAGCTGAGCGACACTGTCCGTCCGTGCATCTGTCACATCCTAAAATGATCTTTATGTATAAAGCGAGACTTTGTTTCGCAGGCATACCTTAGATTGCGGTCATTCTAGTTTACTAAACACATGCACTCCTTAGATTACTGTCATTCTAAATAAACTAAGATTTACGGTAATCTTTGAATATACCTTTATTCTGTCTTGATCAAATCTACAAGATTTTTTTTTTGAAGTGTGAGACAAAAGTGATGCATCAATTTTGAAAAGAATATTTTTTCCTTAAATACAGTCTACTCTCGATAACTCGAACTTCAAGGGACCATCAGAAATAGTTCGACTTATCAGGAGTTCGACTTACTCAGTACATGATCAGCAATCTATTTTTCAAAAGACTTATTTCCCTTTCTCTATCAGCGTTCACAAACTTTTGTGTTGTCCACTTTTAGTGACCAATCTTATTTAATGTTTTTATTAATGACTCCATAGGAAGAAAATACAAATTATCCATCTTCTAATTTCTTATAATGAATTGGTTTTTGTTTAAGAATTGAAATTTACTTATTGAGGTAAATTTTCAATGTAAAATGACTCATGGGACGTATCAATTAGTTCGACTTAACGAAAAGTTCGAGTTATCGAGATTCGAGTTATCAGGAGTAAAAATGCATAGAAACCAATGGAAGAGAATCGGGACTTTTAAAAAGCAGTTCGAGTTAAGTGGAAATTTGAGTTAACCGAGTTTGAGTAAATGAGAGTAAACTGTATATTTTGTTTAAGTCAATGCAAGTTTCTTCTTTGTTATAGAGGAACGACCTTTTGATAGAGATCCACCCACAAGCATGCCAACATCAACAACGACCACGCCCTTTCCTTTAGGGGACACCAAGTTATCCCCAGATGAACTGATAAGCAGCAAAGAAGACCTGGCCAAGGCATTTGGATGCTGCAATGCCTCGTTGGAATGATGTCATTGTTACCATGACGACGTCCATACATGGATCGAGGAATTTACGACTGTATAGAACGAAAAACTCGGAACTTTGCTATTTTCAAGCGAAAGGTGAATGTTCAAAATGCGACATATAGAAAAGTATAGAACCTACAAACTATGCCTGTATAAAATGCTTCTGTTTTTTCCCCAAAACATTTGTCTTAAACTACCTCTTCAAAATAGATGACCACATATTTTCAATGAATGTCCAAAATTACAAAAGTCAATTCACTTTTTTAAAGATTCTGCAACCAAAAAGATTTTTTTGTAAAAAAAAGTTATTGTCTGTTTGGTTGGTAATCATTCTCGTATAAACTAATGTTGACGATATGTAAATTTCCTTTACCTTTAAAAATGAAAATGAGGTCAAACATTTAGAAATAAAGCATTTAATTCATTTTGAAAGAGAAGTGGTTAAAATTATTTTTGTTGCATTTCGTTTAATAATTTTCTGACAATCTGGAGTTTTAATAATTATGCCCCTGGAATCACAGATTCGGGGGCGTATAGTTTTTGGCCTGTCCGTCTGTTTGTCCGAAAAAACTTTAACATTGGGCATAACTTTTGAATGGAAGGTGATAGAGCTTTCATATTTCACATGTGTATTCTTTGTGACAAGACCCTTCCATTGATACCAAAATTTTTGACCTTGTGACCTTGACCTACTTTTCAAAAACTTTAACAATGGGCATAACTTTTGAATGGTAAGTGATAGGGCTTTCATATTTCACATGTGTGTTCATTGTGACAAAACCTTTCCATTGAAACCAAAAGTTTTGACCTTCTGACCTTGACCTTTGACCTACTTTTCAAAAACATTAACATTGGGCATAACTTTTGAATGGTAAGTGATAGGGCTTTCATATTTCACATGTGTGTTCCTTGCGACAAGACCTTTCCATTGATACCAAAAGGTTTGACCTCGTGACCTTGACTGTTGACCTTATTTTCAAAAACTTCAACATTCGGCATAACTTTTGAATGGTAAGTGATAGGACTTTCATATTTCACATGTGTATTCCTTGTGACAAGACCTTTCCATTGATACCAAAATTGTTGACCTTGACCTTTCACATACTCAACAGAAAATGAAGTTTATACTAACAAAGATGCCACAGGGGGCATTCGTGTTTCACAAACACAGGCTTTATTTTCTTATAGTTACCGATATATTTTGCAGTAAAAATCTGTCCAACCTCATAATGATAAATCGGCATCAAATATCTGCTCAATTGTCATCAATTTACGGATAAAATCATTATTCATCACAAATCAACTACATGTAGTCATTTACATGATTTATTGTATAAAACATCATGTACAATGTATATAATGTATCACTTTGAAATAAATATAAGTCAATGCATCAAACATTTGTATGTAAAACAATTCACAGATCTCTTCATTGGATTCTTTTTTTTTTTTTTTTTCTGGTGAGAGAAAATCGTTTAAACTTTTTCCCAGAAAATTATTTATTTTCAACACAGTTTGCAAAGAATGAACAGAAATGGTAATCATGTAACATTCTTTTCTATACATGTGGATATTCTACTAATTTATATGGAACTTTGCTTCCAAATCAGCTAAATGTTTGTCAAAACCCTCTGAGAAGAAGACAAAGAAGGATTTGATTTGAACAAATCTGATATTCCCAAGATTTATAGAAAGTAATTTATAGAAAGATTTGTTCTAGTTCCTTACACATGTAACTTTCTGTACATGAGAATTGTACCATATAATTTCAAAGACTGAAATCCATAGAAGCTCAATTGACAACTCTACAGAAAGAGAAGTTAAAATGCAAAATTATATGAAAAACGTTTCTTCTTCTTGCATTCTTGTTTTACAACAGCTAATGTAAGAGGTATATGTATGTATCTCTAAGGCAAATCGCATAAGAATGGAACAAGCCAAAAATTCTTTTGTATGACGCGACTTCCAATCCTTAACTGCTGCCCTGTGTTATTGCAAGCTTCTCCACATATTGATAAAATGAAATTCCTGATCAGCAGAGCAGAATCCCTCAAGTGTTTACATCCACATCCTGTAAGGGTAGGCTGAGTTTGCTGGGATTTATTGTCACAGATTTGGTACAGTTGTCCGTTTTGTAAATCCCCACAAGTCTATCCGCTAACTCAAACATATTATTCCTGAGTGATATAATAATAAACTGGGCATTCCTCGTCCTCGCCTGGAAAATAAACAAGAAATTATTCATTAAAGCATTTCTCCATTTTTATTTCATGGAATTCAGTTACAGTACATAAGGCAAGAGTGCGTCTTTAACATGATCTTAATACATGTATGTGCAACAAATCTGAACTTATGCAGTATACAAAGTATTTTCATTGTTACACACACAAATATATTAAAATGCACATTTTCGTATGAAATTTGCAATTTCTACATAGAAAGTAAATGACGATACATGTAACATGATAAAGATGCTTTGAAAACATTTCAGATGATCGCAAAACTTATTCTCAGCATATATAGATAAATTTTCACATATTTTAAAAATACAACAATATAATACATGTACCTTGATATAATTGGCTACGATGGATACGTTCTTGAAGTCGAGAGCAGCGTCTATCTCGTCCATAACATACAGTGGTGTTGGTTTATAGTGATGAAGAGCAAACACAAGGGCCAGGGAACTTAATGTCTTCTCTCCTCCGGACAGGTTAGAGATGTTCTTCCAAGACTTCTTGGGTGGTCGAACACTGAAATTGATTGAATGCAGCTTTGCTATAATCTTGCCTGAATGATATTGAATCTATTCTAGTGTACAGTATTTGTTATTTTAAATTCATTATCTTTAGTTTAAATGAACAATGACAGATAACCTTCCTCTCCTATTCAGTATTCATTTATCAAAACTTTTGTTTGGACAGGTTCTTATGTCAAAATCAATATTGTGTGTCTATATTTTGGAATGGAATGACATAAAAATCAATAGAATTCTTTACCCTCCTGATAAACATACTTGTACATATCTCTTAATTTCATCCTTTATATCTCAAAAGTTCTGATCTTAACACACAAGTTATTTTAAAAAGACTTTCAATATTAGTTTCAGAGGAATGGAAACATGTGTATGTACTATCCAATCTGAAAAGGATTGAGTGAGACAACCAACCTGAAAACTATACCCTCTGAGAAAGGATCGAGTGAGTCCACGAGTTCTAACTCGGCATCCCCTCCGAGCGTTATCATCTGATACATCTCCTTTAGTTTATTAGTAATAACACTGAATCCTGCCATAAACTCATCCAGCCGTTGTTTACGGAGGTCTTCAAAATACTTCCTCTGGTTGTCCCGTAGATCAGTGATTTTGTCAAGCTCTCCTACCCTCTGTAGGTATAGCTCTTCCTGTAATGGTAGATTTTGTTTTGTTTTGTGTGAACCATGTTGGATTTAATTTTTCAGACTTACATGTACATGTGGTTTAGTTTTAAACAAGCATTTTCTTTGCTAAAGAGGGAATGGAGAGTGTCCTATAACTACACAATGTATCTAAAATTGACATGTGTTCATTTTTTTTTTTTTTTGCATGCATGCATGATGGCACCACTACCAATTACAGAGATTGAAACTTATTTAACATCTCAGTCAAACAGAAATGTCTTTCACAGAATTTTGAAATAAACTGTGAATAACATCAAAACTTCATCATGCTTCACAAAGTCAAAGGATCCTGGAGGGCCCACATTAGGTATTGCCTTTGGAGCCATCGAAGCATGCTGTGATATGAATTCTTAAGTTACCACATCACAACAACTTCAATGTACCAAAAACAACTTCAGTGTATCACAAGCAACTTCAGTTTCAGTGTACCAAAACAACTTCAGTATACCACAAGCAACTTCAACAAAGCAAATGACTTCCAAAAGTGAGAAATTAAAACAGAAGGATAAAATGGTACAAAAATGAGTCCAGGATTTCTATAATTTTCAAGCTGTTAACAATAGCCTTTGGAGCCCTCAAAGTGTGCTGTGATATGAATTTAAATAACACATCAAAGCAACTTCAAAGTACCAAAAGTAACTTTAAACAAATCAATTCAGGAATGAGTCCATATTTAATATTGCAAGACTCATATTCTAACTTTTTCCAAGATATCTTTCATATAGGTGTAGGACATTACTTTCAATAAAGCGAACTAATGAAGATCTTAAAGAAACAAAGTTACAAAAATTATAACATCTTTTGTTTCAACTACAATCTGTGAAGTAAATCCAATGAATTTAAGGACAATTTGCATTGCGCACAATTGTGTGGGTTGTCTTGCCATCAAAGCTAGCTGTGATATGATTCTGTATCAACACATCACAGCAACCTTGACGAAAAGACAGCCACCAAACACATCACAGCAACCTCGACAGAGAGACGACCATCAAACACATCACAGCAACCTTGACGAAAAGACAGCCAACAAACATATCACAGCAACCTTGACAGAAAGACAGCCAACAAACATATCACAGCAACCTTGACAGAAAGACAGCCATCAAACACACCACAGCAACCTTGACAAAAAGACAGCCACCAAAACACACCACAGCAACCTTGACGAAAAGACAGCCATCAAACACACCACAGCAACCTTGACAAAAAGACAGCCATCAAACACACCACAGCAACCTTGACAAAAAGACAGCCACCAAAACACACCACAGCAACCTTGACAAAAAGACAGCCACCAAACACATCACAGCAACCTTGACAGAAAGACAGCCATCAAACACACCACAGCAACCTTGACAAAAAGACAGCAACCAAGCATTTCACAGCAACCTGGATAGGAAGACAACCACAAAACACAGCAATCTGAACAAAAAGAAAGCCACCAAACATTTCACAGCAACATTGATGAAAAGAATCCATCAAAGAAATTACAGCAACCTGGTAATCCATCAAAGAAATTGCAGCAACCTGGATAGCCATTGAACACATCAAAGCATCACTGACAGACAGATATCAAACACATTACAACAACCTTTATAGACAACCGCCAAACTAACAACTTCTGATTTTCCATTTTTTTTTAAATCAGTGTGTCTTACCTTTTTCCTATATTCAGCTATGGCAGCCATATTGGGTTTCATCTTGGCCAGACTTTCCTCTATAATGGTGATCTCGTAAGAGGTTTTCTCTATGTCTACATCCTCTAGCTCTTCACTTGATAATTCTTTAAGTTCACCAGCCTCCTTACCATCTATAGGTGTCAATTTTAGGCTGTCCATCTGTGTGATACAAATACATGTAATATACAAGATTCACGCGACAGATGCTACAACCCTTTTCTCTTTTTAAGGCAAACTTAGTGCAATTTCAAGTACACAAGTAAGAAGTAAGAAGATTGCGACACTAAATGTTTTTTTTTCTTAACTATGCAATTTAAAAGATGGTGCACAAAGTACATTCAGGTCTGCATATTCTGCCTTATTAATTTCTTTCAGTTCAGATGCTTCCTCATATACATACATGTACCAGGGCTCACACTGGCTCAAAATTTTGTGTCGCAAGTTTGCGCGATGACACAAAATTGTGCTGTAGCACAATATTGTGCGACGATAAAGTTGCTGAAAAAAACTTTGATTTTTCTCAATAGAGATAGTGTATGTGTTGATCTATGTGTTTTATTTTCAAGAACATACAAAGTCATATTGTATTATATTCAACACAGTCAGAGACTAATATCAACACTACCCCGGTACTTCTATGATAACATAGTAAATGCAAAATATTCAGTAAGTTTGAGTTCAATGACAGTACTGAGTAAGTGATGAGTTCAATTAGACCAACTCAAAAAGTCACAGAATTCTTCATAGAAGCCCTCCCATCTAATTTAAAAATATCCATTGGAGGGCCTTCTATGCTTATCATCATCAATTTGCAGTTTAGGGATTACTGCATTGACAAGGTAGTTGGTAGCTGCAAACATGGTGCAGGCTGAAAGAACTGCAGCTTTGCTTTTAGACCAAGCTATAGTACTGACCCCCCCCCCCCCCCTTCCCCATGCCTTGAACTCCTTGGTAGCAAGGACAGTTTGGAATTGGCTATTGTAGCCAAAGAAAGATGGGCAGACCTTGAATTTTTCCTGGGATGGGGAGGGGGTCCAAGTATATGATAGTGGAAAACCTTAGACATAAAAACGGGAAAAATAGCATTTTAGGAAATTTCCAAGGTGGCTCCTAACCCCCTCTAGATATGCTCTTGATCATATATTCAATGTAGCTTGAAAACGGTCCCCTTAAATAATCTTTGCTTGTTGTGAAAAAAAAATGTTGACCTGATTAAATAAGGCCGGTGTAGTGGACCACCCCCCACTCTTCCCCCCCAAAAATAAAAGCTCTCAACGTACATGTAACTTATCTAGATTAATATTTCTCATATAGATACATAAGCTATTTGTGGTTTGTTTTCGTAATCACAATGGCCTAGAAATAAAATAAGTAATATTTTTTGTTCAATTCTTCGTCGTCAACTCTTTGTTTCACAGGAGATCGACGCAAAATTGAAAGAAAGTAGGGGGGGGGGGGGTGCTATTGTGGGTCCATGATGTCGAGCTCATATGCTTTTATCCTTAAAGAAGTCCTCTACTCGTGGGTATTTTCACTTACATATACTCGGACAAACTCAAATTACAAAGTATTGGTAGTTCCATAAAAATATATTGTCTCGTTTATCCATGAAACAGCGATTTATAGGCCCATATCAACAAGCTAGCGATTTAACACAGAACTAGTCTGCAACTTCCGCCGAAATTGAAAGTACAAATTCGTGACGTCAGATGTGTGTATACACTACACATTCACACGATGACGTAATGTGAAATATAGTACATGTGTCTCTTTGTTTATATGGTACATTTATAATTATTTTTCGGTTTAACCATTTTCAAAGTAAATTACACATCAGTGTTTTTTTTAAAGACCTGTACAATTTCATTGTCGGATCCATCCAGGTGGAGGGGGGGGGGTTCTTCCCCATTCCTAGTAAGACTTACACATTTTTTAGCCGTTTCAGATAATATGAAATTTGTTTTCTGAAGTTATATACTAAGCTATATAAGTTGTTTGTTAGCTTCGTTCAGGATTTCAGGAAAAAAATTAACTTTACCGGGAGAAGTGATCATGTATATCGAATAAAATGAAATTCTAATCGTTTCAGAATTAAACGGAAAGTAACGAGCGTTCTTCGTCAACATTAAGTGATCGAGTATCTCAGTATGAGAGAGAGAGAGAGAAAGATTTTCATTTCCGAGGTACATTACAAGAATTCAAGACGGACTTAATTTCTTAATAATACTTATATATCTTCGCTCCAAAAGAATATGATCACTGTGTTGCCCAGAACAATAAGAAAATAGATATCCGGAATACATATACAAGTATTTGATATGGTATCTTGTTTATGATTATCAATTATATTTTTTTCCGAAATTCAGTCGCGACTCCTTCCGCAGTTAAAATTTACGTCCCCACCCCACCCCAATCTATCGAAAATTTTGTAAACTTGTAACAGGTTATGCTCTGCATATTGAAAACTGAAGTTCTTGCGTATTTCGATGTTCCGCGCGGATCCGTTTCAAACCAGGTTTCGTCATAAGCATGTCATAGACGGAGCGTAGTACTTGGCCTGACACCGTTCATTAATAATTCTCGTAAAAGGGGAAAGAAGTCGAACTCATCAGTTGGACAATTTCCAGGACAGGGAAGGCCATGCGACATAGTCCCAAACCGATAAAAAATGGCACGTTAAATCGGCAACTCGCTGCGCCCTAGTGCACATTATTCTACGGTGACCGTGTCCATTTTCGGCTTTTAAATCAATCTCTCGTATTTACGTTGTTACATAGGCATCTGCTCATCCGAGAGGTTCTTTTCTATTATGATACAATACTGATTTTTCTCCAACATGCTCTGCGCCTTATTTAAATCTCCAACGTCCACTTACGTTCTTAAATTTACGTACAGGTACTTGTGTATGAGTTCGTCCGTAAAATTATCAAGTCATTTTAACGAGGCTGAGTACAATTAGAAAAATTTGATGACGGTGAAATTTCAATTTCTTTTTCTTAAAATGATATTTGAAGTGCAACAAATAAATAACATGAATTTAATTAAAATCTCTTGCGCAGAAATATTTAAAATTTGAGAAAAATCGTTATTTTACAGTAAAACTCCATAAGGTCTCATTGTAAGATGCCATTATCTTTGAGATGACCCCTACATAATACTGAACGGTCAACTCTATTTTCTTTCCCATAAAATGAATTTTATAATACTGTAATTATATGATCCGAATTTAGTCAAAATACCTTGGGTAGAAGTTCATCATTTTCTAATTAGACACAGCCTCGTTAACTTAAGTGGTCAATCAATGAGTAAATTTGTTTTTGCAGACACGACACTGTCATTTTATTTTCTATCTGTCGGATATAAATTGCATAGAAAATCCTTGGGACAAAAAAAAAAAAGATTCAATGTTGGTGTGTGCGAGAATTCTCGCATCCAAGTAAAATCTCGCCCCAAAATGATCCCTGCGTTTGATGAAACATTTGATGGACATTTATTTGTTTATATTCAATAATTTTTTTTTGTTTTACAAAACAACAATCGTCAAACATCGTATCGTTATTTATGAGGGGGGGGGGGGGGGGGGGGGGGGGGGGGGTCTGGAGACGCGGAGTTATGTCTGGAAATTCGGGCGAGACGGGGGTTAATATTTGTCTTTAACAGTTGTTGCATACTGACTTTTTTTCGGCACTTGGGGCCTGTATATATGTAAAAAAAAATCTTGCTTGTATCTTTCCTTCTTTCTTTCTTTTTTCCCCGCTCACAAAAATCAGTACATTGAACATGTCGATTACTTATATTTTTACATTTAATTCTCACCGATATTTCACAGACATAATTTCTCCCTCTTTTAACATGTACATGGCATGCCTTTTCCAGTGTAAGGAAGGTAATATTCATTGAAGTACGTACGTGTCGACTGGAAGTGGGGAGGTACAAATGTCAACAAAGGCGGGTGGTATCAATAGGCTGAACGGGAGGGAGTCAGCTAGATTACCGGGGAAATCATAGAATTTTGTAAATAGGATACCATATACAAGCGTTATCTAGACGGTTAGGACGTCATGACCCCTTGGATTCGCCAAAAAATGCAGATTTTTTCTTTGTTTTACTAGTACATGTAGTATGTTTTTTTTCCCGAAATAGACGGCTTACCCAAACCCCCATTTTCTTTCCGGGGGAAAGGAAGGTTGATTCCCTTAAGATTTTTTTTATCTACATATGCCGTAGAATCCCTCTCCCAGGGATCACCCTAGGCCGCGATTTTGCGATATTCTCGCATTTTTTACTCAAAAATCGCATTTTTGCTGCTCTGTCGCGCTAAATAATCGCGTACGTCCTTTGCATAAATCGCACTTAGATTGATACAATGCGACAGAACAAGTGTTTCGTCTTTAATTTTCAAAATTGTAAGCCGATTATTCAAATTCCGCGTGGGACATCACGTATGTATTTATGAAAACTTGGCAGGTATTGCCGACTCTGTATATATACATACCCAATCTTTTCCCCGAAATTCCCGTTTCTCGTATTGACGTTTGTATGCGGGCATTTTTTTTCCGTAGATGCGAGCATTTAGTTTTACATTTTTCTAGCGGTTGTCAGCGGTACGTGCTCTTTTGTCATTATAATACCAAAGACTCAATAGATTAGAGTATGAAATATTTCAATGCAGTCTCGGTATTGACTTTTGTTTGCATACTATATATAGTACATTTTTTTCAAACACAGTTGAAACACTTTCATAGTATGGCACACGCGAGTAGACCGGCTATGTACTCGAAACGTGTCGGCTTGTGGCCAGTACTCAGCAATAACTACAGGTTAGTATCTTCAATGACTTGTAAACAGTTTATAAGTCCTTGAAATCGTCAATGAGAACAATAGTCATACAAATTCCTTAAACATATTTACAATGCGTGAATTTTATGTCTTGACGTACACCCCAATGACCCAATACTCGCAGATTAGACGTTTACGTAAAATGACTTGTCACGACGCACTGAAATCCGTTGGAACATAATAAAAACATTCACAAGACAATGTAATTTCCTTTAACTAGCGATTGTTAATGAGGCAAGGCCGACATTTTTCTCTGAAGTTGTGAAAAAAAAGTCTCGTCCGTGACAAATTATAGCGGTGTATAAGAAACAAAGAATTAATCTTATTTGACCTCATTTGTCTTTTAAAATGACATTCAAACAATTGAAAAAATTCCATGGCGAGTCTCACATTCAAATAATGTGTTGCTAGATCAGTAGATGTGGACTCCATGGAAATAAAGGGAAACGGAAGTTTGATTTCTATTTCACCTTTTTTTCATTCAAAATCTCATTGAAATTGAAAAAATCTCATTGCTTTTTAGCAAATGAGATTTTTATCTCATTACTCTGCAGGGCTAGGGTGATCCCTGCTCTCCGAGATAAACTTTAGGATTCTGGAAGTCGTTTAAAATATATCAACACATGTTCGTACGTATATAAATAAATTATGTACATTAGTAGTTTTAATGTAAATATTTAGGTTTCATTATTTAAAATGCTCTTTTATCATATTTATCACTCATACACTCTCATGTGATATGTCCTTTATTTTGGCATTTATAAGAGTACATTAGTACATATATCCACAACATGCATGTACATTTCTATATATAGCGTTATGAAACGTGGTTCCCTTTTACACACTTCTGACGTACTTCCGGTGTGTACAGCTATTTTGAGAAATTGGAAAAGGTGGTAAAATATAAATTGGTCTATATCAGCTCTGAGAGAGATTACGTAATGGGGAAATTTCTTGTTGGAATTTAGTTTGATATGAACTGTAATATACACGAAAATTTCCACGACTATAGAACTTCTTTAATACAAAGATCTCAAAACCTCTATTTAGATGCTATTGAAGGCTTATTTTTGATAACTTTATCGTTTGAACTTGCAGACGTTTTAAAAACGAACGGCGTCAAATTTGCTATTTTGTTTTCCGATATGGAATCGTACATTTCTAAGTTACGTTTCCCAATTTTAAAATCTAAATTATACAATACAGTGGCACTTCTTTTGGGGGAGAAACAAAGAATTGAAAAATAAAAGAATTATGACATAATCGTGATGATCTAAACTTTCAGTGACATCGAAAGATATAAAGTTTGCCGTCCGCCGTAACTAAGTTAAAATACATTTTCAAAATTAGGAATACTAACGGTGGACAGCTTATCTTCATAATCCAATTATCTAATCTTCTCGTGCTGCTGGGGCTACCTAATTACCAGTGTATTTCACACCTTTTACGGTCACCCGCTTACCTACGTTACACCTGAACGCTTCAACAGCACTTTGAATTACTTAGAATCGATCTGTCAGTACCGAATTCGCGTGTTTGTCGGTACTTGAAAACTCATTTTTAGAAAATTCCCTTTGTCGCAAATCGCGATTTTCTGTCGCAAATTTCAAATTTTTGTCGCAAAATGCGACATTTGCGAAGCCCAGCGCGAGCCCTGTGTACTTAGCAGAAAATATGGCAAAAGTGGGTCGATACATGTGCATCGTTAATAGAAACGATATGTTAATATGAGCTCAAAAACACTCATGAATTAACAGCTTGTTACCTCTTTTTTCCAGTTATGAGCTCAAAAACACTCATGAATTTACAGCTTGTTACCTCTTTTTTCCAGTTATGAGCTCAAAAACACTCATGAATTTACAGCTTGTTACCTCTTTTTTCCAGTGTTTGATTTTTTTCTGGTTGGTTTTGATGATGTCTTGTATTTTGTCCAGCTCGTGTCGTACGTCCACTACATCCTTCTGTAGGTTGTTCTCATCCTCCTCCAGTTTACCGACCTCCTCCCTCATGGCATTCAGGGCAACCTCCGACTCCTTCATTTTATCCTGAAAAAGAATTACTGTATGTTATGAACTGAATGCCAGATGGGGTTAGTTGTAATTTCTTTACTCTGATAAAACTTTAAATTCTCCCATCATATTCTCTCTATATTTTTTTTTATGTTGGAGAGGGGGGGGGGGGGGGGTTTATTCCAATGGAACACATTTTTCTTTTTATTAGTCTGAGTCACCAGCCTTTTGATCCTTTCATCAAGGTGCAAGGTTATTTGAATCTTGTATCTAAGGAAAGAGCAAATAAATCTTGAGGTTTTGTCTACCTGTGCGGCTTGATAAGCCTCTAAGACTTTAGTAGCATCCTCTTCCAGCTGTTTGAAGAATTTCTCTAATTCTACCAACTTCTCCTTGGTTTCTTCTATTTCTTCCTCTACTGATTTCACTTTTTCTTCTGCTTTCTTTAAATTCCTGAATACAAAAGGCATATAATACATGTAGACAAATTTGAACAGCCATACAAAACTTAAAATCCTTTATTTTCATTGATTTTATTTTCAATCCAATATTGAATAGAATCACTTTTAGGTAAATTCCAAACACAAAATTCTAACATAAGCTTAACCAATCAACTTAAAGGGACAACATTGTAAATAAAGTTTAAATTAAAATAAGTTTGGCTCTGCGGACAAAGAGAGATAACTCTTGGAATTTTTTTTAAGTGTGATTAATTGCAGACAAAGAAAGATAACTCTACTGTATGTACCTTTATTTATTGCTATTTAAAAATGAAAGGGAAAAAATTGTTATTTACATTTACGTTATTTACATGTAAAAGTCCATACCTTTCTGCCGTCTTGACGCCTACTTGAGCCTTTGTAATCTGTCCGGTCACTTGGTCTATCTTACTGTTCACAGCATCCACATTTTTCTGAGCTGCTTTCATCTTGGATCCTCCTATTTCCATGATCTTTTTATGTAAACTATTCACAGAAGAAAATTCTCATATAATATCCAGAATATAATTGTGTTTACATGGAAAATGATTCTAGAAGACTAGGAAGTGTAGTGTTCTCAGGATTTTATTCACTTAAAGTAATTCATAGCCACATGTAATGTTTACATTGTAAGAAATGGCTAGTAAGAACAAATTTACATTTCTTTAACATCGAACATTTTTTATCTTTTTACTAGAATAATAATTCACCTTTGAACTGTTCCTTCCACTTCTGATGCTGAGCTTGTTGCTTCATCATAGGCTGTCAAAAGTAAAGTACATATGCTAAAGTGTGAATACAAGAAAGACACTTAATTTGAATGCAGTGCTCTCATGCCACTTTTTTTTTTGAGGGGGGGGGGGGGGGGAATAGCAGCGTTTTCTCAAAAATTGGAGAAAATATACATACAAAATGAAGAGGAGGAATTCTTCTTTTTACGGATCTCTTGTCAAATTTCACTCGAAAAATTAAGATTTCTAACTTTTTTTACAAACTTTCCACGAGGAGCCCAACTGGGTAAAATTGGTCTATGAATTAGGAAAAAAGATACTGCAGGCCTCAAATTAGGCCGATGTAAAGTGTTCAAAAGAATTAAGAGTGTGTAACACTATACATGTACATTCATATAGGAAATTTCAACAAAATATGAGTTTGATTTATCCATCTTTTGGCATAGAAATAATTAAATCAAAAACACAATGACCCGCATGATAAACATAACCCTAATTTGTCTCTCAATGTAAAGTATCTTTTTCATTACGCAAATACAAACATGTAATTACATGTACTTTGTCTATAATACCTCTCTGTCCTCTAAAATGTTATTGTTTTTCTAAAGTGTACCTTTCTGATATTGGGCGACTTTTTTCTCTAGTTCCTTTAACTGTTTCTCGTCAGGAGCTGCAGCCTTCACCCGGGCCTCTTGTTCCTTGATCTGTGTCTTCAACATGGTCACCTGCTCCTCCAGAGCCTGAGTATAATACATTATACAACTCGTTGTAATACAATATCTCTTTACAAGTACATGTATATGATTCCAAAGTTTGACTACGATCTAATTTCTTAATTTTATTTCAGATCATGCTTATCTTGAGGTGAAACAACTTCTAATAAAGGTACAGCTGATTGAAACAATTAAGAAATATTTTAAAAGTACACAAGAGAGATTCATATTCCCGAAAAGAAATAACATTGGATGATAAAGAGTACAGAAAGGATACTGATGCCTACCCACCAACATAATACCTACGGGATTTTCATCACATTAAGAGAAGAGTTTTGTAACCCTGCTAAAAACACCTTCAACACCTGTTAAAAATCCCCGACACCAGACCAGTAAGTTTTACATGTAATGACCATACCTTTTTTTCCATTGAGCTTTTCTCATGTTTATGTTTCATACAAGTAACATCTTTTTCCTGTTGATGTATAAGGTCTTCCAGTCTTTCTTTACTAGACCTGCTATTCTGAGCTTCCAATACAAGCTACAACAAAGTACCAACAAGTCAAGAAATATTAACATGTAAATAAGAAAGTACTAACAAGTCAAGAAATAGTAACATGTAAATAAGAAAGTACTAACAAGTCAAGAAATATTAACATGTAAATAAGAAAGTACTAACAAGTCAAGAAATGTTTACATGTAAATAAGGAAGTACTAACAAGTAAAGAAATATTTACATGTAAATAAGAAAGTACCAACAAGTCAAGAAATATTTACATGTAAATAAGAAAGTACCAAGTCAAGAAATATTTACATGTAAATAAGAAAGTACCAAGTCAAGAAATATTTTCATGTAAATAAGAAAGTACCAACAAGTCAAGAAATATTTACATGTAAATAAGGATTCTTTTTACAAGTACAGTGTATGATGGAATTCTTAGTTGTTTAGACTTTCTTTCCAGAAAAAAAAAGTTTAACACTTGCATCTACATCTTGATTTAGTCTGAGGAAATTACAGTGGTAATTTAGCAGATTGGAGATATCCCACTCCCCACTGAAATGACTCCCACTCGAAATCCACCCGTTTACCTGAGTGAACTCCCACTCCCCACTCCCCACCAGGATTCCCCACTCACCTGGATTTGCACCTTTACAAGCGTACATGTATATCATTGTTTATTGTGAATACACGATTGATCTCACCTGATATAATGTCCAGGTTGATTCAAGAGACATTGAAGGAAAATGAATGGGACAATATTTCTAAGCAACAGATTTAAACTTGCAATAGCAATATTTTATGGACCAAATCTCTTTCTGACTAAATTGAGAATTTGCTTGTATGTGAGCTCATTGAGTCATTCATACATGTACAGAATTTAAAAGAAAGTCCTGATATATTTCACGTTCCATTGCTTAAACAATCGTTTTTCCGAGTATTTCAAATATGCATGAAAAGGGCGGCATTAACGACGTGTAGATATGTACTAAAAATTCACGAAATAAAAAAAGTTTTCATATGAATATATATTTCAGTGCGAATTTCATTGAAAATCTGTTGTTTGTGATCGTTTTAATTTTTTTTTTTCGACAGTTTGCTCCGTTTTTTTTTCCGAATGTGTTTTCTTTTATGACCGATGGAAATTTTCAAAATATATGACTTTTGTATAAATTATGGACGTACGTTTGTCTTATTTTCTTAAACGGGAACTTGTCAGCGACCAGTAGACATCAGGAAACAATACGCTGGCCGATATATTTCATAATTCACTGGCCGGGATTTTTCACAATTCATCTCGAATGTATAGAAGTCTCTATATATTGAAACAATGACTTATTATTTCTGCCGTGCGAGGGGAATGTCCGCTTCCAACAGAAAGGCCAACACTTTTCTAATAACGGAAAAATAGACGACCATCTCTTTCTTTTAAACTCTATAAAATCAGAGTGTAACTACATCTTCAGTAATGATTGCAATTTATAAAATCTTGTTTTAATAAATTTTATATAATTCTTTAAGAGTTTATAGAAATATATTCTTTTTTTATCGGTCAAAAATTGGCTGGATTTTGATGTGTTTGATTATGGAGTTTTCTATGCCTACGCTTTCATACATGTACGGTTATTACCCAATTAACAAAGGTGATTTGACAAGTATACACACCTGTCAATAAACCATGCAAAGCACCTAAAAGGTACCGCATTACCAGGTGTGAATTCACCCGAGCGTAAAAACATTGCCGGGTATTATCTACAGACAGAATCGAAAGAAAGGGGGTTAAAGATAATTTTTAAGGAATAAATTCATGTATGTTAAAAATCTTATTTTTGCGTATTTATTGTAAAGCTTTATTATTTTTTTCTTCGAAAACACACATTGCTGGTAGTATACTTTTTTTAAGATATGGTACCAAAATTAATGATGAATTTAAATCGAACCCCCCTCCCTCCCGATATATCAGTAAATCTTGATTTAGAAAACTTTCTCGCTTTATCTCTGCTTTTCATTTGGTCGTTACTCCCTTTTAATATGAATCGGACCATAGATAAAGATGGTGATTAGTGTTGGGAGAGGGTGTAAAGGGGGGGGGGGGGGGGGTCGGTCCTT
Organism: Pinctada fucata; assembly: GCA_028142955.1. Lineage (NCBI taxonomy): Eukaryota > Metazoa > Mollusca > Bivalvia > Pterioida > Pteriidae > Pinctada > Pinctada fucata. The sequence continues at coordinate 18,219,203 of AP027105.1, forward strand.
ACCCCGTCTGCGTGTATATCCGCGCATGATAGCATTTTTTTATGGCCATCTTCCTTTTGCATTTGTAATTCCATATTTAAACAGTGCGGATATCATACCTGTCAAATGCCGAAAACTGTAACTAGAGAAGTCTATCTACATGTACATGTAGATGGAAAGTGACGGGAGGACGAATGGAAATATTTCAGTATCAAAACCATAACACAATGCTAAATGGAAATTATACATGTAACATTATTCGATCTGCACAAGGAAAAAAGAAGAGAATATTGGAAACAACGATCATATTTGTACAGTTGTACGACTTAAAGAAATACAATAATCACACATTTTTATAGATCTCGTATTTTAATATCATTTCCCAACTCCCCGGTCCACCTCCGGGCTCCCTTGGTATTCTGCTGTTCTAAGCAAACAAAAAATAGAGAGATGGAAAATCCAAGAGCCCCCTTCTGACCTCCTCCCCTTCCAAAATATGCTTCTGACTCAAGTTTCATAATCGCTCGAATGTTATATTTGGAATCCCCCTCCCCCCCCCCCAAAAAAAAATCAAAGTATGTATTTCTTCATTGACGATCTAACGCACTGCAATCACAAGTTAACTTTTTTTTAAGTGTGACCCTACCCCAAATACAAAATGCATGAAAAATATGAGAAAGAGAGAGGGAACATATTTTCGATTTAAAGGTAATAAAATTATCATTTGGTCGTCCGAATTGAGACGGAGGAAACTCAGGAAAGAGATCAGCTGTCAATAAATTAAAAAGAATCATCGTTTCATTCGTTAAGGGTGTGAAAAAAGAATATTTCTATTTCATATATAAGAGTGAGTAATTTGAATGTACGTAACAAAATTTTCTTTAATGATTAATGTATATCTAGGATCGTTTATTATTAACAAAAGCTTCATTTAAAAATTAATGAGCGCAACATTTATCACAGAATGATTCCTTGCAGTTTTTATAATCTTAACATCTTTAAAATTGATCCTTCTCCTTTATTTTAAATCTGCGAAGGACTAAGCATATTAGGGGTAAAGTAACCAGGGCTTCACTCCGATATGCTACCGACATGCCGCCAGGTAAAACGAGGTGTACTGCCCGAGAGGGTAACAGGTGTGATTTCAACAGAGTAAGCACGTCACCGATATATTTCTAATAGAAGAGAGGGAGGGGGGGGGGGGGTGTAATAGGACCAATATGACCACTGTAGACTTCTTCATAAATCCGTAAGTTTACACCTTTTTTTTTCTTTTGCAGAAAATTGTCATCATGATTTATTACTGTTGTATTTCCCGGCTTATCTAACAATTATCGTTATTTTCAAAGAGAGAGAGAAAAGAAATGAAAAAAAAAATTAATTTTTTTTGCTTTTATTGTGCAAAATTCACAGACTGCGATTCCGATTCCATTTTAAAAACTTGTCAGTGTGTTGCACATCAAAAGCCAATACGGGAACAAAACCTTTTTGACTTCAATTTTACTGACCGGTCGTGCCAGTACCATTTATATGGTGTTTTAAATTCATGCACACTCTCAGTTTGAAAATTTTAGTTGTCAGTCTGGCCAAAATAAATCTGAGTCGTCTGGCCATAATAAACTAAATAAAGTTTATTAGCATTTAAAAGACAATTGCAAACAGAGGAAACATCGCACAAATAATCTTAATAAAAGTCAAATAAAAAAATGTCAAATCTCAATTACCATGATTACTGGTGTTCATTGTAATTCACCCGAAAAAAAAAAGGGGGGGGGGGGGGGGGCGCAGAAGAATAAGGCCAAGCAAAAAAAAAAGTTGGTCCTCAGGCCTAATTTTTTCAAATCATATGCGGCATGCATTTTTTTTTTTCATTAAACATTTTCAGAACAACTGCAAATTGGAATCTGTTGACATCTTTGATGCCGGTAATTTGTTTTCTAGGCGTGTGATTGATGTTTCTGCCCAGATTTATTACTTCAATTTGTATTCAATGAATGACCACTTGAAATGACATGAAAATTTTACGGACGAACGCATACACAAGTACATGTACATTTAGATAAGATAAAAGTGGACGTTAGAGATTTAAATCTCAGGCACAGAACAAGAATACAAAAGAATGCCATAGAGAAAAATCAATATTTTACGTTAGCCATGTTTTCAACGTAGTGTCTGCTCCGTCATCGGCGTCCTTATTCCGTAAATTCTCTTGAATTCGATGTTATCCAAGGACTTCTGTCCCTCTAGTCGGACATTGGTTGTGGAGAAGTTAGGCTCGTTCAGCTGTTCAACCAGGTCTGTCGCCTTCTCTGTCAGAACAGGGCCTGATAGGGGATTTCTCTTGATACGGTTTCCGTAAACCACTGGGTCAGGGCTCCCTCCATGTTAACTGTCTTGCCAGATCGACGTCTTTGCTAGTCTGGGTTGGAATTTCGCGGATGACATCCCTTTTCTTGAAGATGTTGGATATTTGGGACTGCCAATTTCTTGGCAATCTATATCTGGGGAAAGGGGGGGGGGGGTCCTCTGTTCCGGGAGCTTCACTGCTTTGTACTTATCGGCCACGATATGTCTGTTCTTTTTCTTTTCAATCTTTGGATCGGGACTGAATGATACGGATGGGAAGTAAACGGTCATTTTTATTGGCATAAAATTCTATGCAAAGCCTCCGTTTTTCATGTTCAGTAATTTATAAAGGATAAATCAATGTTTGATCGGCTCATCATTTGATAATTTTGAGTCGCACAACAGTTTTATACCAACGACCGGTCATTAAAAAATGAAGAAGAAACCAACAAAATGATTTTTATAATTCGATATTTTAGCGAGGCCTAATTAAAACGTGTTGGTCAAATCGATCGTTTAATGCCACGACATGGAATACACCTACTTCGGACTATCTATTTTAGTTTTAAAAAATCAACATCGTTGCATAAATTCTACACAGGGGTGTTAAAATAACACTCCATACTATCTCCCTTACAATGATTGACAGGTGAAAAGGTGAAGCCAGACGGTAATTAGCTGGAAAACGGGATTTTTTTTTTTACCTGTGTTTCGATTTGGTACCTTCTTACGTTTTTTGGTTGAAAAAAAAAATCAAATGCGTATGCGGTGGGGCCTGAGAACCAATTCTTTTTTTTTCTTGGCCTAGTTCATTCTGAAAACTTTTGATACTAACTTACAAAAACATTTAACTTTTATATCCGATTCACTGCCAGGAATATTCAATAAACAAAGATGGTTTCAGAACAACAAAAGTAGACTGGCGATGTTACCTGTGCGCGGTTAGGATCAAAGAGATTGCTTAACACCTGTACAGGTGAGCTGGGTGACACCGTGGTGAGTGGGGAGTGGATTGCCACTGACTGAGTGAAGATGCTAAAATTCCCCACTCGAATTCCACCCTTTCGGTGGGGAGTGGGATATCTCCGATCTGCTAAAATATGACTGTATATCTTATCTGATTTGCACAAGCTAATACTACTGATACCACATGTAATAAATGTTTTATTGGATATTGAAAACTTGATGAAACAGCATATTTAAATGGGATAGAAAGGATAAAAAATTTCAGCAAAAACCTCCTTTCTTACCTTTTCCAGACTATTTTCCATGTTAGATAGCTCCTTGGGATCCACTTCAGATACCAGTGATGAGCCCATCCTTCCCTTACACACAGATTTACCACCCCCACTCATTGTTCCTGGTCAACAAAACAGACATTCGATAAATACACATCAAATTTTATTATCTATTACATGTACATGTATGTAGATGTTAGATAGCTCTTTGGGATCCACTTCAGATACCAGTAATGAGCCCATCCTTCCCTTACACACAGATTTACCACCCACACTCATTGTTCCTGGTCAACAATAATACTTCATATGAGGAACGTTCCATAACAATGTTTTTGGATAACAAAGAAAAGACGCTCAGCTAGTGACCTTAAAAATGCAGATACTTGTGAATTTCCGTAATGTACATTTTGTATCATCAATATCTATGATACCTGACTGGTCGATCAGCTGTCCCTGTAGAGTGACCACTCTATATCTATTTTTGCCGTAAGCTATCCGCGTCGCCTGATCAAGGTCATCAGCCACCAAAGTATCACGGAGAGCAAAATAAAAGGCAGGTAAAATCTGGGTGTCTTTTGTTTTAACCAAATCAAACAATCTAGGTACACTCTCTGGTCTGTAATAGATGAAAATATGATGTCTATTCTTATTTTAAATTGGATATTTTTGTTTTATTACAGTGTATTACATTGTACAAATCTTGGTTATGTTTTGACTTTGAATATATCATTCTGAAAGACTGCTCTATGCCAGGTTTTAATCATATCTCAAGTTTATTTTTGTATCAATAGAATCTTAGTGAAAAATGTTGTATTGTATAAGACATTTCTCTTTACAGACATGGAAAATTGCTGCAAGTTGACATGAAATCTGTCTGCTACATGTAGATTTTTCATTATCTTTTAGTAGTAGCACTTTTTTTTAACTCAGACACTATTTCCTCCCAAAGCATCATTATGAGAGCATTATACCCACATACACGAGCATTAATAGTTTCTTACGTCTGAATTTTCCTTTGAGCATGGTCCTTCCATTTTGCCATTTTGTCAAGGCCAATGAATGTTGCGGATCCTACGTTGTTTTTCTTCAGGAACTCCACACATTTTTGAGCCGTGTTAATGCTATCCACCACAATATGGTCTAGAGCTCCACATGCTGTGGATATAGCCACATCGTACTTATTGTCTATTGCTCCCAAGTCTCCCTATACAAAGAAGGACAAAAATACATGTATCTAGATGGACATGTATTAACCACTGTACTTCTGAAGACAAACATTTTCTGGATAGTACTGTGCAAATGCTTCACTTTTCTTAAAAAGATTATTCATAATCAATATTATTTGTCTTTCTCCATAAACTAAATTCCATGTAAGAAAAATCGAGTTTGGCGCATACTAACCAGTCTCCCATGTACACCAGGCATCCTACCAGATTTCTTCAGGTCCATCAGAGCCCCTATCACTTTACCCTGACTTCTCGCTGCATTCATAGAACTTTTTGCCTCCTCAACTTTATTTCTCATGCCTCTGAGCTAAAATATATACATATATTTTTTTTTTCATTTATCTTAACTTGTCATCCATGTTAATTCAAATTCAAAAGAAATGTAACATAGCATTCAAGAACTTTTTACTTACAAATATGAGAAATTTAAGAACATTGTCATTTAGTCAAAAACAATTTTCATATAGGATTAAACTTATGTTTTCTTGAGCACTGATTACTCATAACTAGCCATACCTGATTAGTGACCTTGACCTCAGCTTCCACAGCTTGTTGGTAGTCTACTTTCGCTTTCTCTACCATCTTCTGGACTTCTGGTAAATTCTTGTCAATCTGAGTAATTTCACTAATAATAGATAAGGGATACATTCATCAGACAGGAATGTTTTCCTAAAATCTCCATGAATATCAAAATACTCTAGAGAATATTCCAAAATGAGATGTTTTTTAATGTTTCATTCATAACAAAGTGTCAAGGTCAAGATTACTGGTCAAATGCTTAAGTTTGAACAACTAATATGAAATATGCAAGAGTGCCTAGAAAATATACATGTCAAATTTGTTTTGGAAAATCTTCCAAGATGTTCTTGGACAAAACAACTTGCCCAATACTTTTTCATATCTTTTGAGGTAAAAATATTTGTTTCAAATACCTCTATTCAAAATGTTAATTTGAGTTGCATGTATCTTCAGATAAATATTGAAAGCTACATTTTATTTACTTGTTTCTGTCTTTCAGGGTGACCTCAGCTTTCTCCAGTTTTCTCTGTAAGTCTTTCAGTCTGTTGGTCTCACTCTGCTGATTACTGAGGTAGATGTCCAATTCACTTTTGGCTACACTCAACTGTAAAACAAATCAGAAACATCAGCATTTATAATCAAGATGTCATTTATGCAATTATAATACCAGACAGAACAATGTACATGCAGTTCTGCATAAAAAAATATCACTACCTGAATAATTTCAGTAAAAAAGATGACTTAAATTTTTTATTATCATTTTTTAGGGGGGGGGGGAGCAACTGGGCAACATCATCTCTACTATGATTTTTTAACACCTTCCTGTAGCAATCACCTCCTTTTCCATCCCTTTTTGTACATGTACAGTGTATATGTTTGGATTTTCCTAATGCATGCTTCAGCTAATACTTCTATTCATTGTATGATTATACTTACAGTGGACTTTGTTTCGTTGACCGTTTTCTTTAAACCGAGAAGCTCTTCTTCCTTTGAATCTTTCTCTTCTTGGAGCCCCTGAAATAAAAGAAAATCTTAATTTTCATCTAGAACATATAGAATACATCCAGATACTTTATAATGATGAAAGCATTTGCCATTTTTATTTTCAGCAAAACACTGCCCATTAAATGCTATATTCCACTTACTTCAAAGTCACACAATTTAAAGAAATGTGTGGCATCCCCTTTAAGGTAACAAATTTATTTTGATGCCTTCTGTGACCCCTGTAGTATCCTCTAGAATATGATACCATAGCAAACAATATGTGTATATCACTTCCACAGCAAGATTATGGAAGAGGAGGGTAAAAATTTCAAAATCTTGCATGTATATCTTGTAGATAACCATTACCACATACAGTATCATACACAATAACCTACATACCTTAGTTTCTGTTTTGAGACTTTCCATCACAGCTGCCAGTTTTTCATCTTCTTTCTTTTTCTCCACTTCTAACTTTTCCAGATTTTTCTGAAAGCCTTCAATAGATTTGGCAGCTTCATCAGGTACCAACTTCAATTCTTCAACCTGTATATTCAATTTCATTTACATGTACATAAATGTAGATACATGTAATTTTCAAGATTTATGGTACTGACCGATAGTCTTTAAGTCATTTCTGTTCAAGTGTAAGCCTAGAATTGATAAGAGAAATTTTCATGGCAGCAAATACAATCAATCTAAAATCTATTCATACATGTACATGTATGATTTGTGTACATGTATGATTTGTGCTCTGTACAATCTTTACAAGTAGTAGGTGGTAAATTTCAGGAGTCCAAGCTCTAGTTATTAAACTGACCCTTTTCTTTTCTTGTTCTAGCTGCTTGTCTAGTTTCTTGGATTTTGCCTTAGTGTGCTTCAGATCCTCTCTGCATTTTACGTCCTGCTTCTCACACTCGGCAAACTTTTCTTTTGTATCTTCAGTTTCCTTCACAAAGTGTTCATATTGTCTGAAAATGAGAAGCGTATTTGTGAAATTTTACCTTTTTCAACTTACACAATTATTACATACTTGCATTGTATAAACACAAAATTTAGTTCTCCTTAATTGAATAGGACTTTACACATACTGTATATGCAAAGATACATGTAAAAGTGAATGGCCAGCAAACTTTCTTACGAGTACCCTTTCCATTACTTTGAAAAACCTTCAGTTTTATTGCAGCAAAGATCTCACAAAACAATACATGCAGATAGTTTTGTTAATTCCCATTCCTTACTTGTATATATTTTTAAGTTCCTTGTCTTTTTCTTTCTTTCCATCTTGTATGGCCTTCATCTTTTCATTGACCTCCTTCATTCCCTCGTTTATTTTATCATACTCTTCTTGGGCTTTCCTCTCACTTTCTGCACACTCGTATCTATAAGACATGAAAATATATGTGGCGTATAAAATTACACATTTTTCAAATTTGTTTGAGAAATAATAGAGATGTCATGTACACATACAAATGTATGTAAACCAATCAAAACCATTAGATGTCCTTTCTGTCCTTCACTTTGGTTTCTCTATCTAAATTCACAAGTATTTTTTATAACAAAGCAAGGGTTAGTTTTCTTCTTCTGAACTCACATATATTTCTGATGTAGTTTATTTTTTAGCTGAACAATTTCATTTTCCATGGTAAGGTATTCCACAGCTTCATTCTTAGAGTCCTCCAGGTCATCCTTCTCTTTCTCCACAGCTTTCACTCTGTTCAACTGTAACAAAGAATATTATACATTTATCTCAATTTCAGGATGCTACATTTACATAAAGTTATTGCACATATCAAATATGATTCTTCTTTCTTTTTTCTTCTTTTCTTTCTTTCTCTTTTTTTTTCTAAGAAACTTAATTCCAAGACTTGCATCCTAAAATTTTGAAACTATGCATGATTTTGTACTGATGAATAGTTAAAAGGGATCAAGACTGTCAAGTTAACTTATACATGTATATTTGTATATGTTTAAGACAAACATGTTAATTCACATATTCACATTTTATCATGATACATTTTTGTAGCAAGTCAAAATTTTTAAATAAACTACATGTATATTGTGAAATGTGTGTACAATAGTAATAAGGACCAGAAATTTCAACACCCTGAAATGATATTTTAATCCTACAATACGCATGTTTATTTACATAAACATTAGAATGTTGTAAAGAAATGACATCATACGGTCTGTACCCATCATCTGGAGTTTGAAGTAAATGTAGTTAAAGCTGCCTTTGGGCCATCAAAGACTGCTGTGATATGAATTTGTACACAACACATCTCAGCAACTTTGATGTACCAAAAACATATACTGAACATTAACATCCCTAGAGGATACTGAAGTTCTACCAATAGACCCTGAATTATAAAATATGTAGGATTTAAAATAGACAAGCAAAAGAAACCAATAAAGATGATGTTACATGTAAATGCGACTAAGTTTAACCGTTTTTCTGCTGTAAATAACTGCCTCTGGAGCCATCAAAGCGAGCTGTGATATGATACTAAATATAGCACATCCCAGCTACTTTGATGTACCAAAAACAATTGTGTAGGTAGTTCATCCTGGTCCTCTTCTAAACCCTTTCCAACAGAAATCATTAAACAAATGGAAAATGAAAAATTGAAGACTGACATTGTCCTGTAATGCTGTATGCACACAAACTTGTTGCTAAACCAGAGGACATAGTGACCTCAAATTGATAATTGACATAATAAACCACCATATTTCTTTCAGCCTTTCGCAAACTAGATAGTTAATCTTTGACATATCATATTACATGAACTTTAATATACTAGTACATGTACATTTATCATGTTTATATACAGCAATTAAAGACTTCATAAAAGTGTACATAACATGTATCAGTAAACACACTATCCCACCTTCTCTCCTCTCATTTCATTAAGGGTCTCCACACGTTTAGCTAGCACTTCTATCGGTTCTTTGAACCTGTTACTTCCTATAATATCCTCTAGGAATTCTAACATGCCATCATCATTCTCTGTTTGTCCTTTGGGTTTCATCATAGCTATCTGTTCAACTTCTCCCTGCAAGCATGAAAGGGTTCATTTTATACACCTAATAAATTTTCATTGAAATATGACATTGATAGGTAAATCATTTAATTTCCATTGTCATTTTCAAGAAACGAAGATTCTGATTGGCTGAGAAATTTTGTTGATACATCGATCAACACAATTTTTCACGGAAGTCTATTTATAGCACTATTTTTAGAACAGGGGGTTCCCTCAAACACGAATGAACTCGTTGCTGAAAATACAATTTGTTCATGTTTGCTTATCATTTATAGGGTACCATTTCTTTTCTACTTACTCAAAAATTAACAGTGCATGTAGAATTTGCTCAAACTGGTCCTTATTCCAAAGTTATAGAGAGACGATCGTTCGCTGTTTGAATCATGGCGGCTGCCATAACTTGTTTTGGCAGACGTATCACTGCAAAACCTTCCGACTTACGAAATATAGTGCGGTGATTGATTGCTTTTAGATCAAAGAAAACAGTATGTTTTCCATAATTAAATGATAAGAAATGAATCTTATATTTTTTCTGTTGATGCAGGTATCACCCGAAAAATTGGACAGAAAACTTTTGCATCAACGCGCTACGCGCATTGATGCAGTTTTCTGTCCAATTTTTCGGGTGATACCTGCATCAACAGAAAAAATATAAGATTCATTTCTTAAATAGCAAATCAAAATCCTCTACAATGAACATGTATAAACTTTGACGATACCTGCAGAATAAGGAATCTATTGTGGTCCAGATCGATCCCACTGGCCCGCAGCAGGGTTGCCACATCTTTAAACGTCTTTTTCTTGCCGTCAATACTGTAATGAGAGCTGTTGTCCCTGTAAGCGGTACGGGACACCACAAACTGTGAGCCTGGTACCACCGTGTATTCATCCTCACCATCCTAACAATGACGTTACATGTCACATGAGGGAAAACAGAGTGCTACTTTATAACATCATCATTAATAGTGAGCAATTTCATTGTTTGTGCATCCTACTTAATTTACAAGTAGAATCTATTTTAATTGCATAAAAATAATACACATGTATAAGCTACATGTACATGGGTACAGTTAATTCTTGTACTTGGCAGTTTCAACTGAAAGGAATTTGCATTTTGAAAATTTTTCAACTTGTCACTAACCTAGCTTACCAGGAAGAATCTTTTATTATAAATGTATTTCAATCATATTTCCATTTAACTGATGTATTTTTTTTAATTTTAATTTACACATCAATTTTTGTAAATGTAGTAAAATATCCTGCTTCAATGAAAGCAATGAACTTTTACAACAAAAACATTTTCATGAACAAAAAGTACAAAGTAAGAAGCCAATTTCAGTGTCAGATCAATTCTTACCCCAGTATCAATGATTTTCTGGAAATGTACACTAACTGTACACGACTCCACATTTTTATGGTTTTCACTGTCATGAATTAATACACTTATTTTCTTGGATCTAATTTTGTTTGCTCTAAATCCAAAAACAAACAACATGGAGTCTATCACATTGGACTTTCCACTTCCATTTGGTCCAACAATAGATGTGAAACTCTGAAATACAACATTCCATGATGAGAATTTACATGTAAATAATGGAACATACAAAAATATTACTAGAATATCATAATAAATTAATATCTTTTTTTTTTCATTTATATGCTATTAAATACAGACATACATACACACAGACAATACAAGTACAAGTAATATCACATCAACATAAAGGTCAAGGATAGACAGGATACCAATACATATAACTGACATTACCGTACAACATTCATACATTACACAAAAAAATAAATTCAAATCAAATAATCAATTTCAGGTTGAATTAATGAAAAACTAAATGTGAATTTCGTGAGTGGAGAGGTGTTAGAATTAAACAGAAATGAGTTTTTCCTGAGTTTAATGTAAAGCTCCCCATTTGTTATAAAAAATAGTTTTTGATTTCTGGTAAAAATAGTTTTTTTCTAGTCTTTTATAGTAAAGGATCTCTTGTCTAGCACCCTCTATGTAGGGTAAACATATTCTACATTTCTGTTTACAGAAATATGACTTAACTATTAGAAAGATCAAATTAATTATTTTATCAGGATAGAATTTTCCAAAGATAAATTCATACTTTTCAACATGTATGGTTATGTCTAATCTTTCGTTTAACCAAGTAACAATATCTTCCCAAATTGGTGTTACAAATTTAGTCATGAAAAAGATGAATAAATCAATATCTAATAAGGCATTAGATGTATTACAAGGGATGATTAGTTATTTTCTTAATCTATTTTTTTTTTATCTTGGGGCATCCTCTTGTAAAGAAAAATAATAATTATAACTGCTGTAAACTTTTTCCCCTTTTTGCTATAGGAAAGTGACCAGGTAATCAGTTTAATCCTATTGTTTGGTCACTTGTAAACTCCTAGCAGAACGGATTAAATCTACCTTGGCTTGCTGTCTGACTGAAGTGAAGCAAATAAGTGTTATGTAATTGATAACGAATACCTGTCCTGTGATTTCTATTACATGTAGGTCAATAACAAAATTAGGTTCTGGGCAAAAAATACGGTCGGCCGGGTGTCGGTAAACCAGGGCTCACACTGGCTCAAAATTTTGTGTCGCAAGTTAGCGCAATGACACAAAATTGTGCTGTAGCACAATATTGCGCTATGACAAAGTTGCTGAAAAAACTTTGATTTTTCTCAATAGAGATAGTGTATGTGTTGATTTATGTGTTTTATTTTCAAGAACATACAAAGTCACATTGTATTAGATTCAACAAAGTCAGAGACTAATAGCAACATTACTTCTATGATAACATAGTAAATGCAAAATATTCAGTAAGTTTGAATTCAATGGCAGTACCTGACTAAGTGATGAGTTCAACTAGACCAACTCAAAAAGTCACAGAATTCTTTATAGAAGCCCTCCCATCTAATTAAAAAATATCCATTGGAAGGCCTTCAATGCTTATCATCAATTTGCAGTTTAGGGATTACTGTATTGATAAGGCAGTTGGTAGCTGCAAACATTTTGTGGGCTGAAAGAATTGCAGCTTTGCTTTTAGACCAAGCTATAGTTCTGACTCCCACCCCTCCCCTCCCCATGACTTGAACTCCTTGATAGCAAGGACAGCCTGGAATTGGCTATTGTAGCCAAAGAAAGATGGGCAGACCTTGAATTTTTCCTGGGATTGGGAGGGGTCAGACATAAAAACGGGCATTTTAGGGCATTTCCAAGGTGGCTCCTAACACCCTCTAGATATGCTCTTGATCATTAATTCATTCAATGTAGCTTGAAAATGGTCCCCTTATATAATCTTTGCTTGTTGTGAAAAAAAATGTTGACCTGATTAATTAAGGTCGGTGTAGCGGACCCCCCCCCCCCCTCAAAAAAAAAATAAATAAATAAAAGGTCTCAACGTACATGTAACTTATCTAGATGAATATTTCTCATATAGATACAATAGCTATTTGTGATTTGTTTTCGTAATCACAATGGCCTAGAAATAAAATAAGTAATTTTTTCTTGTTCAATTCTTCGTCGCTGACTTTGTTTCACAGGAGATCGACGCCTATGACGCAAAATTAAAAGAAAGTAGAGGGGGTGCTATTGTGGGTCCACAACGTCGAGCTCGTATGCTTTTATCCTGAATACAAAGATCTCAAAACCTCGATTTAGATGCTTATTTTTGATAGTTTTATTGTCAGAACTTGCAGACGTTTTAAAAACGAACGGCGTCAATTTTGCTATTTTGTTTTCCGATACGGAATCGAACATTTCTAAGTTACGTTTCCCAATTTTAAAATCTAAATTATATAATACAGTGGTGCTTCTTTTGGGGGAGAAACAAAGAATTGAAAAGTAAAATTATTATGACATACTCGTGATGATCTTAACTTTTCAGTGACATCGAGAGATACAAAGTTTGCCGTCTGCCGTAACAAAGTTAAAATACCTTTTCAATAGGAATACTAACGTTTGACAGCTTATCTTCATAATCCAATTATCTAATTAGCAGTGGCTCTCTTGCTGTTGGGGCTACCTAATAACCAGTGTATTTCACACCTTTTACGGTCACCTGCTTAGCTACGTAACACCTTAAGGAACGCTTCAACTGCACTTTGGATTACTTAGAATCGATCTATCAATGCCGAATTTGCATGTTTGTCGGTACTTGAAAACTCATTTTTAGAAAATTCCCTTTGTCGCAAATCGCGATTTTCTGTCGCAAATTTCAAATTTTTGTCGTAAAATGCGACATTTGCGAAGCCCAGCGCGAGCCCTGTAAACTCAGGTAAATTTTTTTTTTTGGCGCGACGAGATATTCAAACAAAGTCTTACTTTATGAAAAGGTCCCAAGGTTCTGATTCCTGCATAGGATTTGAAGTTTTCATTTTGAATATGCGTGATCATCAACCTTGGTCCGTTAACTTCGTATGTAGCTACTGTCTGAGGGGCTGGAGGCACTTCTATAGGACCAAAGTCTGCAAAACAGAAAAAAAAATGTTACAAATTTACAATCAGAATATAACATTTTCCAAATATGGCACGTTTCGGTTTGAAAAGACTTTTACAATGGAGAGCATCATGGAAATGACACGGACATATATCATCAAGTAGTCTAATTCATTAATCTATCTTCTTTTGTAAACATTGTTCAGATGGTCACAAAGATTTGCAAATTGGAGTTTTAGATCAAAATTCCAAATTTTATTTTCAGTCAGTGGTTTCCACAAGAAAAAAAGTAGCAGGTGAAAGATGAACACAGGGTAATCAAAGATTACATAGCTCGCCTATACAGGTTTTTGTCAGAAACCAGGTTAAAGTTTATGAAAAGTAGGTCAAAGTCCAAGGTAACTAGGTAAAAGGCCATGGTCTCAAATGAAAGGTCTTGTCACAAAGTATCTACATGTGAAATATCAAAGCCCTACCCCTTATAGTTCAAGAGATATAGCCCAGGTTAAAGTTTTGTCTACGGATGACGACGACAACGATGCCGAGGGTATGGCATTAGCTCTCTGGACTTTTAAGTCCCGGCGAGCTAAAAAGTAGCAGACGACAATCAGTCTTTCCCAATAACATCAGTCTGCCGGTCCTGACTGGTAAAATTACATTCAGACCGGAAGCTTTCCTCTAAATAGTCGGTCCAAATGAACAATGCCCTCTGGCAAGTCTATTGGTTATGTAATTAAATGTTCTGGTGCAAGTTTTTATCATTTTTTGGTCCATTGAGAGCTAGTAAATATTTCATGATTGTAATTTTTAAAATTTCTTTGTTATAAAGCATTTACGAGAAACTGATTGACCAGTAGAGTTTTTTTGGACCAAGGCTGCAACTGTGGGTTTTTTTTTTTTTGGACAGATAGTTTTTGTTTCAGACTTATGTGTTTCTTTAAACATAGGTCCGAATGACCTATGTGAGCTGAAAGTTTTTGGGAAAGACTGTAATCATGAAAAGGAGTGAGACAATTCTGTAGATTTTTAAGTGGAGAATTCAAATCATGAATCATCATAACATTTTGCATCTAATTTGACCTATCATGCCTCATTTCCACCCCTTTCTGCCCCGTTTAATATCGCGGGGAAGTCGCCAAGAAACATGCTTTTTGAATCTACATAATATTTGAAGTCTCGGTACTTTTCCGATATTATTTTTATACCGTCATTTGTAGAAAAGAATGAAGAAAATAATATCTAAGATTTGTCCTGTTTGGAAATCAGGTGTCCGGAAACTTATCCAGTGATTTGCGAAATACGGCCGAAATAGAGGGTCATAAAATCGGTCTAGAAACCATATTTCATTTTCTTACGATGTGCATCTGTTGGAAGGGCAAAGTATTATTTGAGAGAAATTTGAACATTTTCCATTTAAGGACAGAGGACTCTGAGGAGTTATTGCTGAAGATTAACCTTCAAATTTGTCCGGAAACTGTTCTGACACCAGTATAGTCGATTTATGTTCATATTCTTGAAGTTTCAACGGCTCGAAATTGACCAAGACTAGACTCGGCAAATCTCAGACGTCTCTTATGAATGGCCAGCAGGGATCACCCTAGCCCTGCAGAGTAATGAGATAAAAATCTCATTTGCTGAAAAAACAATGAGATTTTCTCGATTTAAATGAGATTTTGAATGTATTTGTTCGAAAACAATAGTGAAAAAATCAAACTTCTGTTTCTCTTTATTTCCATGAACATCTGGCAACACATTATTTGAATGTGAGAATCGCCCTGGACTTTTTATGCCCCCGGAATCAAAGATTCGGGGGCATATAGTTTTTGGCCTGTCCGTCTGTTTGTCTGTTTATCTGTTTGTCTGTTTGTCCGAAAAACTTTAACATTGGACATAACTTTTGAATGGGAAGTGATAGGGCTTTCATATTTCACATGTGTATTCCTTGTGACAAGACCTTTCCATTGATAACAAAATTTTTGACCTCGTGACCTTGACCTTGACCTTTGACCTACTTTTCAAAAAACTTTAACATTGGGCATAACTTTTGAATGGGAAGAGAAAGGGCTTTCATATTTCACATGTATATTCCTTGTGACAAGACCTTTCCATTGATACCAAAATTTTTGACCTCGTGACCTTGACCTTGACCTTTGACCTACTTTTCAAAAACTTTAACATTGGGCATAACTTTTGAATGGGAAGAGATAGGGCTTTCATATTTCACATGTATATTCCTTGTGACAAGACCTTTCCATTGATACCAAAATTTTTGACCTCGTGACCTTGACCTTGACCTTTGACCTACTTTTCAAAAACTTTAACATTGGGCATAACTTTTGAATGGGAAGTGATAGGGCTTTCATATTTCACATGTGTATTCCTTGTGACAAGACCTTTCCATTGATACCAAAATTGTTGACCTCGTGACCTTGACCTTGACCTTTGACCTACTTTTCAAAAACTTGAACATTGGGCATAACTTTTGAATGGGTAGTGATATGGCTTTCATATCTCACATGTGTATTCCTTGTGACAAGACCTTTCTATTGATACCAAAATTGTTGACCTCGTGACCTTGACCTTGACCTTTGACCTACTTTTCAAAAACTTTAACATTGGGCATAACTTTTGAATGGTAAGTGATATGGCTTTCATATTTCACATGTGTATTCCTTGTGACAAGACCTTTCTATTGATACCAAAATGTTTGACCTCGGGACCTTGACCTTTGACCTTCTTTTCAAAAAACTTTAACATTGGGCATAACTTTTGAATGGGAAGTGATAGGGCTTTCATATTTCACATGTGTATTCCTTGTGACAAGACCTTTCCATTGATACCAAAATGTTTGACCTCGTGACCTTGACCTTGACCTTTGACCTACTTTTCAAAAACTTTAACATTGGGCATAACTTTTGAATGGGAAGAGATAGGGCTTTCATATTTCACATGTGTATTTCTTGTGACAAGACCTTTCCATTGATACCAAAATTGTTGACTCGTGACCTTGACCTTGACCTTTGACCTACTTTTCAAAAACTTTAACATTGGGCATAACTTTTGAATGGTAAGTGATATGGCTTTCATATTTCACATGTGTATTCCTTGTGACAAGACCTTTCTATTGATACCAAAATGTTTGACCTCGTGACCTTGACCTTGACCTTTGACCTACTTTTCAAAAACTTTAACATTGGGCATAACTTTTGAATGGGAAGTGATAGGGCTTTCATATTTCACATGTGTATTCCTTGTGACAAGACCTTTCCATTGATACCAAAATTGTTGACCTCGTGACCTTGACCTTGACCTTTGACCTACTTTTCAAAAACTTGAACATTGGGCATAACTTTTGAATGGGTAGTGATATGGCTTTCATATCTCACATGTGTATTCCTTGTGACAAGACCTTTCTATTGATACCAAAATTGTTGACCTCGTGACCTTGACCTTGACCTTTGACCTACTTTTCAAAAACTTTAACATTGGGCATAACTTTTGAATGGTAAGTGATATGGCTTTCATATTTCACATGTGTATTCCTTGTGACAAGACCTTTCTATTGATACCAAAATGTTTGACCTCGGGACCTTGACCTTTGACCTTCTTTTCAAAAAACTTTAACATTGGGCATAACTTTTGAATGGGAAGTGATAGGGCTTTCATATTTCACATGTGTATTCCTTGTGACAAGACCTTTCCATTGATACCAAAATGTTTGACCTCGTGACCTTGACCTTGACCTTTGACCTACTTTTCAAAAACTTTAACATTGGGCATAACTTTTGAATGGGAAGAGATAGGGCTTTCATATTTCACATGTGTATTTCTTGTGACAAGACCTTTCCATTGATACCAAAATTGTTGACTCGTGACCTTGACCTTGACCTTTGACCTACTTTTCAAAAACTTTAACATTGGGCATAACTTTTGAATGGTAAGTGATATGGCTTTCATATTTCACATGTGTATTCCTTGTGACAAGACCTTTCTATTGATACCAAAATGTTTGACCTCGTGACCTTGACCTTGACCTTTGACCTACTTTTAAAAAACTTTAACATTGGGCATAACTTTTGAATGGGAAGTGATAGGGCTTTCATATTTCATATGTGTATTCCTTGTGACAAGACCTTTCTATTGATACCAAAATGTTTGACCTCGTGACCTTGACCTTTGACCTTTTAACCCAGTGACCTCACATACATGTACTTAACAGAAAATAGTGTTCATACTAACAAACATGCCACCGGGGGCATTCGTGTTTCACAAACACAGGCTTTATTCTTTTTCCCTTGATTGAATAACAATGAGGTCAAACGAAATTTAGAATTCTTTGTCTCTCAGACACCGTCGCACGCTATATAAGTTGCTGACGAGACGTTTTTTTTCACAACTTCAGAAAAAAAAAAAACCCGCCGTAACTCAATTACACTCGCTGATAAAAGATGAAGTATCTATCCATCTAAAGGAAATTACAGAGTGTCTTGTGAACATCTTTTAAGAAATCAACGCTTCTAATGGTAAAATCAAAAGTATTTCAGCGCGCCATGACAAGTCATTTTACGGTAACGTCTAATCTGCGAGTATAGGGTGTACTGTAGAATGTTTACGTCAAGACTTTATTTACGCATTGTAAATATATTGAAGAATTGTATAGCTATTGTTCATGTTGATGATTCCAAGGACTTGTGAACTGTTTATAAGTCTTTGAAGATACTTAGTTATTGCTTAATAGTACTGGCCACATATCGACGACAAATACATGTGTAATAAAGCCTGTGTTTGTGAAACACGAATGCCCCCGGTGGCATCTTTGTTAGTATGAACACTATTTTCTGTTAAGTACATGTATGTGAGGTCACTGGGTTAAAAGGTCAAAGGTCAAGGTCACGAGGTCAAAAATTTTGGTATCAATGGAAAGGTCTTGTCACAAGGAATACACATGTGAAATATGAAAGCCCTATCACTTACCACTCAAAAGTCATACCAAATGTTAAAGTTTTTGAAAAGTAGGTCAAAGGTCAAGGTCATGAGGTCAAAAATTTTGGTATCAATGGAAAGGTCTTGTCACAAGGAATACACATGTGAAATATGAAAGCCCTATCACTTCCCATTCAAAAGTTATGCCCAATGTTAAAGTTTTTGAAAAGTAGGTCAAAGGTCAAGGTCAAGGTCACGAGGTCAAAAATTTTGGTATTAATGGAAAGGTCTTGTCACAAGGAATACACATGTGAAATATGAAAGCCCTATCACTTCCCATTCAAAAGTTATGCCCAATGTTAAAGTTTTTGAAAAGTAGGTCAAAGGTCAAGGTCAAGGTTATGAAGTCAAAAATTTTGGTATCAATAGAAAGGTCTTGTCACAAGGAATACACATGTGAAATATGAAAGCCCTATCACTTCCCATTCAAAAGTTATGCCCAATGTTAAAGTTTTTGAAAAGAAGGTCAAAGGTCAAGGTCAAGGTCACGAGGTCAAAAATTTTGGTATCAATGGAAAGGTCTTGTCACAAGGAATACACATGTGAAATATGAAAGCCCTATCACTTCCCATTCAAAAGTTATGCCCAATGTTAAAGTTTTTGAAAAGTAGGTCAAAGGTCAAAGTCAAGGTCACAAGGTCAAAATTTTTGGTATCAATGGAAAGGTCTTGTCACAAGGAATACACATGTGAAATATGAAAGCCCTATCACTTCCTATTCAAAAGTTATGCCCAATGTTAAAGTTTTTGAAAAGTAGGTCAAAGGTCAAGGTCACGAGGTCAAAAATTTTGGTATCAATGGAAAGGTCTTGTCACAAGGAATACACATGTGAAATATGAAAGCCCTATCACTCACCATTCAAAAGTTATGTCCAATGTTAAAGTTTTTCGGACAAACAGACAGACAAACAGATAAACAGACAAACAGACAAACAGACGGACAGGCCAAAAACTATATGCCCCCGAATCTTTGATTCCGGGGGCAAAGGTCTTGTCACAAGGAATACACATGTGAAATATGAAAGCCCTATCACTTCCCATTCAAAAGTTATGCCCAATGTTAAAGTTTTTGAAAAGTAGGTCAAAGGTCAAGGTCAAGGTCACGAGGTCAAAAATTTTGGTATCAATGGAAAGGTCTTGTCACAAGGAATACACATGTGAAATATGAAAGCCCTATCACTCACCATTCAAAAGTTATGTCCAATGTTAAAGTTTTTCGGACAAACAGACAGACAAACAGATAAACAGACAAACAGACGGACAGGCCAAAAACTATATGCCCCCGAATCTTTGATTCCGGGGGCATAAAAAGCCGGTCTACTCCCGTGCGCAATACAACTTGTAAACTTTTGATGAAAAGTGTTTGTATAATAATACTTTTCTTTTCCGGTCATTTGTCTATACAAACAATATCAAGACTGCATTGTTATATTTCATACTGTATTGATATTACAATGACAAAAGAGCATGTACCGCTGACAACCACTAGAGAAACGTAAAGCTAAATCCTCACATCGATGGATATAAAACAAAAGAATACCCGCGTGCAAACGTCAATACGACACACGGGAATTTCAGGGAATAGATTTGGTACATGTATATACAAGGTGTAAGTTCACAATACCCGCCGAGTTCATAAATACATACGTGATGCCGCACGCGGAATTCGAATAATCAGCTGAAAATTTGAAGATTAAAGACGAATCTCCTATTCTATCGCATTATATTAACTTAAGTGCGATTTATTTAATGGGGGTATGCGATCTTTTAGCGCGACAATGCAGTAAAAATGCGATATTTGAGTAAAAAATGCGAGAATATCGCAAAATCGCGGCCTAGGGTGATCCCTGGGCCAGTCTGCAACAGAGAAGGAAAGACTGAATAGCAAATGACTCTGTTGCCACTGTAACTAAATGTTTAACAGTTTGCCATATTCTTGGTAATGGTACCCTATTATATAGTGCTCCTTAGTCACAGGAGGGAATTCCGGCGTTCAAGCTTTTTATTATTATTTAATATACACAAGGTACTTTCCTTGGTCATCATGGGATAAGGTGACCATGGTACCATAAAAGCTAGCAAAAGCAGGAAGAGATGATTTGGGAAATATAAACATTATAAATGTAAGAATTTGAAGTATACAAACAAAACGACAAATTGTGTGTGCAAGATATGACTGAAATCATTCTTAACTTTGCAACAAAATTGAGAAATTTCTACGCGCCAAACAATCTTGGCAGGTGCGAATGCAATCCTCGTGGCGCCTCATTGCAAATGCATATTCTTCGGTGTTAATCTAATCTACCTGTTTCTAAATTCACGGGGCGTGGTTGGGAATCGCTTGATTCTGGTGTTTCATCCACTTCCATGATGCTAGTTTATCTTCTTGGCTTACAATTTTTCCGCGAGCAAATTTGTTGAAAAATGGCGCCCATTCCTCAGGAGAAGCTGCTGTCATTTGATTGGTCGAGCTTATATGGACCAATTACAATCGAAACTCTCAAAACAGACTAATACGGTTCTGTAAAATAGCATACAGACGAGAAAAATATTTTTTTTAAAAAGTACGACTGAGCGAGATTTACTCAATGATGAGGGGGTGGACAGGATGAAAGGGAGGAGAGAAGGGGAGGGAGGAGGGAGGGAAGGAGGAAAATGGGAGGGAGGGGGCGGGAGGAGGCAGGAAGGGGAGCGGGAGGGGGGAGGTAAGAGAAGGATGAAAAGGAGGGTGAGGGAGGTTGGGGTGGGAAGGGGAGGTAAGAGAATGGTGAAAAGGAGGGGAGGGAGGTTAGGGTGGGAATGGTAGGTAAGGGGTGGGAGGGGAAGAGAGGTACCCCCATGTCCGCCCCCCCCCCCCCCCCAATGATATGAATTATATTTGAATTTTTGCGTACAAAGTAATTCACAAATATTTGCGTCTATAAGTCACATGCTTTATTTCAGAAATAGAAATATCTATGGAACATAACCTTCAAGCTCATGAATAAAATGGCTAGGTACCCCCTCATGCTACTAAATTTTATATGATGATTGTAATTGAACACTGACAGTGGCGGATCCAGCGCTCCCTTTGCCGGGGATCAAGGGGCTAATTTTGCCGATTTTTTTTTTTTTTACTGAAAATGGGCCAAAATATACCTGTTTTTAAAAACTTTTGGGTCAGTGCGGGCGGACGCCCCCTCCGCATCCCCTGAATCCGCCACTGATTGAAAACGGTTGCCAGAGGTTTCGGCCCTTTCCCTGTTCGGACCCCAGAGGTTTCGGCCCAATCTCCTACGCATGCGTCCGACTTCAGTTCCACTTTTCTTCCCTTTGAAATATTGCAAGCCTGTGCCGCCTATGACCTTGTTGCAAGTTGGTTTCGGCCTGGAGGTTTTGGCCTTTTTCATTCTCGGTCCCAACCTTTTTAATGCAGTTTTAACTGCCTTATCTGTTAGATATCAACATATCTTTTTTTAAGTATCAGACCATTCATAATAAAAAGAAATAAATTATTGAAAATATTTACAGGGACATCCCTGATATTTACATCTTGAAAGGAGTGAATTCATATAATAATTACCCAATACCTGATCACTAATTAACCAAAGCTCAGAAAACTAATCAACACCACCATTGTTAACCAATTTTCATACCAGAAACAGACGTAATTGCCATTGATTTTTCGAAATTGAATTCTTTTATAAACATGATAAATACCATGATTCAGAAATTCTATTTTACTATTTCGAAAATCGTTTTCACGATTTAGAAATTCGTTTCTAAGACTTGAACATTCGTACCTAAGACTTGACAATCGTATCTAAGACTTGACAATCATATCTAAGACTTGACAATCGTATCTTAGATTTAGACTTAGAAATTCTTTTCTGTAACATTTAGAAATTCGTTTCTACTGTTCCCATATTTAGAAATTCGTACCTAAGAAATTCGTTTTCAGTATTTAGAAATTAGTTTCTGTAAACTATTAAATATTTAGAAATTGTTTCTGTAATTTTTAGAAATTCGTTTCTGTAATATATGGAAATTCGTTTCTGTAAAATTTAGAAATTCGTTTCTGTAATATTTATAAATTCGTTTCTAATATCTAAATACATGTATTCTTTTCTACTGTAAATTATTTGTTTCGAAAATTTCAAGTTTGATGCATCTATATGCGTTGGAAATTTTTGTGATAATGAAAAGTTCTTATATATATTCATATACAGAACACTTAATTCAAAAGACTTTATACAGCTCTCTTGTATATTTTTTAAGTAGATATACCTTTCATCCAATTTTATGCCCCGAGAGTCACTGCTATTTCATTTTTTCCATGCTAGATTATCATAAGTACTCTACGGTTGTGAGCTTTGGAACAATATGACATTACTCGACATTCGGAAGCTGACAACATTTCAACACCTTGTCTGCAAGAATGCTTTAAAACTATATACCTCTTCATTGTCGGTCAGATATATACGGAAGCCAGTTCGTGCCATGTTATATTTTTTTTTACTATCTCGTAATTACGAGAAACTTTTCTCGTAGTTACGAGAAACGTTTCCCGTAGTTACGAGAACAATTTCTCGTAGTTACGAGAAAATTTTCTCGTAGCTACGAGAAAAAATACTCGTAGTTACGAGAAAAAATTCTCATAGTTACGAGATACGTTTCTCGTAGTTACGAGAAAAAATTCTCGTAGTTACGAGAAACTTTTCTCGTAGTTACGAAAAACTTTTCTCGTAATTAGGTTTCTCGTACTTACGAGAAAAGTTTCTCGTAACTACGAGAAAGTTTGTCGTAACTACGAGAAACGTTTGTCGTAACTACGAGAAAAGTTTGTCGTAACTACGAGAAAAGTTTCTCGTAACTACGAGAATTTGTTCTCGTAACTACGAGAATTTTTTCATGTAACTACGAGAAACGTTTCTCGTAACTACGAGATAGTAAAAAATATAACATGGCACGAACTGGCTTCCGTAGATATATGTGGATCTTTGCTTAATCTCGTCACGGTTTTAGCTGAAATTGACGCTCGACGACTTCTCCTTTTCGGTCGACTTTGCCGACTAGGTGGTGATACACTATCAAAAAGATATTTCTTCATCGCATGTTTGAATTTATGGAAGCAGATGAACACTTGTGTAAACAACGAGGATTTATTCCGGATGCTTTACATTTACTCTCATTCTATGGATTATATGAACATCTCAATGCATGGATATCTGATGGAGATTTCCCTTCGAAATTGTCATGGAAACAACTGTAAGAAATCACCATATTGATTCCAGAATCGATAGAATCGAACCAGACTCTACATTCTATCGATTTAAAGAGATATTCTCTACCAGAGAACCGCACACCTTTCGAAATATTCCAAAAAACTGCTTCGAAACTGCTCTCTGTAAATTCATTTGTAAACTTTTTGCGGAAAGTGATACCAAACCCGCCGATCGTATCTGTACTATAATAGTACTGTAAGTCCCCGACGATATCGCTCACCTAGTTTTAGTGTTAACGCTCTGCATTGAAATAGATCTATATTCTAAATTTCCTGTCATAAATTAGACCTAAATTTCTAAAACTAAGGGGTATCTCCTTCATTGCATAGCTCTGTCCTTAGCTGGGGTTTCGGCATTTTTTTTGTTCGGTCATATTTAGAATTAAGCTCCTTGCGCCTACCCTCCAACGATTTTTGGCCATATTTTTCACTTCAGTACGCTTCTGAATGAACCCTACACAAAATTTTGAGCCGCCCATTTTGGCAAGAGGAAATTAAAAGTCTATATTGTAGACGGCGCCAGGAAAATTCACTTTGTCCTTTTTAAAACTGTTCGACATGAAGTACTACTGACGAGGATTCAATATCCGAAACACGTGTCTAGTACAATAAAATCGGTGCTATAGAACATATATTTCAATATTGACAATTCTAAGCATTTTACCGATGTTTATCTTCGTGCTTCTCTGGAGTGCAGGGGTACTGAGTGTTCGTCAACGATTTTGATATCAATATTTGTGCAGAGTTATGCCGACTTACAGAAGCAGAACTATTTATGGTACTCTTGGGACGCCATACTTCTTACAAGTGAAATATCTTTCATGCTAATAAAGGATCCCGGACCGTAATTAAGGAAAGGCTATAAACATTGGTTTTCAAAATTTTCACAATTTATTGAATTGACCTTATAAATTGTTTGAACTATGTATATAAACTACAAGTTTCTCACCCTTTTTGTTAAGATATTGCCCGAAACGCTGGCAAAGTCAGCTAAAATCTACCCACCCTTCGCCAGCTTTAGTTGAACTATGCACAAAAAACCCAGGTAGTGTGATAGATTTTAGGCATGGACGCATGTTAGAATGGCAAATTCAGAAAAATGACAGAGAAAACCTACAAAAAAGTAGCATCAAAAGTATACTGATTAACATAAAGCCACACCTCTAATATCACGCAACCGACAGTATCGATTTAGCATATATTGATTTTCCTGATTTTGTATGCCTTCGGTTTCTGATTTTCTGAATTATCGATTTTGTGCTGTATACAGGGATATGGTACATATTTGTCAATTTTACCTGATTGGTCGAGTTCACAAAATATATATATGTGATAATGTGACAATTTGTTCGATCCCTCTCATGCATATGTATTGAGAAAACAATATTCAAGGCCGGAATCGATGGCGATTTATCCGGATTTGCCAAATACTCCTGTCACAAAACGGACATCATACCAGTGGCGGGTCCAGCGCCCCTTTGCCGTGGGGTCAAGGGGCGAATTTTGCTGATTTTTACTGAGAATGGGCAAAAATATACCTGTTTTTAGAAAATTTGGGGTCAGTGCCGGGGGAGGGGCGCCCCCTCTGCACCCCCTGAATCCGCCACTGCACACATAGTACATGTAACATCTTTTAATACAAGCGAAACTTTAATAGTTATTTAATACACGAATTGTCAATTTCTCATTATATGTAAAAAGTAATGACATTGAATTCTTCAGTTTATGAGTGATCAAAAAAGGGGCCTTAAGGTCCGGGATCCTTTTCGCTTAATACGGAAGATCGCAAATACAGCGCGTGCAGCGTGTCCGTTCTAATTTTTCATTTAGTCACCTACATAAACCATTGTTGCGAACCTTGGGCACCTTTTGCCCAAGTAAATTGATGACGTCATAACAATGGAGAACAATCGAAGAGTGCGCGAGAACATTCGTATAGTCTTGGTTAGAAGTATTTGCGATCTTCCGTATTCGTGATACCGCCGCTCTGTACAACCGACTTTGTCGGTTATTCTAGTGTTTGCCATCATCGGACCTCCATATACATATGATACTGACTCTAACATTCATAACACAAATGTAAATTATAAATTTACATTTGTGTGATTAATGTTAAAGTCAGTATCATATTTATTCCATTCTCTTCCAAGTACTTCAAATCTTAAAACAAAAAAACAAAACAAAAACAAACAAACAAAACCAAACCAAAAAAAAAAAAAACCCAAAAAAAAAGAAAGAAAAAAAAAAGAAAACAAACAAACAAACACAAACAAAAAGAGTAGAAGTTGGCATTACTTCAATTTGCTGATTACAAAGGTCCAGTAAATAAGACTTTTATGCTCTTTCATGTGGTTCCCATATCTTTTTCTTCTGAAATGAAAGATTTCTTTGTAAATCGATGGAATCGAGTTGGTGGATTCGAGTCCCAGACCGAGCACCTGAAAACTACTTCAGGAAGATCACAGGCACATGTAGCAATCCTGTACGTCATCGATGTCACTGGTAAATACATCTAGGGGGGTTTGGGGGGGGGGGGGGGTCGGGAAAACCCCCCCGGTTTCCCTTTTTTTTTTTTTTTTTTTTGGTAACATTAACACTCTGAAAAAAACCTTGCAAACTGAGTAATAAAAAAATTGCTTAATGTCCACCAAGATTCACTATTTTGAAACAAAATTTACAAAAATTTTCAATTTTCTGATACATTCTATTGCATATCGATTCGATACCGTATCAATTGGCGTATTTGTGGATTCGTACAGACAATCGCGAAGTTTTTGTAATGTACGTCGCAGAGGGGGTTTTCTGTTTATTTTACGAAAATAAACATTAACAAATACTATAATATGAACATGTTCAAATAATTTGCAAAACATGTACGTGTGTCAAACAATCAATGTAAATGGTGCGGGGATCGAAACCTACACGTTTCTGTCCTCAAATACCCGGTTTGAGTATTTTTGTCATCTACAAATTTTATTAAAAACATACTTTGAAATAACCCGAAAAATTGGCAAATATTGAACATTGTTTATAGCTCAAATATACCCTGGGGCCTATAATTAAGCATTCAATTTTTCAAAGTGTCCTATGACAAGTCGTCATCAATGCATGTTTAAAATTTTAATTTTAATATGTCATAGGACTAAAGCCAAAACCCAATGATACTCAACATTTTTACTCGATATCGTACCAATATTCTAAGTACATGTTACAGCAAGGACAAATCAACAAGCCAGGGGCGAAGCCAGGCGTACATTTGTACGCAAAATCGTCCACATCGTCTCACGAAAAAAAAAAAAAAAAAAAAAGAAAGGAGAGCGCCTCCCCCAGTAGCCAAAAAGAAGGGGGGGGGGGGGTTTGAAATAGTATTTAAAGCAAACTACTGTTCAGAAATAGATCAAAGACACTCAAGAAACCACCGATTTGAATGCATTTTTCGTAATTTTCTCGTGTTTCATCATAACTCAATACAACCATGCGCGGATCCAGAGGGGGCCGGGGGTCTGGACCCCCCCCCCTGAGATTTTCGAAGGTGGGGTCCATGCAGCTTTGGCCCATTTCTAATTGAAATGGGTCTAAAATGCATGAAAGGGCTTTGAAACCTAAAATTTCGGCTCGCTTCGCTCGCCATTTACAAATACAAAACTATTTTTTTCTGCAAAATTCCTTAATTATTATCAATTGTTCATGCTAAGTATAATTTTATATAATTGTCTTGGGTCTCAGGAACTCATATTTTGAACAGTCCCTTACTTCATAGGATGTAACCTCCTTTATCTTTTCAAGATTTTGTCATTTTAAGTTGTCTGATTATTTGGAAAATGACACATCTCTTATCTATTTATTCTCGTGAAATTCGCTCCGCTCGCCGATATAAGGATTGTAATATTCAATGTTATAAATAATCATCTCGATCGAATCAAGACAAATTAATATTTCAT
Organism: Pinctada fucata; assembly: GCA_028142955.1. Taxonomy (NCBI): domain Eukaryota; kingdom Metazoa; phylum Mollusca; class Bivalvia; order Pterioida; family Pteriidae; genus Pinctada; species Pinctada fucata. The sequence goes on from AP027105.1 coordinate 18,247,172, forward strand.
GTCTAAAAAAATTTCTGGCTCGCTACGCTCACCAATTCTTCATGAAAATAAACATGAAAGGAAAGCTAACAAAATTGCCCCCCTCCCCATCATGTGCACCGATATATATGTACCTATATGATAGGTAGACTTCCTTAAATTTTGGACCCCCTCTGACCAAAAATGCTGTATCCGCGCATAACACAACGATCGCTAACAAAGTGCGAGCGGTCGATTGGAAAGGACTTTATGTGGACGTACATATATAAGTATTTAGGGAATGTCATGTTCACATCTCAAGTTTTCTTCATCTTAGATATACGTTTCATCGTCTGTTGACATCGTATCATATGCGTTAGCCCATTTAAATTCAGCTCAAATACGCTCCAGATGTCAGCAATTTGCTTCATTTTTTTCCAAAATTTTCACGGGGGACCCCCTTCAAGGGGATGGGTAACATGTTTCCATACTGCCCCCACTTGACCCTTCGCAGTGGCGGATCCAGCGCCCCCTTTGCCGGGGGGTCAAGGGGCGAATTTTGCCGATTTTTACTGAAAATGGGTAAAAATATACCAGTTTTTGGAAAATTTGGGGTCAGTGCCGGGGGGGGCGCCCCTTCCGCACCCCCCCCTGAATCCGCCACTGCTTCGGGTCTCGCAAATCACCCCCCCCCCCCCCAAAAAGTGTCCTGTTCCCCCGGACAGCTGAAGTTCTTGGTCCAACCCTTCTTTATAGACGTCCACATCGAAAACACCCTGGTTACGTCCCTGTCAGCAGTAAAGGAGAAATTATTTTATTTAGAAATCTTTATTAACCACATAAACTGAGTAGAAAAAAATGGTCTGAATATTCGAGAAGGTAAGGAGAAAATGTGCTCCAGAATGCACCATTTTATTCCACTTTTTTCAAAAATTTTCCGGGGGAGGCCCCCCGGACCCCCACCTACAGGAGGGGGCAACCCCTCCCGTACCCTCCCCTGCTCGGCACTTCGTGCCCCGAATCGACCCTTTGGGTCGATACCCCCCCCCCCCCCGCTTGCCACTCTGGATCCGCCACTGTCATACAGGATATTGACCCAACGCATACAATCCGTAAAAATACGACTCATCTCTAACCAATATTTGTATTCGAGTTCTTTAAAGTTCCACACTGCTTCCGGCTGCTTTTCATCATTAATCAAGCAAAACCTGTGTACGATGACTGGAAAAGAATGATACCAGTCAAAAAAATGAGAGACATCCTGTTACCCGTGTGTGTCGTTGTCATACTATTGATAAGTAAGTTTAGGTTTAATGGACTCCGTCTTAAACCAGTAAAACACTTGACAGATTTTTGCCACTGACTGTCTCGGATAATATTTCTGACATGGAATATATAAATATTAATAAGGCAAAGATCTCAAACAAGCGCTTGTTGCTATGATAAACCAAAGTACACTCATACAAGACAAGAAAAGTTTGTAATCCTTTTGTTTATCAGGTTTGGGAAAGGTACTGATGTCAGTAATTTCAATGGAAACTGAGGAGCTTCTTTAATTTTTGTCTAGCGCAACCTCAGTTTCAAATGCGTCCTTCATAAAGTGTGTGGGAAAAATCGGCGATCCAGAGCTTGTTGTATATCTTTTGGTTATCGATGTATTTTCCATTGCCAGTCGAGAAATAATGCATGTGCATTGAGATGAAACATACATCTGTTGATTCCTACCCGAAAATGTGAAAAATAATCCTTTTAAACCATGATTCTGCCGTGTTTTATCTACCGGTTGTACTCTCTGCAGTCTCCGCCATGATTCTACTATATTTGTACCACATGATCAGCATTTTGAGGCCCCATAAGGGTTAATACCTATGTTTTTAAGTAATCAGCTGTTTCAGGCGGTAAATACGATTTTAATCATTGTTTTATTTTTTCTGTTTAAATCTTTTATTTATTTTAGCAGAATGGAAATCATTTTAGATGAAATGAAGAAAGAATAAATCATCATTTAAGTAAAAGAAAAAAAAAAGGGGGAGGTATTTCTTGTCCTATTTTTCCCCAGCTTAAAACAGGAATTTAATTAAAATGATTCTGTTATTACATGTATATATTTTTTTTATTTTCCTTTTAAAATAGATTATTGATAGACTTTCTTTGGTGTATTCCTTCAAAACTGATGTAAAGGAAAGAAAGAAAAAAGGGGTGTGTTTTTTTATTCATTCTGAAACGGGGATTAGTGAACTTTTTTTTCACATAGATTCAACTCCCTATGCGTTTTTTTTCTTCTTTTTTTTGGGGGGGGGGGATATTTGATTGATGAAAAGAAAAGAAAGAAAAAAAAAGGGGGATTTTTTTTAATTCATTCTGAAACAGGGATTGGTTTTAAGATTTTTTATTCTTAGAAAGTCGATCAATAATCTATATTAAAAAAAATATTATAAGGCCATGTAAAATAAAATCTATGTTTCTCAGACACCGCCGCGCGCTATAATTTGCCGCCGACGAGACGTTTTTATTGCAACTTCAGAAAAAAATATACGCCGTGTCTCATCCTCGATCGTCGATTAAAAACGAAATATCCATTTATTTCAATGAATCGTCAAATCGTCAAAACTGTACCCGATGAATAAATACTTTTAAAAGACCGTATAAATCACGGCACGTTCCATATTTACATGTACGTAACGGGTAAAGACTTTATCCACGCGTCGTTTAAAGAGAATTGTATAGGATATACTAACAACGTGCCGCGGACACTTTCGCGTGTTTATTACATCGAGTATTACATGTATTAAAACGTTCGTATAGTTTTCTTTATTGATCTCCACAGCATATGTGAATACCTATGCCGAACAGTAGCAAGTGTCCATTGTAATACTTCCGAATCTATTAATAATGACATTCACATTGTAAAAAGTATAAGCAAGGACCGCCGACGAACGCAAGAGTTAAATCTATGAATAAAAGAATGTATTTGTACCCGGGCCGTGTACATTATTTTATCAGACGGTGGTTAATGCTAAACACTTCATTCGATTTCTAAAGATTCTGCTTCAACCAGACTTGACTTCTGAAGATATACGCTATCGGCCAAATTTTAATTTACCATATGAACGGATCCATCCGAGGAAGTGAGGGGTCGTATTTAATTTGAACTGGGTTTAAAATACTGTATAAACAGTATATTCTACTAAATACTCACGGCAATCAAAACATGTCATACTTCGTATATCAAATTTGATTAGCTTCTTCCATTCAGACAGATGAGCTACGACTCCCCATTCTCAGAAGGAATAGGTTATTTTACTTAAAAAAAAATCAACTTATTTACAGGAGAAAGCCATACATTTTAATGTACATGTACCATTATTTTGACTGACGGTTCGAAGACAGTTTTCTATGAAGAAAAACAGGGGGGGGGGGGGGGGGGGGGGGGGGGCAGCAAAAGATTTTTTTGCCTTACATGAATAATAGGGGGGGGACAGAACAGACGACTTCTTTGCCTTACATGAATAATAAGAGCACTCTTGGTGAAAAAAAAAAAAAAACAAAAAATAAAAACCCTACCTACCTTGCCACTTTTTTAGACCCAATTATCTGAGAAACATAGAATTTATTTTACATGGCCTAACATAGAATCATTTTAATTAAATTCCTGTTTTAAGCTGGGGAAAAAATAGCACAAGAAACCCCCCCCCCCCCTTTTTTCTCTTACTTAAATGATATGATTTATTCTTTCTTCATTTCACCTAAAATGATTTCCATTCTGCTTAAAAAAATAAAAGATTTAAACAGAAAAAAATAAACAATGATTAAAATCGTATTTATCAGCTGATTACTTAAAAACATAGGTATTAACCCTTATGGGGCCTCAAAATGCTGATCACGTGGTACAAATATAGTAGAATCATGGCGGAGACTGCAGAGAAAGTAAATGGTTACTGAGAAAATGTACCTCCATTTTCCTGAATATATTGGGTTAGATTTCTCTAAATCTAAAAAGTTTTCAGGTATAGTTGCTTTTTAAATATTGTTTCTTGATATAAAAGCTTGTTCGATTTTGCACTTAAATACCTGTTTGATTTTGATGAAAAAGTTTTTTTTCTCTCATTAAAGAATTCAGATTGATTAGCCCGATCAAGGTACATTACATGTAGCTTGATCGAGGTATATTAGCTTGATCGGTACTTTTCCCCAACCTGTTTATTTGTGTCAGCCAGGCTTACCACAGGCCGAAAGATCACCCGGACATGTATTCATGTGATACTCAAAAATATTTTGTAGCTGCGCATATGCATATAGGCAATTTTCGTAGTAGCACATACCAATATCCAGATGATCTTTCGGCCTATGGGGCTTACTACCAAAAAAAAAAAAAGAGAAATACATGTATTGAAAGAACGTGGGTACCACTGATTGATGAATTGCAAAATGTCAGACATCTCACTTGCGACAGACATTAAAAATGATTTTTCAATCAATGACCATTGACCAGTCTATCAATACTTTGATGGGCTAATTATTGTGAGGACAAAATGTATTAGTCTGCCTACATGTGCAACGTTGGACACTTGGTAAACCCGCAGTAACTGAAGGCAGTGACCCAATACACAATGTGCTGGAAGGCAGTGACTCTCAATACACAATGTGCTGGAAGGCAGTGACTCTCAATACACAATGTGCTGGAAGGCAGTGACTCTCAATACACAATGTGCTGGAAGGCAGTGACCCAATACACAATGTGCTGGAAGGCAGTGACTCTCAATACACAATGTGCTGGAAGGCAGTGACCCAATACACAATGTGCTGGAAGGCAGTGACTCTCAATACACAATGTGCTGGAAGGCAGTGACCCAATACACAATGTGCTGGAAGGCAGTGATTCTCAATACACAATGTGCTGGAAGGCAGTGACCCAATACACAATGTGCTGGAAGGCAGTGACTCTCAATACACAATGTGCTGGAAGGCAGTGACCCAATACACAATGTGTTGGAAGGCAGTGACTCTCAATACACAATGTGCTGGAAGGCAGTGACCCAATACACAATGTGCTGGAAGGCAGTGATTCTCAATACACAATGTGTATAGTCATGTCCAACAGCACAAGTCTGGATAACATCTTCACAAACTTGATCTCTGTCTGTATTGGTTATGGTACATTGAATCACTAATACTGGTCTATGCTCAATGGAATCAAAGAGTGTATACATTTTAGAAAAAAAGTTAAAGTTAATTGCTCAACAGTATTTTTGGTTCAAGTTTCAGGGCCATAATCTGAAAACCATTGAAAAGGTAATGAGAACCTTTTTTTTGGCTTTTGCCAAACACATGTAACATGATGTATTGCCAAACAATATGTGAAATGTTTTAAAAGCAGGTACAAGTGCTACATGTCATACCAGATTTGCTGTGTATATGTGTATTAAGATTTTTACCTAATTGTTTATATCTGTTATCTACCTGATTTGTTAATACCTGTCAATAAAGTGATTTCTACCTTATTTATAGTTTATACCCGTCCCATGAATACATGTACATACATTATGGTCCCTTGTTTTATATTTGTAGTTGGCCTTGGGAAGCTATCCCACTCTTATTCCCAGGAGGCTGTTAGGTGAGTAAAGATGCATCCTGATAATACTGCTTAAATTCTGCGTTACTTTAATTTCTCTCAATGGAAGTAATGGAACCTGAACTTGCATCTATCAATATCTCAAATAATTACTGTCATTTTAGTAATCAAACATTTTGAAACGAAAATGTAAGTTTAAAAATAATCCTTTCGTAATTAGACAAAATTTATCAATAATCTTCATATGTAATTTTTGATGACAGAATTATGTCGGTGGTCATACATCATAATGGAACATAAACTGGCCATTGCATGTAGTATTTCAAGTCATAAAGAGGAATATACTTGCATGTACGCTACATATACATCATGTACACGTGCAAAGAAAATCAAATTTCAAAATACGTGTATTCTCATTGTCCTTCCTTACATTTTCAAAAAGAAATGTAATTGTAATTAATACAATGTATGTCTTTATTTACAGAGAGATTGAAGCTCAGCAGAGAGTGACACATGCCGCAGAGAAACGCCCACAAGATCTTTATGAAGAAATTAAATACCTGAAAGAAAGAATCAAATCCCTGGAGAAAGGGTAAGATGATGTTTCAAGAGTTTTGATATAAGAAATTGTCTTTAAAAAATCATAATGTATCAATACTATTGAGTTCTTTATGAAATTTTCTGAGTATTAATAAAAATCTTGTATTTTTATCAGGAAGAAAACTTACCCAGAGGTGAAATTTCTGACATACAAAGACAGAAAACGTATTCTGGTAGGTTCATTCAGCAACAGGAATTATTTTTTGATTTTTAGCTAACGTCAGTGAAGTAGTCATAGCACATTGTCGCTCTGTCCTCTGTCTGTCTGTTCTCATGTCTTATGCAAGATCTGCAGGCATACCAGCAGTGTTTTTTGTCATATCAGTCTGTTTCTTAAGTATATTTAGACTTATTTAGAATTTACATATAAATTTTGTGCCGAATAAATACATGTAATTCAAGAAAATGAATTTCTAATAGATTGATTTGGAAATGAGTCAAGTATGCTAATTCATGATTACACTAATACCGGTACATGTATGTCAATATGCCAAATTTTGCTCTATTTCTGCTAAAATATGATTGCGCTAAAGTAAGTCCACATACAGAATATTCCTCATGACGAAAACTTGCTTTTGTATCCTTTTGACTTTTCTTTGAGTTTTTTTTTTGTAGCTTACATGCAAAAGATACATCTAGCTGCTTACTGTCCTGTTCACTAAATCCAGAGCACCCTGTTTTGGCGATTTATTCTGTCATCTGAAGAATTTTGCTGTAGATGATAGTTTCCGAGAATTAACCTCCTTTAGTCGTAACTGGAAATATTCCTCAACTTACCCTTTCAATTGCCTTCAAGCCGTAATATGAAAAATAAAATGTCTACGGGAAATTCCCATGTTAATTTCAAGCCGCCGCTATATTGTTCTCCATGTCAACAATGGTAAACAGTGACGTCAAAGCTCCAGACGTCACGCATTTTCAGCGATTTTACTACATGTATAGAAAATCCCCGTAAACTTTTTATTTTCCGTCCTATTTCTAACATAATTGACGTACAGCCAAAACAATGGTATTTTCTGTTACGACTAAAGGAGTACTATAAAATTGATATCTTTTTGGAAGATGACAGTATCATATTTTAGAGAAAACCGGGAAAACAGGATGCTCTGGATTTAGTGAACAGGACAGTAGGGTCTTAGTGATTCACAAACAAGTCTTGTTTATGACTTTTAAAAAATGTTCTTGATGCATGTACCTTTATCAGCAATGTAGCTCAAAACTTTGAAAAATAAATGCATAAATGAATATCAACAGTGATATTAAGGCACTCTATGTATTTCTGAGTGTAAAATCTGTTTGTTACAGATATCAGGAGGCGCTGGCTTCGTAGGATCCCATCTTGTCGACCGTCTAATGATGGAAGGACATGAGGTCACGGTAGTGGACAATTTTTTCACAGGACGTAAACGCAATGTGGAACACTGGCTTGGACATGAAAACTTTGAGCTTATTAACCATGATATCGTCAATCCATTATTCATAGAAGGTATGAAAGATTTTACACAATTTATTGAAATACTTAACCTTGAGACATACTTTTGTCTTAAAGCATTTTTCATCGAAGATAAATTAATGGTCGTGTTTGCCTTCCTTTGACGAAATAATGGGTTTTTTTGTTGCCTTGCAAATTGATACTATGTGTTGCATTGCCTTCTTATCACCTATAGAAATTTAGGATGAAATAAATTTCTGAGGAGACTTGATGCTTGATATTTTCAGAAAATACATGTAGTGATAGATTATTAAATGATTCAGAAAATATAGAGAAAGGCAGAGAGTTTTCTCACTACATAAACCGGTTATTAGATGTTATGTTTATGTTATGTACATGTAAGTACAATGTATTCTACCTAAAGATATACATGTATAGTACTTAAGGACAATTTTTGTGTCGCCTGTGAAGCATAGCGACACTTAGGCATCACTTTGTCTGTTGTCCGTCAGTCCATCTGTCTGTCTGTCTGTCACACCCAATATCTTTTGATTGGTAAGTGATAGGGCTTTGATATTTCACATGTGTATTCCTGTTAATGAGACCTTTCTACACATACCATAATTTTTGACCCATTGACCTAGATATTTGACCTACTTTTCAAAAATATTAAGATTGGCTATATCTTTTGATTGGTAAGTGATAGGGCTTTGATAGTTCATATGTGTATTCCTTGTGATGAAACCTTTCTACACATACCGTAATTTTTGACCTAGTGACCTTGACCTAGATACTGGTAAAAGCAATAAATATCATATGTGACCTACCTTTCAAAAAATGAAGATTGGCTATATCTTTTGATTGGTAAGTGATAAGGCTTTATTACTGCAAACATGTATTTCTTATGATAAGTCATTTCTTTTGTACTAAAAAAAAAATTTCCTTATGACCTTGACCTAGATATTGACCTTTTCTGAAAAAGTAAAAGGTTGAATATTTTACATGTGATTTTCATTTGACAAGTCTTTCCTACTGTTACAAAAAGTTTTAAACCAAGTGACCTTGACCTACATATTTGATCCACTTTTTAAAGATAAACCGCTTTGCAGGCGACACAAGCATTCCTTGGATTGCTATTTATCTATGGTATTTTCTTTGTAGTTGATCAGATATATCATTTAGCATCGCCAGCATCACCACCAAACTACATGTACAACCCTGTCAAAACCATCAAAACCAACACTATAGGCACCAATAACATGCTAGGTAAGTACTGGATGAACAATAAGTAACCAATCAAAACCAACACTATAGGAACCAATAACATGCTAGGTAAGTAAGGCCATATAAAAAAAAATCCTGGTTCTCAGACACCGCCGCGCGCTCAAAATTCCTCACGATGAGACGTTTTTATCGTGGGAAGGGAAAAAAATAGCCGCCGCCCGCCAGATTTCTCATGCTGATAAATATAATTTTCTATTAATAGAACAGGGATTTCTGTACAAACGAAAAGTAGAAATGTCTGTTTCAGTACAGCGCTTACGTTTTAACGGCGCTTGTCGGTTTTGTTAAGACTTTACACGTCCAAGACGCTTAGGTGCTCTGACTTCTGTGGAGGGAAATACTGTACTTTGTTATTGTACACAAGATGCAAAATGGCGACCCGGGGGGGGGGGGGGGGGGGGGGGACGAGTGATTGTCAGCTTGAAGGTGAATTTTAAAGGCAACACAGTCGTGCCGTGGATTATATTGCCATTGGAATCAAACTATTCAGTGACACAGTTATGTGAGAAACTATTTTCGGGGGAATTATGAGAAGAGTTGAGTATGGTGAACATTTACAACAAATATAGTCACTATAGATCACAGTCTCTATAATATCTGAATAAAAAAATGTGCTTAAGTAGTTTTTGGAAAATAAAAACAAAAAATAAAAACCCTACCTACCTACCCATATTTTTTAGATCAATTATCTGAGAACCAGAAATTTTTTTTTGCATGGCCTAATGAGTGAATAATAAGTAACCAATCAAAACCAACACTATAGGCACCAATAACATGCTAGGTAAGTACTGTGTGAACAATAAGTAACCAATCAAAACCAACACTATAGGCACCAATAATATGCTAGGTAAGTAATGAGTGAATAATAAGTAACCAATCAAAACCAACACTATTGGCACCAATAACTTGCTAGGTAAGTACTGAGTGAACAATAAGTAACCAATCTAAACCAACACTATAGGCACCAATAATATGCTAGGTAAGTAATGAGTGAATAATAAGTAACCAATCAAAACCAACACTATAGGCACCAATAACTTGCTAGGTAAGTACTGAGTGAATAATAAGTAACCAATCAAAACCAACACTGTAGGCACCAATAACATGCTAGGTAAGTACAGAGTGAATAATAAGTAACCAATCAAAACCAACACTGTAGGCACCAATAATATGCTAGGTTAGCACTTGATGAACAACTATCTCCTAACTTTAACTAAAATTGTCTGAGATGCTTGAAGTATGTCACATCATGATGTCTTTTAACTTTTTTGTTTCAGTTTATTTTGGACGATACAGACAAATGTGGTTGACATCAAAGTTGTTGTGATTTGATGAAATGAAACATATCACAGCACGCTTTGATGGTAACCTCTCTTGTCACATCTTCACCTTGTCCTTGACTCTTTCCTCATACAGTACATTATTATTCCACGCTTTGATGGTAACCTCTCTTGTCACATCATCACCTTGTCCTCGAGTCTTTCCTTATACAGTACATTATTATTCCATGCTTTGATGGTAACCACTCTTGTCACATCTTCACCTTTTCCTCGACTCTTTCCTCATACAGTACATTATTATTCCACACTTTCATGGTAACCTCTCTTGTCATATCTTCACCTTGTCCTTGACTCTTTCCTCATACAGTTCATTATTATTCCAAGCTTTGATGGTAACCTCTCTTGTCACATCTTCACCTTGTCCTCAACTCTTTCTTCATACAGTTCATTATTATTCCACACTTTGCTGGTAACCTCTCTTGTCATATCTTCACCTTGTCCTCGACTCTTTCCTCATACAGTACATTATTAGTCCACGCTTTGATGGCAACCTCTCTTGTCATATCTTCACCTTGTCCTTGACTCTATCCTCATACAGTACTTTATTATTCCACAATTTGATGGTAACCTCTCTTGTCACATCTTCACCTTGTCCTCAATCTTTCCTCATACAGTACATTATTATTGCACGCTTTGATGGTAACCTCTCTTGTCCTCGTCTCTTTCCTCATACTGTACATTATTATTCCACGCTTTGATGGTAACCTCTGTTGTCATATCTTCACCTTGTCCTTGACTCTTTCCTCATACAGTTCATTATTATTCCGTGCTTTGATGGTAATCTCTCTTGTCACATCTTCACCTTGTCCTTGACTATTTCCTCATACAGTACATTATTATTCCACACTTTGATGGTAACCTCTCTTGTCACATCTTCACGTTGTCCTTGACTCTTTCCTCATACAGTACATTATTATTCCACACTTTGATGGTAACCTCTCTTGTCACATCTTCACCTTGTCCTTGACTCTTTCCTCATACAGTACATATTATTCCACGCTTTGATGGTAACCTCTCTTGTCACATCTTCACCTTGTCCTCGACTCTTTCCTCATACAGTACTTATTATTCCACGCTTTGATGGTAACCTCTTTTGTCACATCTTCACCTTGTCCTCGACTCTTTCCTCATACAGAACATAATATTCCACGATTTGGTGGTAACCTCACTTGTCATATCTTCACCTTGTCCTCAACTCTTTCCTCATACAGTACATATTATTTCACACTTTCATGGTAACCTCTCTTGTCACATCTTCACCTTGTCCTTGACTCTTTCCTCATACAGTACATTATTATTCCACACTTTGATAGTAACCTCTCTTGTCATATCTTCACCTTGTCCTTGACTCTTTCCTCATACAGTACATTATTACATTTTTTTTGTATTCCACACTTTGATGGTAACCTCTCTTGTAATATCTTCACCTTGTCCTCAACTCTTTCCTCATACAGTACATATTATTCCACGATTTGATGGTAACCTCTCTTGTCACATCTTCATGTGTCCTTGACTCTTTCCTCATACAGTACATTATTATTCCACACTTTGATGGTAACCTCTCTTGTCACATCTTCGCCTTGTCCTCGACTCTTTCCTCATACAGTACATTGTTATTCCACGATTTGATGGTAACCTCTCTTGTAACATCTTCACCTTGTCCTTGACTCTTTCCTCATACAGTACATTATTATTCTAGATTTGATGGTAACCTCTCTTGTCACATCTTCACCTTGTCCTTGACTCTTTCTCCATACAGTACATTATTATTCCATGATTTGATGGTAACCTCTCTTGTCACATCTTCACCTTGTCCTAGACTCTTTCCTCATACAGTACATTATTATTCCACACTTTAATGGTAACCTCTCTTGTCACATCTTCACCTTGTCCTTGACTCTTTCCTCATACAGTACATTATTATTCCACTATTTGATGGTAACCTCTCTTGTCACATCTTCACCTTGTCCTCGATTCTTTTCTCATACAGTTCATTATCGTTCCACACTTTGATGGTAAATTTTCTTGTCAGCACTTCATGTTGCCATCAACTATGTCCTCTTTCCTCATATGTGTATGCTCCTGGTGAAAAAAAATTGTTGGTTTTCTCTCCGCTCATTTTCTTTTTGCTCATTCTTCTCATACTTCTTTGTTTATTTTGACATCAAAATAAAAGATGAAACTTCCAAGTTTTTTAAACCTAGTTTCCTTATAAGTTATAATGAAAGTGTCCCTAATAATATTTTACGCATTGTCATTTATAGAAATTTAATAAAGATGTAGTGCTTGTGTTTTACATTGAACATGTTGAAATGATTGTTGATATCCCAGAAAGATATGTATAAGTATACCAGTAAATGAAAAGAATAGCATTGTTGGGAACAATTAGTTTATACATTTATACTGCCAAAAACTTTCTTGATGTTTTGAAATATTGTTTTATTCCATAATTTTGATGTGACGAATATTAAGAGCACCCTTTATCACATATAAATTGCAGGTTTGGCCAAGAGAGTTCGAGGACGTCTTCTGTTGGCCTCAACATCAGAGGTTTATGGGGGTGAGTAAAATATTTAACGGGAAATAATTTGAATCATATGTTAAACAATATTTAACTTACATTTGCTAAATTTTGCTAAGTTTGCCATGTCGATACAAAAGTGTTATGCTATGTGTTTCTGTAAACTAACTTATCTCAGCACAACTCAATTTTATCGGAAAGAAACCAAATTTGAATGGAAACAGGTCAAAAACAGGAAAATTGACATTTATGTATTAGCCTATTCATGAATAAGCATACCTCACTTATTTTCCATTGTAATCTATAAGAGGTAAATGAATCAGGGTATTCTTAACACAGTCTGAACAGTTCTAATCCCCCTTAAGGTATCCGTTGTACAATTGAGTCATTTTACATGGCGTTTTAATAATCCCCATTGTAAAGTATGGTAAAATTTATGCCTGGTAAGGTACTAAAAACTATATTTTTTCTGAAAGGTAATGATGCCCTGAGTTCATATATAAGACTCCCAGGTCTTAAAAATCAGAGGGGAAAAACTCTTGTACAACTTTGTTATTTTGCATATGTTATATAGAGAAAATAGACAATTTAAATGCTTCATAAGTGTTTCCCCTTTGTTTTTCTGGCCCCTAAATTATAATTTCTGAGCAGTGGGCATTATAACCTTTCAGGAAATATATAGTTTATACTACCTTACCAGGCATGGGAAAATGCCCTATTGTACATCGGATACCTTAAATATGAATTTCTCTAAAAAGTACACATCCAGTATTTGACATTATTTGCTTTACAATTAGAAAGCAAAAGAAACAAAAATCAAATCAGCAGAAGTAGATGTGTAATAACTTACAGCTATATAGTATTTCGACGACAAATGATAACTTTATGTTTTATAATACAGATCCAGAAATACACCCCCAGCCTGAGACTTACTGGGGACACGTTAACCCTATAGGACCTAGGGCGTGTTACGACGAAGGCAAGAGGGTCGCCGAAACCATGTGCTATGCCTATGCTAAACAGGTGAGTGCCTGTCTTAGATGTATATAATTACATGTATGAATGACAAGTACCTTTTACTTGCGTTAAGGTAGACCTGTTAACTAAATTATAGAAACATAAGCATATGAAATCAGATACTTTTTCGTTCATGATTTGTCATTTTACAGCAAAAAAAAAATCCACTGCATCTCTGTCCTCGTCAAACTCCAAATTTAACAAAAATTGAAGATTTTGGGGAAAAGCTTTGGATGTATACAGAAAATTTCTCCCTATTAAGACACATATGTACTTATTCTTTGACTTTGTTCTTTGCTATTCTATCCAAACAACTTCATAGGTAAAGCTTTATCGTTGAATAGGAGAGATGCTATGTGTACCATGCAAGTGCATTGTACTTATTATGTGTATAGAAAATTAAGAACAATTTATCAGTAGTATTTAAACCCTGTATGTTCAGGATGCTGTGCAAGTAAGAGTGGCCAGAATTTTCAACACTTTTGGGCCTCGCATGCACATGAACGATGGGCGAGTGGTCAGCAACTTTATACTACAAGCTTTGCAGGACGAGCCAATCACAGTAAGAATATTTTCTTGAATTTTTCCAGAGTAACATCAGGGAAGGTAACGCTTATTTTTTCAAAATGCAGAGACCATGTATTTACATCCTTAGTCAGATCTATTCTTGCCATTGCCAACCCTCACTGACCATGGTTGGTATTTTTGTTCAGCATTTTGTGCCTGGTTTACATATACAGTGAAACCTGTCTAAACTGATACCTGTATAATCTGATAACCTGACGATTCCATCATAAATTTTTGATCCCAAAGAATTTTCTATCTTTTCCTACATAAAATAACCTGTGTATACCGAACACTACCTAATATTTCCAAATTTAAGTTATTATCACAGAAAGGATTTTTTTTGTATGAGAAATAAGACTTTAAACATTTTTACAGTTTTATGATGAATATTTCCATAGGAATATAGAGATAACTTGAAGAAATTATCAGGAAGCCTTAATTCTATTAAACCTGTGTAATCCGATAACCTGTCTATACCAATATTTTTTCTTGGTCCGAGTCAATATCGATTTAGACAGGTTTACGTCCTGTACATAGATTAGAATAAATATGTAGGATTTGTAAAAAACAATTAATATTAGCTTTACATAATGTACATATTGCATTATTGCTTAAAACTTATATAATTTCAGGTATACGGTGAAGGTACCCAGACTCGGTCATTCCAGTACGTATCTGACCTGGTCGAGGGTTTGATCAAACTGATGAATTCTAATTATAGCCAGCCTGTTAACCTCGGTAACCCAGACGAGCACACCATTCTGGATTTCGCTAAAATTATCAATGGATTGGTTGGTAAGTTTTAATACATATATGTGAATATATTCCAAGGAATTCATGCTTAGATCTTTTAAACACTAATACAAAGGAAGTTTGGTTCCTCTTTTCCTTAATAAATGAATATGTCATCAGTCTAAAAAAGCATTTTCGAATTATTTCTATTCTATATGGTAATATTGTTTCTAAAAATGAAGGTTATAATCTGTTCATGAAAATGAAAATGTAATTCTTTTATGCGTAAAATTAATTTTTCTTTCAGGTGGAAAAAGTAAGATAGTACACAAGCCTGCTATGACAGATGATCCCAGGAAAAGAAAGCCGGATATCAAAGTAGCTAAATCACAGCTCCAGTGGCAACCAAAGGTAAAATATGACGTCTCTTAATAAAACTCAATTATATGATAGAAACACACTGGAAACCAAATGAGAACAAAATTTTGAATACTGTATATATATGTAAGTAAAATCATTTGCTGGTACTTTCTTTTGCGTTTTTTTTTGTGCGAATACCACATAGCAATTGCTTGATTTCTTCACTCATGGGAGCCCCGTCTACTGAGTATGTATAAATGATGTTACTCTGTTTACATGTACCTTGGGACTGCGTCAGCGTCATGATCGGTATAAAGTCTGATCACTGTCTGAATCAATGAATTATATCTATATGAATCGAGCTGTCGTGTTATGTACATGCATGACCTAATGAAAAATTGCATCTGTATGTACTGAGATGAACACAGGCTGTGTGTTGGAAACCCCTTTCCATTACCAGGTGAATATCTGTTTTAGTGGACAATATATAAATGAAACGGTGCTATCGATAAAGATATTAAGTTGAATCATTGAAACGTAAAACTAACTTCAAGTAGGCTTATTTTGCCCTGCTTCACAAAATAAAATCTGTATACGAGGAAAAATTAGGAACTTCCATCATGAAATATGATATTAACAATTATGAAAAATAAAAGATCAAAACATTCCTGTTTAGGATGTATCATGTTTTTATATACTTAAAAAGAAGTGAATTTTCCTTCAAATTCGTAGCACACACCTAACATTGAACATGAAAGGGTTGAAGAGAGAGTGGGCATCAAATTAGAAAATAAGATTCGTCATCTTTCCTTGTATATGGAATCATCAATCGGTAGTCATATTGGATTATTGTATTTTTTAGGGGGGGGGGGGGTAGATTTAATGTGATGTTATTTAATTTTCATGTTCACTCTCAGACATCATCTTTCAATTCATTACGACAACATTATGCATTTGCATTTTCGTTCTGTCTTTATACGTCCATAAACTGGCCTACGAAGGTGTTCAGGAACAAATATAACTTTGAAAACACAATATTTTGTCATACATTATAAGTGATATCATTCTGGCTATTCGCACTCAGTACCTTTAGTGCTTTGATAAAAGGAAACCTTTTTGCGATGAAAATGATTTTCAGATGTGCCTCTGATGATATTTAGTGATGCATTTGATATTAAATTTGCTGAGATAAACGTTAGAAGTACGAAGCTAATTATGAATTAGTCAAATTAATACTCAGCGAATGATTGTACAATTACAGTAGGTAATACAATATGTACGTATGATGTACAGACCTGATTCCACGGAAGAACGGAATAAAATCTGAAAGGGCTCGAAATCCAAAATTTTCACAAGTAGAAACTCTACAAAACAAACTTCTGTAGGTCAAACTCAAGATTTCTGGTAATGTGGGAAGCAAAAAAAGCTTAGTCGATTACTATTATTGTCGGTGTAAACTTATTTTTGTGGAGCCTTACAAAGCGTTGAACGAATTACCTCTTTGGTAAAATATTAAAATTTTTTCTTTACTTTTCACAGGTTAGCATGATGTCGGGAATAAATAAGACAATTGAGTATTTTCGAGGTGAATTACACAGGTCACGGCATAGTGAGAGGAACTTCCATTTTCCGGACCCCTAGGATTTAACCATGATCATACAGGCCGTTACTTATGGTGCCGATATTGCTCAATTCACAAAATCCATTCCACATCGAAATCACTAACATGTCCCAAGGTTGTGTTGTATGTTTAAGGTATATTTATTTGTCTATTATCATTGGCAAAAAACAATGAATGTATCATAAAGACAAATACATGTACGTCATGTGTTTGAACAGACTCCATAGTTTATTGCCATATATAATTATTTTGAAAAAGAATTCTTATTTTATTGTGTCACCTGCGAAGCATAGCGACACTTAGAGATCACTATGTCCGTCTGTCTGTCCATCTGTTTCGTAGGTGACACATGCATTCCTTGGAAAGATTTTTCGTATTAACATCAGAAATAATATTCTACACAAAACACAAGAACGAAAATTCAAGGATAAGATTAAAGATATTTATTTCTGAATCGGAGCATAATATTTTTAAACATAATTATGTATGTATTTGAATTGGATTTTTTATGAAGATCTGAAATGCAGATACTCTCTATAAAGCTTGTATGGCTGGTTTTTGGACAGAGACTGCTGAATTAGTACTGATTCATTGTTTTTCTGTTAAAGTGAAAACAGCTGAGGTATAGATATAAGTTAAGTTAACATTCAGTACGAATAAAAGGCAGTGTGTAGTATCCTCATAGCATATATACCAAGTTTATTTGGAATTCAAAAGAGGAAACAATCTCTGTAGAAATCATATCATTCTTTTGGTTAAAGTAGGTATTCATTAAAAAAATACATTAAATGTATTTTGATTAGTTATGATTTCAATTAGTTTGCCTCTAAATGTATTGTAGAATTATATACATGTATATATTAAACGTTTTTTTTTCTTCTTAAGACTTAACATTATGAAGTATTTAATGTATAAAATAGTGATGCTGTAAAGGAAAAAATGTGCCATTACCCGAGATAGCAGTATGAAAAGTTTTATTTCATTTATTTGTGCAATATGAAAAAGAAAGCTACTCAAAGTGCTCGAAAGAATTATCTTTAAAGCTTTGCATCATTCAAAAATGAAATGTGAATATGATTGAAAATGTACTTCTTGTAGGTCACTTTCATTTTCTTTTGTTATTTACTTTGGTAGATTGAAATTTGAAGATATAAGATAGAATTTGTGCACACAAATTATCACATTTTATTTACCAACATGTGTACAATTATGATGTACATGTATGCATGGTTACTACACTGTTTCACAGAATTTTCATCGTTTTCTGATATCATGAAAATCATAAACATAAATGATCTGAACTCAATTACCTATTTATTGTGATATAATATTAATTTTTATAATCATGATTGTGTGTTTGTATGTATATTGTATGCAAAATGAACTCGTGGGATTTTTGTTTATTTCTTGTATGATACGTTATGTGTATGTTTTTGAGGGTCTTACATGTATTTATTTTTAGGGTTCATTTACTTACATGTATATTTTTATTTATGTTTTTTTTTTCTGATTATTGCAATTTGATTTGACCTTTTTATCATGCTTGCTTAGTATGCTATGAACATACTCAACTTGTCATTTTTAGTATGCTATGAACATACTCATCTTGTCATGTTGAATTAGGAGGCTAAATTTGAAATTTTCATTTCAATTTAGATAAGTTATAAAATGATGAAGTAAAGTCCTCCGTAGGGAATGGACACTCTATATCCAAAAAATGATGAAATTCATTAAAAAATATTGATAACTAAATGTAAAATTTTATTTCCGGGTGTTCCCAAAACCAGTTTCAAATTTTATACATCGGAAAATAAATACTATTCCTTTAAAAATGAATTATATTAAAATTGGTCATTGAACAAGATGTTTAGGTCATGGTAATTAATATTGTATTATTATATGATCAATATTCAAGTATGCACTTAAACCACCATAGTAAACTGACCACCTATAATCTGAGTCTCTTTTTATGTGACCTTCGAAGTGAGAAGAGTTGCTCCATCTGGAGTCTGTCTGTATGTCTATCTGTCTTATAGTCACATCCACATGACTATAGCTTACTTGATAACTTTGATACTAACATCTTACCTAAAGTTTGCCATCCAGTAAGGGTCAAGTTCTCTTCAAGGTCGAGGTCACTTATTTAGATATAAACATGCAGTAAGAGAACCTTTACATAATTGTACTGGTATATTTCATCCTGCCTAACAAATACAAAAACATAAATTCATGTATGCTTCATTTTCAGTGAAAATTAAATGAGATATGCAACCAACATATGACTGTAAGGGAGCAACCATTTTATTTTTATTGGGGAGGGGGGGGGGGGGGGCAGGAAGACTTTTGCCAGTCGGATATTTTTTTTCGGCTGTTTTAAGAGCCGGAAAATTTTTTCATCAGCCAGATTTTTTTTTTTTTATAATTTTCCAATGTTGAAAATTACTCTAAAGTTTAAATAATTCAGCGTGATTTTTTGGCCATACTAAACATCAAACACAGAATGAGTTCATCTCTTGCCAGCAGATCACTTCATTTTAATTTCTTGAATGGCATATGATACCTATAATCTATTTACTTGAATGATACTCGACGGAGACAGGCTATATGGTGCTAATGACTTTTGAATTTGATTTATTCACTCCAAATTGCATAAAGTTTGTTCCATTTTTTTTATACAGTACTTAGTTTATAATACACAAAAAAGTGTTTACTGAGCAGTGGAAAGGTCGGAAGAGAGGGGGAGGGGCAATTTCATGATCCGGAAATTTTTTTTGCAAAGTCTTCCTCCCCCCATAAAGATCAAATGGTTGCTCCCTAAGATCAGGGGTTTTTCTAGCCCCTGATGTCAGGGGCCTGGGCCGATGAAATTGGGAATTTTGCAGCATTTCAACCTGAATTGGGAAATAAATTTCAAACAACAAAAAGATATATTCATGCAAATTATCCCTTATCATATCGATTGTCTATACATTTGTATTTTAAATCCCTCCTGGAATTAAACTAACACAACATGTTTGTTCTACTTTCACTTTCCTTTCAGTAAATGATACGTAAATTCGAAATGAATTTCTCATTTTGGAGAGAAGATTGAATTGGCAATTTTTAGGTCTAACATTGGGGAAAAGTACCACTTTTTGGTGTTGGGAATGGGGCCGAATTTCGGCCCCCTATGGACCCTATAAAAATCCCTGAAGATGGTCATATTGTTAAATTATTTTCCTATAATTGATCTCATGACCCTCAGATATTGAATGGTATCTCCTTTGCTTGCCTTTATCATGTTAAAGTATTAATAGGTAGTTGTTTCAAGCTTTAGTTAATGTATCGATTCTAGTCTGTTTATACGCAATACATTTATTCGAGGTTTTCATATTTGTTATTCAGAAAAATATTCATTCTTTGTAATGCCTGCTTTGTAGATACATATAATGTTTAGAATTACATCAATGTTTTTGTGTAACCAGGTTAAAATGGAAAACCTCTGATGTTTAGAATTTCATTGAAGAGTGCTAGATTTATGAAGGAAATCCAATTCATGTTATGCAATGTAGTTTTATGGAGTTAGCATAAAGTATGCCCAGAGAGATTGCTGTAAAGTTTTTATTATAAGAATGTTATGCTATTTTATCATCGCACATTGTAATACATGTAGTTTGTTTTTCGTTTTTTTTTTTTATTT
This sequence comes from Pinctada fucata, assembly GCA_028142955.1. Lineage (NCBI taxonomy): Eukaryota > Metazoa > Mollusca > Bivalvia > Pterioida > Pteriidae > Pinctada > Pinctada fucata. The sequence goes on from AP027105.1 coordinate 18,267,855, forward strand.
ATTTACATATATATATTTCAAAGTATTGCCTGTATGCATAAAATTACAAAAAAAATAAATAAAAGATAATCCTATCTGAATCGGTGTAATTAACTTGTTTTGTACTTGGAATAGACAATTATCAAGTTTTAAAAATAGATCTGTAAGTATTAGGACTGATAACACACAGTGGTGTTTATCATCACATCAGTCTTGAATCTGGACAAACCAAGAGACATCTTTTAATATACATTTAGGTACTGTATATTAATTGTTAGGGCATATGAATAGTAAAGTTAGTCCATGTTCTATCATAGTGCCATTGAAGTAGGATTTCTTGATAATAGAATTATCAAAGTCTGTGATTAGATGTATAAAGTGAAGTATGTGTATTGAGATCAGCTGTGGAAGGGGGAGTAAGCATCTCCTGCTTACCATTACTGTAACTGTGGTTATTTTTGCTGGGGGAAATTTTCGCGAAATGACAATTGCATCAGTACGCGTGGGGGTAATTTTGGCAAATTGGGAGTATTCCCTTTTACTCTTTAATACTAGTTAAAATTTTCACGCGGGGGTTATTTTCGCAGTAATGATACAATTGCAAATAGCGTGAAAATAACCCCCACGCAAAAATAACCCCCACGCAAAAATAACCCCAACGCCAAACTTTCCACGTTTACAGTAATTCCTTTCACTATTTAAAGAATTGTAGATGTTGTCAAATCAATGAGAAAATACCAAATTCTTGTTCATGATAGGTGAGATTAGTATAGTTCAGAACATCATGCAACACCCCGAACAAGATGTCATATTTTGCAGTACCGTAAATGCATCATAACAAATGTACAACTTCCTGTATAACATTTTCTGTCTCCCACTTGGGTATTTCTGGCTAAGAATATTTCAAGTCGTATAGTCCTAAGGACAAAAGCTGACATGATATGAACTTGTCCTGACACAAGGTAATAACTGTAATGAATAAGACATAAGCTGGTGATGAAGGGACATTTCTGTTAAAAGAGGTAATTAGGTTGAGAACAGACCAAAATTATGTTGTTTTGCTAACTTTGGCCAGAGATAAGGACAGAAAAGTGGGAGAATTAGATATGCCTCATCCTAATATCTCCTACTTTTTAGCCGAGTTGCAAAACTCGGCTCATAATTTGATGTGAGACGAGCGGGTGGGCAGTAAGGTGGGCGTCAACAATTGGTTTCCAGACTGTAAGTCAAGTATGATACATGCTAGTGCAATGAAACTTTATACACTTGCTCACCAGGAGTCAAAGATGACCCCTATAAATTTTGGGGTCCAAAGGTCGCAGGACTGATTATTGAAAATGGTTTCCGGAACATATTGGAGCCTGTTTTGCACCTTTGATCATGAAACTTACCAGAAATATCTCACTGAATCAAGGATGACTCCTATTGATTTTGGGGTCCAAAAGTCAAGGTCACAGGACTCTGATGATTGAAAATGTTTCCGGACCCTATTAGAGCCTGTAAAGCACATATAATCATGAAAAGTCCCAGAAATGTTTCCTATAAATCAAGGATGACCCCTCTTGACTTTGGGGTCAAAAGGTCATAGGTCAAGGTCATATCACTCTGATGATTGAAAATGGTTTACGGACCATATTTGAGCATGTATTGCGCCTATGATCATGAAACTTGCCAGAAATGTTTCCTAAGAGTCAAGGATGACCCCTATTGATTTTGGGGGTAAAAGGTCATAAGTCAACGTCATAGGTCTCTGATGATTGAAAATGGTTTCTGGACCATATTTTAGCCTGTATTGCACCTATGATCATGAAAATTGCCAGAAATGTTTCCCTGATGAATCAAGGATGACTCCTATTGATTTTGGGATCAAAATATCAAAGGTCAAAATCATAGGACTCGGGGTAATTGAAAATGGTGTCTGAACTATAAATGAATGTGTATCAACCTGAAACATGTTAGTAGTGTTTCCCATCTGTCGAGACCATATATTTATACAATTCATGTATATTTTAGGTCTGCATATTCATACTTACATTCAAGTTTTGCAACTCGGCACTTTGCATCTTTGATGCGTTTTGAGCTTATTCACCGATATCTCTTGCCAAAACTAACACACGAGCACAATTTAAATTTGGCCCGTTCTCAGTTCAAGAATAAGTTCATATAATGTAAATATGATGTCTCTGTAGGGAAGCACCTTCCCACATATATTGTATATTTTGTCTTCAATATACATGTATTCTCTTCAAACTTCACAAATACCTTCATCAGGATTTAAAATAGGTCATGATCTCGACTCGCCTAATGATTCATCAAAGGGTCACCTACAATGTATATGGAAATGTCTGTCTTAAACTCCTTCATCTGCTGATTTACTAGTATTCTAAAATGCCTCCATTTAACCAAGTTGTGTGTCTTAACCCAAACTTGATTTCATATATCAAATTTCATGGCTAATAATTACCTTTGCAAGATATATTCTTTTACTTTTCTTGTCTGTTGATGTGCAAATCCCACAAAATACATGGATCATTGAGGAAAACATGTCAGGTCACTCTGACAGAATCCCTGGTTTGTATGTTCATTTACGTCGATTCTCATCAAACCACTCATAGATTTGTCTGTAAGTGTCATAAAATTGACCCAAAGGTATTTGACTAATCTTCAGAGACCAAGTAAAGAACGTCTCAAACTGTCTTGATATTTCATTGCTTTGGATTGAGTCTTTTTGTTTGGTACTGAAATCTTGTGACCTTGACCTCAAATTTGACCAACTTGTGAAAAACGGTACTTTTTGGGCATCAGTAATTGGGCAATCATATATCCCACATGTATTTCTCATGTTGAGACCTTTTTATCAGTAGCAAACTATTGAACTCGTGACATGACCTTGGAATTCGATATTCTGAATAAAATTGTCCAGATGTGACCGATCCTAACCTTGATTTTATACACACAGACAACACATCATTTGGCAAACTTTTCCATTGTGACGTCACATCTGATCGCACTGCCTTGAAGCACCTTGATCTGTTGCCATGCCTTTTGTTTTGACGTCACAATGAAAATATCACGAACCTTTTTGATGTCTGGTGTTTGACTGTCTCAAGAGATTATTGGAAAATCATCTATTAAGCCATTCTCTTCTATGCCATTTGGGGGCAGCAGTGTTTCACAGACATATCTTTTAATTTGTTATTATAACCTCCATGCATGATAGTCATGATATTTGATTTACCTATTAATGCCCGTTTGTGTGGGTACTATTCTCTCATAGTGTTGCTTTTGGAAGGAATAGTGCCCAAGCGTCAGTCAGCGAGGGCACTATTTACCTTCTAAAAGCAACACTGAGAGAATAGTACCCACACAAACGGGCATTAATGGGTTTAGTGCATCACATGACTGTAGAATCAATTAATTAATCAATTGCAATTTACTCGATATATCAAAGAAAAGTGTTCTTTATTTCCCCCTACTTCGCTTATTGCTATTTTCATTCATGCATTGTTCATTACCTCATAATACTTTCTGAGGGACGTAACTCTGTTAAGCAAAAAGCAATAGTGCCCGGGTGCCGGGCACTATTCTCTCATAGTCCCCGCATGCTTAACCAATGAAATTCCGAGGATTTATCATGTGATGCACTAATATGATAGATTGCAGTTTATGCATAAATTTTGGTCTGTACCAACCTTCCACATGCATCCATGCATTATTACTATAGCGCTTTAAGTGTGTGTGACAAACATCAGAGTTTGCAGAGTTGATCTTGTATACTAGTGTTACGAAAGAATGAAAGAGAACATCTTTATATTTATACATGCAAAGTAACACTCAGATCTACGTTGCGTACTGACAATTGTTTTATTGACAATTACTGCACAGTCATGAAATGCACTTGAGCGTACATAACAAATACATTCTTTATATAGTGGCACAAAAAAGACAAAAATTGCAGTTATAAAAAGCAGGGGGAGATAATTGTGCATGTCATCTTCATGTTCTAGGTGTTCTTTATAAAAAAGAAAATCATATATTAATGGTTGAAAACTTTTGACATCTAGATGGAGGTTTAATAGATAATTGGCACTACATAGTTTTCTTTTTTCAAACTTTTTCAATTATACGCTGACTTGCAGTGAAATTTCAAACTATTTGCTAATTTTTTCATAAAATCTTGCAATAAGTTTTAAAAAATCTACTTTCACTTGAATGTTGTACTCGTAATCATATGCACCAGTAGAACAATATCTTTTTGACACTCGAGAATTGGACGGGTGTAATTTACCCAAAGATGTACATGTATTTTCTCATAAACTCTGTTTTTCAAATACTTCAAACACATACTGTACTTATTAGCACCTTTGCTGTATACACTCAACTATAAAGCAGTTCAACATTGTCTTCACTAAGAGAATTACACTTAAGTTTTACATTTGATTGAGTATTGTATCAAACTGGAACAAAAAGGTTACAACCTATGCTTGTATATCATGCGTTCAGTCACAAAGTATTTACATGCTAACCTAAATGTATGTAGATTTCAAAAACTGACTATGATTTCTTTAGAAATTGACTACGGGTGTAATAATTCATTCATAAATGTATAATGTTATAATTACTAGTAAATATTTCTTCATTTACTGACCGTAGGTTTTATAAATATGTATATATACAAAGAATAAAGTTAAACTAAAAATCAACGGATGTACACACATATAAAATAATACTGAAAATGTAGGTTCAGAAGGCTGTATTCACCTCATGCAAGAGCCGATGCTAGATTGGCATGCAATCCCGTTACGGCGTAGAAATGATACATGAATATAAAATATCGTAAAAATATATATATAGTGTGACAGTATGAAATTGACTAGTACCGCTATGCATTGTAAACATATATTACGTCTGTATGCTGGTATGATCAATATACCATAAAAATGCACATACATGTATGAGAGAATCGAATTATAACGTTAATGTAAATATACGTTCTTCTGTCCAGATGGCTCCACTCAGAACATTGAAAATAAAAAAATAATAGAAAAGTATAGCTTGGAGTTAAATACATGTAAATAATTTCTAGGCAGGAAGTTTTTTCAGCTTAAAGATTTATTAACTCCAAAGTTTGGAAAAATTAATGGCTAAGTCATATCACTCTGACCACCAAATGATACAAATTTTGACGCATACAAGTATACAAAGTTTCGGTTTAGAATTCTTCTGACTTACGATAAATCAAATGTGAGTATATCAATGACAGTGAGCAAAATGGACAGTAGAAACATATCAAAGAAATCATTAGTAATGAAGAGAGATTTCCCTATTCTGAAGTAGATATTGACGTAAACTACATGTATATCTAATTATGCAAAAACTCAAGTACTGCATTTTCTTATTTTCAAGAATGATGGATTGGTTTTTAAAAGGCACACGTCTCACTGGAAAGAATTCTCCTTCTTTTTAATGACCGTAATATTGTAATTTAAGTCATAGGAAAAAGTCAAGGCAAAATGTGAAATGTACCCTTTTACGCTACTCTACATTTCTACTGATCACTTAATACAAGGGAAAGAGAAGAGAAGAATCATAGAAAAGGTGAAATCCAAAATAATACCAATACACATCAGTGAATATTTTAAATTTATTCATGACTAAAATCTACATGACATATTATAACTTAAAATAAAGAATTAAAAACACAGCATGTCTTTCCTTACAACCTCAATACAATAAACAAAGCCGCCTTTTTAATAGAGTATCTGTCATCTTTCTTTCAACATACTGAATTAAATATTTCAGAACTTAAATCATAGAGTGTAAATTTCTTATTTGCCTAACAATTGGTAATGGTGCTCCTTGAAATCTATTTAAAATCTCTTGAAGAAATACTACCTACTTCAAATTCTGTGCAATCTATATATACAATGGTAGAAAAATATGCAAGTTAAATAAATTTTGTGAAATATCTCTTCTTCGTAAATTTGCTACTTCATAAAAATACGATGAAATAGTAAATTTATGCAAATTGATCATGAATAAACATGAAGATGTCATTGCATTCTAAAGTCTACTTGGCGCTGTATAAAAGTTGTTCTTCACAAGCAATACGTGAAAATCCAATTTTTTACAAAGATAAACGTATCAATGCAGTACAAAATTAAAAACAAGATAAGAAAACCTAAAAATAATTGGTCGAAGGCGGTAATGAATTTGACATACACGTTAACTATCTAATTTACAATAAATACATGTACAGTATAGGCCCATTCATAATGGGAATCTGAGCATAGAACACATAATAAATGTACAAGACACGGTACATAGCAAACTCAGACCAAGAAATGTATTTCTCTACAAATAGTAGCGAGGGTTGGTCAATTAGTTTTATTTTAAAAATCTTGTTGATATCAAATAGGGTCCGCTAGAAAAACGTTTCATAACTTGGCTCAAATTATATTACATTGCACACGCCTTTACCTTCTATACGGTATATCACATTTTACAAAAAAAAAACCTTTTGCTTGCTTAAAACATTCACGTGACTGACCCAACCTAGCTGCATGATTTATAATTAGAATAAAAATGTTGATTTACAACGTGACATATGAGTGAGCCTTGAAGACTTGTAGCTTTGCGGAAAGCTGTTCTGGCTTTGGTATGTAGACCCATACATTATGTGAATGTCGAGAAGCGTAATGAAATGTTGTACAGTGGGTGGAATTTCCAATGACATAAAAATGTACAGGATCAGAAAGAGAGAATGAATGAGATGAATGATCGAAGAATACGAATGAAATTTGTTAGTGTGATGATTATGCTTCATGAAAAATTAGCACTTTATGCGCATTTTTATTTTCATCTTCAATATATTTTATCAAAACAAGAGAAAATCAATTTTCAATTAACTGTAAACATTAAATTTCGTCCCTAAACACTTCCACAATTGGCAAATTGCTGAGAGCAAAGAGTAATCAAAAGCTAACCATTACTAGTCCTTTTCGGTGAATTTGCAAATGACAATTTCCTTGCAAGAATTTTCTTTCACGGTGATTTATATGTAACATATTATGCAAATTCTCAGATCCTGGCACTCTCTGCTAAAATGCCCAAATACTGGATTTAGAAATGACTATTCATAGAGATTAACAATGATTAAATAATAAAGTATGAGTATTGTCTATTTCTCCTCCTTCTTCTCTTCCTCCTTCTTCTCTTCAGTTTTCTCTTCTGATACTTCCTCCTTTGTTTCTTCTTTTGTTTCTTCTTTCTTTTCCTCCTTGGATTCCTCGGTTTCTGTCTTCTCTTCTTTTTCTTCCTCCTTAAATATGAAAAGGAAGAATTTATAGAGACTTCCTTTAAGCTTACAACTTTTAAGGACAGACGTACTTAACAAATTATTTAATTTTCAAGCACTTTCAATGACAGCCTGAAATCTGGCTTTAAATAGATTAAGCAATGCACCATGTCAAGCATCAAACTGACCTTTTTCACATCTCCATCTTCCTCTTTCTTTCCTTCCGTCACTTCTCCATTTTCTTTGGCTTTTTCCTCCTCTTTCTCCTCTTCTTTCTTCTCTCCTTCCTGTTCACCTTCTCCCTCTCCGCCGGCATTGGGTCCCTTATATTTCTTAGACTTCTTGACCAGTCCGCTCTCGATTAAACTGTATGCCATGTCAATCAGAGTTTCTTTGACTTCCTTTGGTGTTAATTGTAACACATCCTTCATCTAAAATGTCAGAAAATACTATGAAATGTCTCCTCTCAATACTTCTTTACAATAAATTACTGTCTGTAAATTCTGAAGAGTATTTTCAAATAACTGAATTTTTTCTGGTTGCGGTATATTCCTACTATAATTCTTCATTTTTCTGTATTATTGCAAAAAATCTACACTTGTTTAAACATTCTTCATTTCAAAAAAAAAATCTGAAATTTTCTTGAAAAGTCCTGCACACCATAACATTTTTTTCAAACTGAAAATCCTTATTGTAATATGGTTTATCAAAATTGATAGTAGAAAACAAAACCAAAACAATACATTGTATATACGTGTATATTTTTCTCCCTGTCTTAGCATGGTCTATGGATACTCACTCTTGACGTGTCAAATTTGTAGACCTTGTCTAAGTTTGGTTGTACTACTTTCACTGTCTTGTCGAATATACCAATAAACTTCAGCAAAACATTGGGGCAATTTGATGTGGGGATGTTGTAACCTGAAAGTGACATTAAAGTTTTAAAATTCAGAGGAATATCAATTAACTTATTGTGAGAGGCAACGTAATTTTTTTTTCAGATTCTACAATTTATAATAAACATGATAAATACCTTAAACTTTACTCTAGACTTAACTGCAGATGCACAAAAAGACAGACAAATGTCAAACTAAGCCAACTGTAATTCCTTTCCATATTTAAAAATACTGTGAGGTTACATATTTCTAAATGTTAAAATAATATTTTGTTCTAGCTTTAAAATTTTCAAATTCACAAGCGGACTTTAATTCACACTAAAAATGATAATTATTTAACAAAAATAATCATAAGGATAACAAAAACTTTAAAAAATAAAATCCTGAACCCTCTTTAAGCAAGGAAGACTAAAAAGGAAATATGTTTTGTGTTGATAAAAATTCTCAAGGAAGTACTCAGTCAGTTACATCCTTGATTTTGGCAATCTTTCAAAAATCATTTATCAAACGACCTTCACGTGTAATTCACATATTTACACCTTCAGGCCGTGTTTGGGTAAAAAATACCATCAGTCATGTCCTTAGTCAAGTTTTGTTGCACGACGGACTCGATGTAAAATATGCATGCTTACCTTGCGATTTGAATTCCTTTGCCAAAATCTGGGCCATGTCTTTCATCCACATGTTTGATGAACAGATCAAGTGACGTTTGCCTGAAAGAAGAGACAGGTGTAGGCTAATTTTAGTTTGATCGTTAAATTCGGATATTTTTTTTAAGCTATCTGTACGCAGATTGGATAGATACATGTTAATGTAAACTTAAGACATATCGTGCGTTATTTCTCATTTTTTTACAGATTTTTTTGCTGATCGAGAGATCTATGTTCTCGATAACTTGAGCTGTTGTAAATCTGAGCTTCTACTAAGGTTTAATTTTCTGTGCATGCTTCAGATAAGGATCAGTATAGGTGCAGTTTGAATGATTTTGTTTACCTAACACTCTCTATTTGTTTTGGCTTTGATAAACTAAGATTTCATTTGCTTGAAAATCAAGTTCAAAAACATATGAGCCATGTCCACATATTTTGAAACTATTGAGTATGATAAAATTGTATTGAACTAAGATAATAGAAAGATTTTTTTTTTAATAATCTGCATACCGGTATTACAATGTAGTTAGATATATTCCTGCTGTGATGTTTTTCTTTTTTAGACTTTTAAAAAAGTTGGTTTGTGCTTTATCCTCATGTCAATATTTATCATAATATTTACATGAAAAAGGACCAATAGGTTTCCCTTAATAAAGGTGTACTTATTATAAATAATCCATTTCCTTACTGTAGGAATATACGTGCACATGTTTTTATCTAATATTAGGTAACTTTTTACAGGATTACCTCCCCCTGTTTTCTACACTGAAAGTTAATTCCCGAATTTATCAAAATAAATTCTTTAGTTTATCAATGCAGTACAAAACAGATAGACCTAAAGTACATACACAAAATACTGAGTATTGAGAATAAAATCTGGCACAGTTGAGGATGGCTTGTCCATGCAAGAACTTAAATTGTTCAGAAGCATTCTGCACATAAAATGACTGAACTGATCAACAGACAGACAGACGAGCCAATTATTTAACTGAATCAAGGTTTTATTACTTACCAGCAGCTTCATCCATTGTCATAGCTTTAATATTAGCCTCAGCCACATCCCGAACATCAGCAACGGGGAAATTTAAACGTGCGACAAATGGTTTCTCCCTCTCCAGTAAACGCTTCACAACCTCTAGACTTTTACACTGTGACCCATTAATGACTGGTCCCATTACGTACGCTGGGTTAACGACGGCTAATTCTATCTTATCTTCATCTGAAAATAATAAAGTATAGTTATGGTATAAGATTACAATATTATCCCGTTTATCTTACATTATAGATTTTTAATAAAATCCTTGGTTGCCATAGCTTCTACATCATTGGTGCATGTGTTATATCTTTCAAGATCAATGTTAACATGATAGAGTTACATTATTGATGGGTGGTATACCAAATTTTTCCAAAAAAAGATTTTGTCAAGATCTTCCATGCATATACACAATATAATGCTTCAATATAAATTCAAAGAATTTTTTCTACTCATGTAATTTATATATATGGAATGGAAGGTCTTATAAAAGTGATTCACAGTGAACGCAAATCAAGAATTTTGATCAAGAACTGGTAGGAATTGAATTACCTTTTTCTTATAATAAAAAATATTACCTACTCAAGATATTCTTAAAAATTAGATACATTGTTGCACAATAAGTTTGGAGTGATATGCCATCATTTGATTATACAATACATGTATATTTTATCTAGGGTGGAGAATAAATCATATGTATTGACAGCAATGATCCAAAATAACTTTGCATTGAAAGGTCTGTATATGATTGAATTGTGTGAACACCTAGCTACCTGGTAATTCCTTAACATAGTCCCATGCTGCCTTTTCAGCGAGAGTTTTGCTCTTTGCTTGAGCATCCAGTTTTTCTGGATCCGTCCAGTCTTCCTCTGTGAATGTTTTGGTCAGGTCTGCACCAGGGCCCCCTGAATCAATAAATGAATAATGTTTTATTTTTATTATATCATGGAATGTTTCCAAAACTCACTTCCATGTAAATTGTTCACATATTACGCATAAACTAATACTCTTAACATACATATTATATAACTGATTCCAGTATAGTAATGCAATGATAGTTTTAAGCCCAACACCAGACTTTGGATAAGTCACAGTAAAAATGACCTTGTGACCTTGACATTGTGAAAGATAAAATGTCATACTGATTCTTGGGAGGTGTCAAAGGGTCACGGGATTTTTTCTGACGTACACTATTGCAAATTCATTCCACATTACATGATGACCTTGAATATGGGGGTTACTTAATTAAAACAAAATGTTACCTTAATTTGTAAGGCTGTGTGGCCTTGACATAAATAGATTACAGATCATATTGATTTACTATTGGTAAACATTGTAGTTGAATTTAAAATGAAAATAAATAAAATGAATTTCAATAATATACTAACATCCAACCGCCACACATGAGCTTGTCAACACCACTCTTTTGACAGACTTGGCTGACACACAAGCTTTCAGAACAGCCTGTGTCCCCTCCACTGTGGGCTGTACCACTTCACTGTCATCCTTTGGCGCCTGTGCCGTTAATGGACTCACCACGTGAATGACGTAACGCACATCCTTTACCGCCCTGAAAAGAACGACAGATGAGTTGTCCTATCTAATGAATTACAAAGAATAACAACAAACGAGATGTTATGGTAATTAGTTACTTTATGTGCAGTATTGGGACGTGTTCTTATCTTTTTGTCGTGTATGAGACATTTATATCAGTATTTAATGGGAACTCCATATAACGTGTTCGCTTGGACGACTCCGCCATGGTTTAAGGTCCTCTTCAAGATAAAATCACATTGATTTTATGCCATCCGAGTCCCATTTATTCGCATATTTAATTACATCACTTATGTAGAAATCTCTCAGAACAAAAAATCAGGTTAAACATGCAGAAATGAAACGATGCTTAGAAACATCGTAAGAACTAATGTACCAGAAAATCAATAAATCAAATAAGTGAGGTTTGCTCACCCTAACCTGGGAGTGTTTTATCATGTTTTAGGGTTCATAAAAAATGAAAACATATATTAAGTGAGATAAGAAGATAATGTAGTGTACGAACTATATATGTATATATGATTCAGCAGAATCCCGGATTCTTTGTGCATGTATCATGATTCATCAAGGGCTTAGGGTGAATCCAAAATTTTTTGCATTAAAGGAGAAATGCGATTTTTTTCGGGGGAAAGGAAACTAAATGGCAGGTAGAGTACTGGCTGAATGAGGATGGGCAGCTTTCAAATACAAGTATTCAACTTCTTTTTTCTTGCAGTCAATCAAGAAGGGAAGGATATCAAGCGTGAATCTAGAGGGGGAGGTTAAGAGTCTTCCTGGAATTGCCAAAAACACTGTTTTCACGGTTTTTTTTTTTCAAAACCAGTTTGGACCCCCTGATGGCTTGGACCCTTTGAACAAATTTCTAGATTCGCCCGTGAGTAGGAGTGGGTTCGAATGATACTTACGGTTCCCATGACTCGGGTTTGGTCAGGTCTGCCTCCACCAGCTCTAACTTAAACTGGGCCTCGGGACTGAGTTCATTCAGACGTTTGACCTGTTCCTCGTCACCAAGGCTACGGACTGTACCCCTGACCTGATAACCTTGATCCTGTAACTGCTTGACTATGTGGGAGGCGATGTAACCAGAAGCCCCTGTCACTAGCACCACTGTAATAGAAAAAGACAACGTTAGAAATTTCAAACGGTCAAATACACTGAATTTTTAAAAATTGAGCACTCCGGCCAACATCAATGGTGTGTTTTCATTTGCGTTGAAATGAAGTAGTAAAGCAGAGAAAGACGTAATAATTTTAAAATCACTGAATTAAAAAGGTCAATTAAGTGTACAGTGGATAAGAAACGAAGGCATTTTTCTGAATAAAATTCAAATTTGAATAATTTTGTTGAAAAATGAGGAGATTCCCAACACTTGACAGTGTTACAATGGCCACAGCGGAACACACACAGCAGAAAAAACGGGTAAATACGAAATTCATTACTAATATATAGGTGGCGCCATTCAGACAAATTAATGCATCTCCGCACAAATTCAAAATGGTTCTAATTAATAAACAAAATATTGCTGTCGTCGTATTGTATATTAGTGGTCATTGTTTTCAACCTTACTGATATCGAAGAACTCTAAGGATTGGCCTTGGCAGTACTGAATATTCCATAAACCAGATCTTAATGTGTATACAAAAAGCTAGATAGTATATATACATTGTGAAGCACATGTGACTGTATATATTCATCTTGAAACCAGGAGTTAATAACTATAGTGAATTCCACAGCGTGGTATTCGCGTCTGGTTTGATACTGACTACTTTAGTAGATACCTAAGTTATCACTTTGCTCCTTGGATAACATTTTTATCCAAGAAGTTTTAACATGAATGGGTCTGCATACTTTCGGTATTCGATTACACAATATTCATGAGCTCCCTGATACTAGAATTATATCTACTATGGTAGTTTCAAGGGGCGGACGCGAAGATTGGATGTCTGGACAGATGTCCCTAAACCTCTTCCCAAATACCTTTTTTTAAATAATAAATGTATTCTTATACGATACAATTCAGCTAATCTTAGAAAAAAAAACCTTGCTAAAACATTGTTTTATTGTAACACTGACCAAAATACACAGAAATTTCCCTCCCTTCACCGTCACCACATTAGATTCTAATATCAAGGTTGCGGAGTTGAACTTTTTCAATTTTTAATTGATTCAACAGTATGTCAAAATTGGTTGATATTCCAACATTACTCCAACGTTGCACCTGGTCCCACAAGTGGTTGTCCATAGACCTCGCCGCTACATTACGAGTAACTCCCTAGATATGCCTACTACTGCCAACAGATGTGTAAGTACCGCAGTGCACCTCTATTTTTTCTAACATTCCTTAAACTCGGTCAAGAGCTGCCAAGTGCGGAGTAAAATTACACACAGAAAATTCAGAGCAGCCCCCTGACTCTGGAGTGGAACTCAGCAGATTATAATTGGTCACAGCCATGTAGACCTCTGCTTATAATATATAAGTGTTTCCTAGTATAAAAGACCTTCACTTCTCTAATCCTTATAACTCGTAGAGAAGAGGAAGTTTAGACTTCTATCCTATACGAAAAGGCACTTTGACAGTTATATACAGTATTCGAAAGCTATAAACATGGAAAATGCTTCAAAAGTGACGACGGAACTTAAGAATGACTATACATGTATACAGGCAATTAAACGTTTAACTAACTGCAAACGACTGTCAAACGACCTAGCTACTGGCCGATCAAGTACAGACAGTCGACTACAGGGGAAAATGACATCCAACTTCGCCCAACTACAGATGACAATTCAACTACTGGCAATTGACGATCAACTACAGACAGCAGACTATAGGGGTAAATGACATTCAACTTCGCCCAACTACAGACAAAAGACGATCCAACTACTGGCAATTGACGATCAACTACAGACAGCCAACTACAGGGGTAAATGACATTCAACTTCGCCAAACTGCCATCGTCGGAACCCACGGTCGGTCACGCTAAACTCACCTCTGAGGTGAGTTTAGCGTGACCGACCGTGGGTTCCGACAATGCCACACTGCAGGCAAATGACGATCCAACTACTGGCAATTGACGATCAACTAGACAGCAGACTACAGGGGTAAATGATATTCAACTTCGCCCAACTACAAACAAATGACGACCCAACTTCTGGCAATTGACGATCAACTACAGACAGCAGACTACAGGGGTAAATGACATCCAAATTCGCCCAACTACAGACAAATGACGACCCAACTACTGGCAATTGACGATCAACTACAGACAGCCGACTACAGGGGTAAAAGACATTCATCGTCGCCTTACTACAGGCAAATGACGACCCAACTACTGGCAACTGACGATCAACTGCAGACAGCCGACTACAGGGGTAAATGACATTAAACTTCGCCCAACTACAGGCAAATGACGACCCAACTACTGTCAATTGACGATCAACTACAGACAGCCAACTACAGGGGTAAATGTTATTCAACTTCGCCCAACTACTGGCAAATGACGACCCAACTCAACTACAGACAGCCGACTACAGGGGTAAATGACATTCAACTTCGCCCAACTACAGGCAAATGACGACAGACTACAGAGAGGCGTAAAATCCGACAAATTCTGAAACTGCAGGGAAATTTCTGACAAACTAAAGGCAAACGACAACATATTGGCAAATGGCTACCGTTGACAGGCAGATCTTTGGAGACAATCCTTGTTACAAATGCTTTATGTAAATGTGTACTAAGATTTTGGCTAAGATCATTGACTCTCTTATCTAACTTTCATCCATCCCCTTGTAATCTTTCGAGCCAAAAACGACTATCCCCCTTTCCCATTGTCCACTGAATATTTTCCCCAAATAGACCACAAATTCATAGACTATTGATCGTTTCCGGTCTGCAGCCCTTCATCGCATTGACTCTAGTTGGCCTTTCGCTTGATTACCGAGCGATGTATGTATAAATTACTATTTCCCATACGTTTATACAAAATGTCAGTTTTGATGGATCAGATGTGGGGAGGGATCATAATTTGCAATAAACAACCACTTTACTAAGACCAAGGGAAGAGGGCCAAACGATGCTCGGGCACTTGAGAAAAGCATAAATAGCCTTTATACAAAAAGAGAGGGCAAAAAATTCCAACCGCTGGCAGTAAAAATTCCATTGTACGACCTCATATCAACAGCTCTGAAATAAGTCTTTGTGCTTCTCAGTTTCTACGAAATGATAAAATGTGATCAACAAAATTAACATTGTGTAATTTCAAAGCCCCTACTTCATCTAATCTCATTTCAAGTAATAAATATCAGGAGGAATGTTTTCGGTGCGAAATTTCTATTACACTGAGCAATAATTTATTAATCGATTTTTGGTGGCATTTATATGTAAGATTGAGTATAAATTCCAGAATCAGCCAGACTCTATATTATTTGCATTGCAGGGCGTCCTTAATTCCCCAACAACGATCTAATATCAAATTGGAAAAAAAAACGCAGATAAAATATATGCGTTTTCTCGTGAGATCGGTGCCCTGGAAGCTATTGTTGTGAGGCGTATTACAGAAATATGTCATACATGAATTCATGACGTTTCTATGAAATTCCATCATGTGTATGTATTATGATGTAGGCTAGGCAATACGCACGTTGACATGGTAATGGCGTTACAACATAGTACGAACTGTAATCAACATGTCTTTGTAATCTGCCAACATGTCTTAGCCTTTGTCGTACGGAATGCCAAAAAGCGCGCGCTCTCTCACGTAATGTTACTATATTCCCACACGGTGACACGAACAATTTAGTTATTCTACTATTGTTTCCATGGTAACTACACACAAACATTCCCCGATTACGTAACGGGAGACCTTGACATCTTTTTGTCTACAAATCGACTGAAGTGCTCACTATTTAGAAACCTTTCGAAAAGGACATTATGGAAATGATGATTGCCAGGAAAAGTAATGATTAATGAGTCTCTCATTGCAATAATAGATTTACCAACAACGAGAAAGTACATAATATAAGTAGATACTTAGAAAAAGTTCTTGCAGAACAAAAGTCTGATCGCCGAATATCCAGCATCGCACCTGCCCTCGCTCGTTTACAGTGTGACGTCATCAGTAAATGACCCGTCACACCAGTAGTATGATTTTGGGTACAAGTTGCCTCGAATCATTATTAGATGTAAATTATGAGACACTTCGGCATACTAGTATATATAAATATACATTTCGCGCATTTTCCTTGAGAACAAGTAATGTTATGTTATGTAACCCCACCCATAACCCACATCGTAACAAATCAGGTTTTTCAATTTCCAACCGCAATATCTGTGTATCTCTTCCCGTCCGACTTCTGTCAAACAGATTCCCTTTTCTCCTACATAACATTAGAATTCCTCAGTAGATACATCTTTTGAACAATGGAGATGAATATGTTTAAATTTTTTGGCCACCTGGTGTCATGAATCTCCCTTATCGCCATGGAAACACATACATTGTTTAAAGTACCAAGATGCCTCCTTGAGAAGTGTCAGTTTTTATTGCATTCATTAATTTTCAAAACCCCACATCGTAAGTTGCACAATCTCGGGCGTACGTTTTCCGTCTCATTGAAAGGGGGGATTATCGCGAGGAAAAGTTGATTTATGATATCCAAAAGCTGGAGATTTTTTGTAGAAATAAAAGTCGGTTCTGAAAGCTATAATCGACGTTGCAGAAACCATACAGCAATACAGCGATGTTTGAAGATCGTATAGTCAACGGGTCCTTAAAACCTTTTCTTTGCTACATCTTTTTAATTGTTATGTTTTTTTCTTTGTGCTTCCTTAAAACGTTTTCTTTTGTTGCATTCTGTAATTGTTATGCCTTTTCTTTGTATTGAAAACCTTTTCTTTGTTGCAATTCTACTGTTTACTGCTTTTCCTTTGTTTGATCTGTTTTACGAGGATTTTTTCCTCTCTGACAGGAATAACTTTCTTACGTTCGTCCGTATGTCCGGCAGCGTACAGAACAATAAGAAGAGAGACCTGGAGCCCCAAAAGCTGGGATTGGTGCTTCTGTCTGAAAGTAACATTCTGTATACGCTCTAATCATATCTTTGTCTGACAGCATCATTCAGCCTCATAGCCAAACTTTACGGTACAAAATATATACATTTCGAAACGGATTATATCTCAAAGTACAGTAACTTAATCTCAGAATCTTAGTACATACCTAGAGCATATCTCAGACATCTCACCGTGAGATATCAATCTTCACATCTCTATTTTGTAAACCCGTCGACATTATCTTCGATAACATTTACTTTCCAACATATCAATGTACCGTCTAACGTCAATATATAAGACTTTACGTTAAACATAGGACATTCACATTTTCAGCATCCTTGAATTTGTCTTGTCTTTATCACAAAATGGTCGAAATGGGAAATTCTAATAGTAAACAGAATACAGGGTCTAAAAGGTAATACATACATATAGGAAGTTCAAAGACATTTAAATACCTTGAAAAAATAAGTAACATAGCACACCCCAAATAAAGAAGGGATTACCAGTATATTATTTCTTCAAGAAAAAGAGAAAGAGAGAAAAGAGCCCCATCGCCTTAATACAACTCTACTATGAAAGTACAGGCAGATGCTGTATGATACAATAGGGGGATCAGCATCAATTACACAATTACATGATGTGTCATTGATGCCTTGTTTTCAATGACAGAGCTCAGGGCTTTCAACAGCTGGGACCAAAAGAAGGGGAAAACAATACGGGAGAAGGGGGGAGTCCATGAAGTCAGACATCGGATGACAGACATTCTTAGGGATGTCGATAAAAGAGGTATTAAAAGGCATTGGGATTTTACTCCTTGGGATGTCGAAAATAAGGGGAAAGACATTACATGTATACCCAACATGTCTCCCTTAGGAACAGCACTTAGGTTTTTTATAAGCAGACACAAGTACTGCTCTAAGGGATGTCCAAAACAAAGGGAAAGACACTGGATGACATTCCCAAAATGTCACTTTTAGCGATGTTGGAAATATAGGGAAACACAATGGATTTTACACCCAAAATGTCAGAAATGTGTCAAAATAAGAGGGAAAGCGGCGATATACAATGTAAGAATAATCCATGATCGCCGAAAAAATGTTATTAAATGCCATGTGTTATATGGATTCATCTGTAGTCACCCAATATGATTTATGTCCTTTGTCTATGCAATATGTTTAGTTTCGTCACAAGATAGAATTCGGCAGACATCTCTGATTAATTACAGATCAAAGACGATAAAGCTTCATACAGTGCCGACGGACGCGGAGCCCCAGACCTCGCATTCTCTCGTGGGAGTCGGCACCGCGCATTAATAACGAGTGATAATGACCTCATCCGTGGATGTTGTTTTAACATTGGCCGTTTGAAGTCTATAAACTATGTCAAACTGACACTTGCCAGAGTTCTTATATTTTATCTTATTTGTTTCGATTGAAGATAATGAAGTTGCGGAGTGGAGATTGAATAAGGGAATGGGGTGTGTTAGGTGTGGACTTCAATGTCTTTGTGTTTGTCTGTACACCGACACTGGCATGTCCTGCTAACCCTTTGATTTGGGTAACGAAGCATTTCTTATCTACATCATCTCCGAGTAAGCACGCCAATAACTCTTTTGATATTCCGAAAAATATCGAACACTGAGTCGAAGTTAATTGGTCAAAAGGTCGACTTCTTTTCCCGAGATAAAATATAGCAAAGCAGACATAGCCATTAAAAATTCATAAGAATGAAGCAGTACTGGCGACCATAACGTACGGCATAATCTAATAAAAGCCATCGTAAGGACAAATTGTTGCGCTGCACGCAGCTCGCCTTGGTTCTAAGGCAAGACAAGGAATATTGATTCTGTTCTGTTCATGAAGACCATTGTTGGCAGTATGTGCAGCGCCTGGCTGCATTGCATTTTATGCTACTTTGGAGCTGCAATCTGCGATCGATGATCATACACAGTGGCAAAAATTACGAAAATTCTGAAGTCCAATCGGAAGAATTGATTTCCTAGAAATGTAATTTTTCACTATCTTCTTTAAACTTGCAGGCAAATGGAGATGGTATCAACCATCAGAGCTTGACTGTTAGTTCTCTATATATTGAATACTAGCTATGAAAAGATTCGCAATGAGTCCAACTTGGACCTGACATACTAAATACCTTCTAAAGTACAAAAATATCCTATGTGTAATTTTTCCCTATAGTTTTTTTTTATTTTGAAAGTTGTTTTATTTACTTCTTTTATGCACGTAACTTGTATATACACAAGGCTGCCTCTGCGTACTAATTGTCACCAAATTTGGTATATGGTGTACCGATGTCATAAAGTAATGAATGAAATATTTGCAATACCATAGTGGGAGATGGCCGTACTCCGCGCAATAGCTTGACAAATAGGTCCATTTAACGCTCTCTTTGACGTGTAATTTTTATTTACTCTATGCTCTAGTAACGCCGTGCTATGGGATAATTCCTACCAACGTACCATTCGGATGGGACTGGCGACAGTGTTACATTTCATACAGTATTTTGATTTTTCAGATGAGTGTTTTAACAATCTAAATTACCTTCAAATACCCATTGTGGCTATTTTATCGCCGTCAGGCTGTATAAAGTTCAAAATCATTATAATGAAATGACAGAGTGTTGAGTTACAAGCCAATAAAGGCCTCGCTGGAATTTTTGTAGAATCCATCCTTGATGGTAATTTGAATTTCAATATCATAAAGTTGGTGTTGTATCATTAACACCTTGTCATGCTAAATATTGTTCTGTGTATATGAGGAGGGTCAGTCCGTCCGTTGGTTGGCAGATCGATCGATCGGTTTATTGCTCAAATAAGAGGTCATTACCAACCCATCAATCCATCATGGATAGAAGTACATGTAATTTCACAATTTCAAAGTTCGAACTCGTGTAATATACGTCCTCCGAGAGGCGTCGCTTCCGAATCGAGGTTACGCGTGCGTACGTCATCAAAGCGCAATGCACTGACGTCATATTTGGGGCTTCCGTTCAGAAAAATCCTGGGAAATCTTAGTCGCAAAGAAACCAGAAGAAAAAAAGAGTAATTAATTTTTCGAATCGTGATTATGCCTAATTATGTATGATAAGCATTCAAAGGGAAAGAGCGTACAAACGATTTTTGGATGACGCCCTGATACGGCCTCGTATGGCGTCAATGAAAGTTATCATGTGGAAATCCCCTCTGCACAAAAACCATTTGTTTGCACCAATTTTCGTCAGTAACGTTTTTATCTAAACCAGGGCGGTCGTAAGCACATCGACACGTTGTTAAAACAATACAGGGGTTAAGAAGAGAGGGGCAGGGTTCAATCTCCTTAAAATTACTCCGTGTTAACTTCAAACAGCTAGATAAATAACAGAGATTCACAATTTCTCTTTTGGTATGCAACTGGGTTTCATCCGGCGTACATAATTACTGATAACATCTTCCTCGCCTTACTAGAAGGAATTTTTATTAGATATTTAATATGCTGATATTTGTACACGACTCGCTGTGAAACAATAGGATTCTTCAATATGGCGAATTGGAAATGACGGGAAGGTGGATGTTGTTCTTGGAAAAATAATCTGTTAATCGGAAAGATGCAACTTGAAGGTTCTTGTTTGAGGGTTATTATTTGGATGTTCAAAAAGATCCAATAGCTATATCTCTTTTTTTATGTTCAAAACGATAAATGCACAAAGATTATGACATACGATTTATATTAGATGCGACAATCCTACTAGTATCTCATTCCAGTTTTTAAACTTTATTTCATTACCCTGTAAAGGACCCCAAAATTCGTTGAGCATCAATGTGCTTTGTCAAACCGATCTGGAAAATGAGCGTTTGTGGCATAAATTGTTATTTTGCAGATTTTTCTCGTATCAGTAATTTATTCTTCCACAAACTCAATTACTATGAATAATTGGATGTACCTTCAAGCCGTCCTTGCTCTCAAAGGACCTAATCAAAAACGTCTGCTTTGCAACAGATGGGCAGATAGGCAGACGACACCGTTGCGGAGTGCTACCGCCAGTCCAGTGTATGAGAATTGAAATGGACAGGAGGTGTTATAATAACAGCGTGCCTTATGACTCAAAACGTCCGAGTTAATGGCATTTATGACAAATCTCTACTGGCCAATCATAAATCACCCTGGCCGTGTTATTGTGTCCATTTTTTACGAATTCCTCCAATGTTTATCTGTTTATACGAGCTTGTGATATGGAGATGGCACAAGAAAAGGGGAGTGGTGTCAAAAATTGCCGATGAGTTGTTATAAGTAGTCAATCCTCCTACACTTACTTCAGAAAAGAGCCCCCGAAAAGATAATCTAAAGGATAAAGTTGGCCAATCTTCAACTTGATACGTGTAGCTTAAAGGGGGATGATGATAAAAGCTTTGTAAAGGAGATCGGATGCTGATATCTCTATTTCTAAATTTAAAATGGCGTTAAATTTAACTGAGATAGATCCTACATTTCTTACTTTTGAAATCTTTCTTTAAGAGGAAAATTTGAAGTCTATAATGGTATCGATTCTATAGAATATTCGTCATTTTCTAAATACCTGCAATCTTTGAAAACCCAATGTAAAGCAAAATTGAAATGATGTGAAGCATTTTTTTTCTTATCTCTTCTTACTTTTTTACAGTACATATCTTTTTAGAGTCTTACACGATGTGGGCCAAATGCAATATAAAGCTCTACCTTCATTCTTGCTTTACTCTTTCATTTCTTTTTCTAAGACACACACCTTTGAACATGGTTTGTTGTCGCGAAACAGACGAATCAATTTAAAAAATAATAATTTTCTTAAAATAGAACTTAATCGTCACCCAAACTCGCCCTAGCATTGTCTAGTTCTATACTACATCATCGGACCAAATAGGTGATTTACAGAGAAATCATGCAGACAAGATTACTGAAGAGAGAGCCACGCATCTCTCTTTGTATTGGATTTTGATTTCACAGCGAAACAAATCCGAGCCATATTGAACATACATTTACTACATCTATCACATGTTGAAATGCTGCACTTTTTATCTTTAGGTATGCAGTACAGATGTTTGTTGGGGGGTTAGAACCTCCCCCTAACATCTGTCGAAATCCTTATCTTTATGTTAAATCAACAGATCGTTAGCCCCGTGAGCTACACAAAGACTGCCAGGCGGGTCCCAAGGTCACGTGAGATAAGCGGGGACGGGGAGTGACGGGACAGAATCCGTTTTTCTCCGGGCAGATAAGTTCATGTCTGACGTTGATTGGTCTGACCAATATCTTATTTACTGCCAGATCACAGCGCCCTCTTTAGTGATGGGCTGGATAACGGGACATATCGACAGGAAAACAAATCAATCGCTTAATTTGTATTTTATTGCGGTTCAACGACCCAAAATACATTCAACAATACTTAATTCGCCAATTTCTTCTTTCTTTATCGGGGGGTCTTTGAACATGGGATATTGTGCAATGAAAGTCCTTACATCCGATTCACTAAGACTTCAAATCACAATGAAGATTGAAAACAATGGGAATGTCATTAGTTATGAATCTTCTAGTAAAATTATCCCCCCTCCACACTTAAACCTATCTCCATCATTTCATCATTCTACAATCAGATCATTTTCAGCTCTAACTTTGGCGTTCGGGGAGCGGAAGGAATAATACCTCCATAAATGAAAACGATTCGGTTTGCGCAACAAAATGACATGATTCAGTTTGAGCAACAAAATATTCAGTTACTTTTTTGGGGGGGGGGGGGGGGGGGGCAGTACTAAATAAGCTAAGCGCAAGAGGAAAACAGTAAAAAATGGGAGGAGGGTGATTAATTGTAAGAGGGACATGTGATACACAAAGAAATTACGTGTTTATGCATGTCGTTAATGATTCAAGTTGAAATATGGTATATAAATAATTGTACATGTATGTTATAATATTTGATTACCCTCCTACTTACATATCCACGGAAACTGAGGTACAATCAGCGTGATCTGCATACTTAACCTTTAGAGTGTTTCCGCATTTACTGCAAGTACACATTTTTTAAAACCAAATTTGGTCAATGACTCGATAATGCGAGGACGTACTATGTGATACGAAAGAATGGACTAAAGTTGATCTATTTAAAAAGTATATTAGGCGCGGATTCAGGAATTCAAAACACATCGTACAATACGACCTTTCAAAATAGGGAAAAAAAGGGGGGGGGGGATGTTCCAAACACTTCCATTAAATCACTTGAAACACCATTTGAAACACCAAACACCAATGTTTTTTTTTTCCAAGCCCTGGCCCTAACCCCCCCCCCCTTCTTCTTGACTGCAGATGACGACATTGCTCTCTTGGATATTTCAGATAGATATCTTGTATCACTACGGTATGTGCCAAAATTTGAAAAAAAGCACTAAATGTGAGTAAGCATAATGACGAATAGATAGTACTAAGCAAAAACATCCAAATGATTCACGCCACCCTTGGACCGTATGACTAAGCCTATACTTTTACCAATAGATCTATACCATGAATCTTTGCACGATTCCATAAAAGATTTCCAGTGTACATGCAGTCTGTTAGGGCGAATACACAGGGTACCAGTCTGTGTTTTCGGTCTTTTTATCGAGAAAATGGGGGAAGGGGGTGAAACAATCCATGGCTTTCGTCCGAAGTTCGATGTCTCTCAAAGCATTTTCGTGTAAATATCGTATTCGTTTCAAGCGTCACAATGCGTATTATTTTATTGATTTTGGTCTGATGTAAACCGTGTCATCTTAAACGAGAATTTTTTTATCCATGATCTAAGATAATGTGAAGCAATGACTTTCCATGAACCCAGATCATGCTATTCTGAAAATGGTATCGATCGCCGATGAGCGCGCCCCTGAATTTCCTCTTACACCCTAAACGATTTATGGACAAATCAGACGAGTCTATGTGCAGCAGCAGGCCGACAAAGAACTCAAATTCTGCAATGACATGACTCATTGCCATTATAGATCGATCTGAACGCAACAGGGGAATGACAATGTTGTGAAAATAAAAATTTCCTATATTGCTCGAAGAAAATAAGGCAAATCCTGGATATATTGACCTCAACAAGCTCAAGAGACCTGACTTTTTTTCCCTGAGAAGCAGACTACGGAGGAAAAGGGGAGGTGGGGGGGGGGACTGTTTTATCAAAGTTGACTTTTTCCTTATTGAGTGTGGTATTATTTAAATAAAGTGATTTTTGTTATAAACTTTCAATATTTTTTTCAAGTATTACCGAATTACAAATGATGTTTACCAATATTGGAATTGTGGCACAGATCAAGTTCACATTTCCTGGGTCGCTTGTAGATAATGTAGAATTCATAGCTAACTCATTGGTGTAACCACCGTTTTTTATTTTATACTTATTTCAAATGAGGTCAGCGGGTGCTTATGGAGCGTTTGCACTGCCATGACACTTTTCTAAGAGTGCAATTCGGTTTCAGTACTGTATATCTGCCTGCACAGAATACCTTTGTTTTAGTGAACTTGCACTAAAAAAGTAGAATACAGAAATAAATCTGAAGCAAAAAATATTGCCGGTAGCAAATTACGTAATATCATTTATATCTTCGTTGGCCACACGGATATAAACGTCTTTTCAAAATCCCGAAAAAAAGTAGAACAGGTGCGCTTCCGAATTTGAAAATCGGCCAAACTTCTATAACATTTTTAGTCTATCAATGAGTATTCAAGTTCTAAACAAACTTCTACATGTATGCATGATAAACACTGATGTACTGATGATCATTTATTTTCGCTTAGCGATCCCGCCGTGTGCCCCGGGGGTTAGATCTACACTAGACTGACGTAGCCGTGCCCTGGGGGTGTAGGGATGGTGTAATGTGCAGTAATGTGTATGTTATGTTCTATTAAACATAGATTTTGACACTATATACAACTTGGGATTATCGGATACAGTACTAATTGATTGTGAAATTATCAATTACTAAACATTAGTCCTGTAAATCTTGTCAGATTATTATCTGGATTGACAAGTGGGCGAAGGAATCGGAACAGTATGAAGTATCAGGAGTGACCAATCTGACGTCTAAGGAGTGACATCCCCAAATCTCCAAAGACTACAGCATAAAACACAAAAACTTTGATCAGTGCTACATATACTTACTAGTGAATAAAGAGATCACCCCCCGCCCCCCCGCCAAACCAATCCTGACCTCCCCGTTTCTCGAACTTTAGATGGTTGCTTAGGACACATAAACTGATACGACTGATTCAATAGATTACAGACCGCATACCCCTCCACGCCCATGAAAAATTTCACTTTAGCAATTGTTGAATTTTACTTGCAGAAAAAGATAGTAACTGTAACTCCAACAGTATGCCTGACCCCCCCCCCCCTTTTTCTTCATCCCCTCCCCAACTTGTGCAAACGAGATACGTCCTGTTTCCGCCAATGAATACTTCATTATTTTACAACATATACCGTTTCCTTAACTTTAACGTTTTTATAATTTCATTATACAACATACTCGTAACATGACATAATATATTTTTTGGATTTAGGTGAAAATAGCTGAATCTGTCTCTATGCTCCCATCACCAGTAGCTCTTGATGAGTTGGTTACATACAATGAAGCTATGCAGAATCTAGGGGGCACTTTGCAACCACAGATTACATAACACGGAAACATGCCAACATTTACCATGTAGTTTAAACTAATTTCGTTATCTGGAGTTTAAAAAAAAAGTTGTTTATTATCAACTTGACAAGACTGATACAAATATTAACCGTGATAATGAACACAAAGAAGATTATAGATTGATCAAAACAAATCTGTCGATGGCTCCTCGTAGATTCTCTTCACTTTCCATTTTGTTAATGAGTAAGAACATCCGTCCATCAGTGAAACTGTCTGTTCGTCCATCTGGTGTTCTGTTCACTTGTCTTTGCTCAGACATTTCTTCAAAAGCAGTGAACGTCTAATCATAATACTTCGTCGGTACGTTCATCTAAATATTCAACATACATATGGTCAAGGTCAATCTTACAGCAAGAGATGCGTGTGCAGGTCAAAAATATAGCAAGGGACGCATGTTCAGGCCAAAACTGCAGTAAAAGACGCATGTTCAGGTCAAAACTACACCAAAAGACGGACGTTCAGGTAAAAACTACAACAAGAGACGCGTGTTCAGGTAAAAGCAACACCAAGAGACGCATGTTCAGATAAAAACTACACCAAGAGACGCATTTTCAGGTAAAAACTACAACAAGAGACGCATGTTCAAGTTAAAACTACAACAAGAGACGCATGTTCAAGTAAAAACTACAATAAGAGACGCACGTTCAGATAAAAACTATAACAAGAGACGCATTTTCAGGTAAAAACTACAACAAGAGAAGCATATTCAAGTAAAAACTACAACAAGAGACGCACTTTCAAGTACAAACTACAAGAGACGCATGTTCAGGACAAAATTACACCAGGAGACGGATGTTCCAGTCAAAATTACAACAAGAGATGCTTGTTCAGGTCAAATTACATCAATAGACGCACGCTCATGCCAAAACTACAGCAAGACTTGAAGAGACGCACGTTCAGGTAAAATTACAGTAGCGCGAAAGACGTACGCATGTTCTTATCAAAACTACAGCAGGAGACGCACGTTCAGGTCAAACTACACCAAGAGACGCATTCTCAAATGTATTTAAAATAATACAGCAATATGCAAATTTAAAAAATTGCCAGTTCTCATTGTTCAGAATGAAGGTAACCATCCAGAGCATTTGACATTGATGTTGGCCTTGAATGCTTCATTTATCGACTTGAAATGAAATTCTGGAACACGTGTGATACAATAGTATAGTAAATGTTCACTTTTAAAAATTGACCCATATATTTGCTATCGTTAAAATTAGAAATTTCGAATTCTGCGGGCAAAGTCTCTCTCTCTCTCCCTAAGAATTCCCCCAAACGCCCATTCATGACGATAGGAATTTCTAAATTAACCCCACCCTATCCTTTTCCACTTAGGAATGGCTTGACCTTCGTCCCTCATTAATTCGGCCATTCAGACGCCCATGATCACACGTCGGTCATCGCCCAAGTCATCTACATAAGTGTATGGCATAGTTGTGGTTTTTGTCACAGGTCCACAGTCCGACGTTTTTACGTGAGTTTCCAGTGTGTAGGTGGTTAGAGTGTAAAGTATATGTATATACAATCCTATATATGGTTGCAAAAGATTCACAGTTTTAATGGATGAATAGTGGTGGCCATTTTTTTTGGGGTGGGGGGTTAAAAATCATCCAGGAAGTTAGTAATCCCCCTCCAATAAATTTTAATGCTAGATACCTAGGATTTGTCTAGTGTAAACGCCATACAACTTTCCAATATACTGGCAATAAGAGGACAACATGTCGTGGATCTAGAAGGGGGAGGGGGGTTCAAGACCCCTTATAATATTCTTAATCAGAAATTGTAATAATCTTTCACTCTAGCCTTTGCATGACCTCCGATTCTAAAAAAAAATTCCAAGAATGTAGTTTCAGTATGTAAGACGGACGGACAAACAGACAGTCATACAAATGTACAGTATCAAAAGGTTGACCCCAAAATAGTAAGTCTCTACCAGAATTGGTGTAGAACGCGTGGGTGCCACGAAGACGCCATTCAAAATGTAAATCACACTGTTGGAAACGGTAATCAAAAATGTACAAGATGTTCTGCATATTTCATTATGTCAACAGCGGGCGCATAAAATATTTCCTTTGGTTTCCATGGTAATTCATTGAAATTTGATACAGAATTACAGAGCTTGCTACTCGGGGTGTGAGTGACATTTGTTTAGATGGAAACGCTTGTCTCACGTTAACAACATTTTGGTCTATCAGATCCATGTGTGAATGATTACCAACAAAAACTGTCGCGGAGTCTGACGCCGAATTCCACTTGGTACTCATAATCACAGCGGTCAAAAATATTTCACTGCAATCTACATTTCAGCATTACGATGTAAATTGCAAGGACCTATGTAACTAAGTTAACTTTGGTTGTATACATGGGCGGACCTAGAATTTGTTTTCCGGGGGGGGGGGTCCAGTTCGTCATGGGATCCAGTCTATGAATTTGAAAAATATGAGTAAAAATGGGAAACTCATGATTCTGGCAGATTCGAGGGGTCGATCCCGACCCCCTAAACCCCTCTAGATCCGCGGTTGATATACATCCCTGGAAATGTTAAGAGCACGGTATAATTAAATGTCTATATAATCATTCAATTTTCATTAATTTTCGATAAACTAACCGCGTCCGTAGTGAAATTAAGAATCAATATACAAGTAGTATATTTTCAGCTGATTACCCGTGGATTGTATTGTAATGTGTGATGTTATGACAAACTAACACTGTCACCGATATCCCGACGCCCCGGGGCCTTGGGTCGCTGTCATAGCGGATTGTGTATACTTAATAAACCATTATCCGTGTCATAATCTCCGACAGTAAACAGCTCTCCATTCTAAATACACCGTACAAGTTACATCATAATCAATTCACCATCAAAATATCCTCAATCGTACTCAAAATAGAAATATTTCACCGATTTGAAATGGTTTTACGGATAATCAGCATTTGGTTGTAGAGCATAAATCAATATGCAGACTTCCCCTTGTGGGGCCCCTTAAAAGATGCAGATGACATGCAGTATGATACCGAGGCCTGCGCTTAGTTTCAACTTCAAGCTACAGTATTCAGAATAAGTTTTGACAATTGTCATGCTTGATAATTTTCCGCTTTGTGCTATTAGTACTATTGTTCATTTCCGATTTTGATTCAAGTCTGAATTGCTATCAAAGATTACTCCGCTATAATTTGATTGCGTCTCCTAGCTCTACAGGCATTGATTTCACAAAACACTAATTTTTAAAATAAATTATGAAATAAGTTGCGATTTATAAATGTCCAGATGTGAAAAAAGAGTCATTTACACAAATGATATCGATTTTTTTTTTCAGCGCGTAACATCTGCTTGTATTTTGCGATTTAAAATGTGGAGACAAAGCTTGAACAAAGATGAAAAATCAGTCATAAAACGGGTGTAATTTATTAAACCTGCATATTTTAACCCGTCTGGCATTTTAAATGAGTTTGCTTTTTTACAAATATGAATCATCGAATTTGAGATAACTTTTGAATGCAAAAACATTAAGCGCACTCGATATCGCATGTGTAAGAAAAAAAAATCCAAAAATATCTGGAAAATCTGAGAAGAGAAGATAAAAAAAATCTTTAGTACTTACCGTTGTCCATTTCAATAGAAAACTTCTATACAAAATATTTTCTCCAACGATCACTAAATTTTGGTCGGAGCAAAAAAGTCCTTAAAGACGAACCTTAAAATAATTTACTTACAATTTGATTCATTCGCTTCTGCCATCGTGCTGTTTCGAGATCAAGCTCTTACTAATAATCCCCGTGTCTGGCCGAATAAAAGCGAAAACGAGGCCGGATTTCCCCGGAGACACACCCCTTTATAATTTTGCACGGGACGTAACTCGTACAACATATACTAATGTACTGCTTTACAATGCAAGGAATTTGAAAGATGATAGCTAGTTATGACTTTGACCGACTTACGAAAATATGCCTGGCACTCTAATTGTGTCATTTACGTTCGTGTCCATTGTGGAGTATTTATGAAACAAACTAGAATTGTGTATTTGGTCAAAGCAGCTGCATCAAACGTTGAAATATTTCTATAACTTACTAGTAAAACTGATGAAATGTAAAATTGTAGTAGTACGTGATGAAAGAAGGATACATACCTATCGATGTTTATTTGGCCTACATATTTCCTGTATTTAGGGCAACTGACCATCTTCATGACATGAGCTGAAAAAAAAAAATCAATTTTCATGAGGAATAAGTAATTATAAATAAAAAATGTCGAGGCGATCGTGGCATGAGGTTAACAATTATTTATTGGCATGGTTTACTTGAAATTTTTCGATGATTAGATTTTCAACAGATTGTTTAGCTCCTTGTAGTAAACTATATTCGGAAGAATTAGACTGGAAACGTACAAGCGATTCGTCGACGAGTTGGATTTAGATGGCCACGACTTACGATTTGCTGTCGTTGTTATAGTTGAAGAATATGCAATTATCAGAGACCGAATCTGGATCGAGTTTCTCTTTAACGCTGACACAATAATTTCTTTATCCAAACAAAGGTTTATACACCGAAATATACATATGAAATGAACATGAAAATAGTACATACTTACTTTATCTGTAGAACAGAACAATTGAACAAAGCGGATCCAGGAGGGGGTGATGTCCGAAACTTTATCCAATAAAACACCGCTAAATACAGTTTTTGTCATTAACTGGATCAAGGCCACTAGGTCAAATATGACGGAATGAATTGAAAGGTCTAATCAGAGGCAACCTATCCGTATAATAATGTTTCTACTGTGTATATTTTGCTTCAACCAGAAAACTAACCAAAATCTGCAACTAGGTCAAAGTCCGAGGTCAAGGTCACACGTTACGGCATAAATTAAAAGGTCTTGTCACTGACAACCCACCTGTATAATATTATGTTCATACTGCGTATTGTTCCTGAGATTTTGCTTCAACCAGAAACTTACCCAAAATCTTTAACTAGGTCAAAGTTAAAGGTCAAGGTAACTAGGTCAAACGTTACGGCATAAATTGAAAGGTCTTGTCAAGGACAAATTCCTGTATAATATTATGTTTCTACTGCATTTTGCTTCAACCAGAAACTTAACCAAATTCTTGACGACAGACAGACGGACAGAAATAATCAATCTAAAGACCGGAATTGCATTGGGCTTGATTGCAATCCAGCAAAAATTAATTCGCAAAAAAAAAAAATTTTCATTATTGAAATCTATTGAAATGAGTAAAGATAAGTGCCCTCGAATTTGATTTTTTGGATCACTATTTGGTTGATATAAGATAGCACAACTCTCCATCAGAGTTAGTTTTTCATATAGGGAGCATACATGACCGTTGTGGATGGCCAATCGACTTTTCGTAGGTAGCTTTTACATCTGAAAAGTCGACGTCTGAAAATGTTTCGTCAAACTTCGTTCAGATTCTTCTGAAAGTTGTCTCATTATTCTTTTCAGAAATCTAATCATCGACATCTTTCATAACTTGACCATTAACTGAGACGACGAGGTAAAAGGTTAGTGCGAAATGTTATTGTTTTCAAAGGTGCCGGAGTTATTTGTTCAACTAGAGCTAGAGAGACGATTTTGATGACATACTGTCACTGTGTCATCAGGGCTTCCATTGCTCATGATGGGACGTTTTGATCTGGCTCCGAGTCAGTTTGTTCGGTTGACTCACCCCGAGGATGCTGAACAACCGAAGTCCGCATTGGGCTTCACTGATCATGAAGGCATAACATAGCATCTTGCTCCAAGTCTGAATCACTTTTTTTCAGTCGACTCATTCGGAGCATGATCGCACTAGGCGTCACATTGGGTTTCCCCGAATCACTTTGGTATGGAGACTCACTCAGAGTATTTTTTCTTACTTTGATATTTCGAGAATCGCTTTGCTCTGGGACTAAGCTCATATGAGCTGTGAATCTATACCTGTGTATGACCACGAGATACTAATACTTAACGGAGATATAGTAGAGAAGAAAGAGAGAAAATTAATGATGATTTGAAATGTTTTAATAGAAACAGATCTGCACTGGTTGATAACACACCCTCTACAGTCCAATAATTTACATGTTATCAAAATAAATTACACCATCAGTCTCTCTCAAACGCATCATGCATCTTAATTAAACAAAAGGACCATACTATAACATGTACAAAACAAACAATTGAGCTAACCAGTGATTCAATTTTAATTAATTTTGAGGCCATACAATCCAAAATGGAGACCAAAAAGTTAGTACCTTCTAATATAATTACATATACGAAGAAACGTAACGTATACACTACAGCATCATAATCATGTCAAGGTCATATACACCATAATTATGTCAAGGTTATATACTAATAATTTTATAACTTCATACAAGTCATGGTCGGAATCTACAGAGGAAGGGGGTCAACATGATTTTTGTTTTCTGTGAGGAATCTTTGGAATTTCCTGGGCTACCACAGGCTGACCTCCCTTACGCCTTGCTGTACAGGGAACCAATCCCTCTTTTTTACCTTTGTTTTTTTATGTAAAGGTCAAACAGGAACATGCAAATCATGAACGGGTCTCAAGAGTCTTAAGAATTCGATCTGCTATCATAGGCTGACCTCCCTTTCTCGTGCAGTACTGGGAACTCTAACCCCCCCCCCCCCCCCCCGCCCTCTCTTCACTTTTTTTTTCCCCGAATGCTTAAATGCAAGGTTGGTGATATTGCATATCATTAATTTACTCTTAGTATGTACTTCATATTCAATCTCATGCGTAGGCGGATTTCAACATGTAACTTTCTCTAGTTTAATGCACAAGGCATGTTTTCCGTCATAAAATACCGGTATTCAATTTGATACGTGGACTTCAAAATTGAAAGGACTTTAACCTATCTTTTTTTATTCTCATGCTTTGAAAAAAAAAAATCACGTAATCATATATACATTTTATATTTATCAGTATTCTGAATGCATGTCAACAAGCGTATTCATATATATATCAACATTATCTCACACATTGTTAACCTATTTTTTATACCTTCTACATTCTTCAATGTTTACGTTAGGTGCAAAGTATCTGTGACAATTACCGACAGACAGACGGACAACCAGAAAGTAAATACTGTATGTAGCAAACTGAAAACGGGGCTTTAGTCCATATTATACCAGTATAAAAGTTCATCAAATATTTTAAAGATGAAAAAATTGTTCAAAATGAAACAACACATCTTTTTTTAGTATGTTTACTAAACGACAACCCATTAATGAATAATGAAAAATAGATTATCGAAACTTCAGAGTGAAAACAGCAGGTTAAAGTTCAAAATAGTCATGATCACTGCTAATATATGTGAAATAGCTTTGATGACTCGGTGAAAAGTCACTACGCTGTGACAGCATAGTCTATTTTCACATTTCAATAAACATATACACTGCCATCCATAAATAACTATACAAACAAGGAAATCATTCTACATTCTTTATAAATTTATCCTAATTTTTCAATTCTGAACTTGAAAGAATAATAATTATTGGCTTCACATAATTCTAAATTATGAATTGTGATAACAAAAATGTAAAAAGATACTTATTTTATTTCGAAAATTGTCATTTTTATATAAAAAAGTAAAAATTCAAAATGTGAAAATATTTGGGTCAAGTTTGTTACAAATGATTTCTATAAGGTTCATCTTCAGAGTTATACAGCTATAGATTCGAAATTGTTCATTTTCTAACAGCAACATGAACAGAAATGGTGTATACTAATTTATGGATGGCAGTGTAGTACTAGTAAGTAGTCAAAAACAGCTTTATGGACGGATAGAAAACAAACTACATGTATTTTATTTCAAATATAATCTTAAAGGTAGGACCCCCCTTATTGTCTCACAAAATTTACAATGAGAAGGAACATAAATGTGAATTTCTGTCAGTTTAGGTACTTAGACAGAAAACACTTGACAACTCTTTAGATTTGAAGTACTTGATACCATGTAAATCAACCACATACTGTACATATACAGAAAATGTTAGGAGTAGCATCTTTAGATTAAAACTTATTAACACTTGTACTATGAATGCTTATGAATCATGTTGAAATTAGCCAATTTTGTAAGTTTTATATAAATGTGATGCATAAAAAATTGACATTTTTTCAAATACCCTAGTCGTTAAAATACACAAAGTGATGAAAATAAGTGCTGGCTAAAAGGTATCTTTGTTTCACAAGTTTTGTCTTTGGACTCACATATAAAACTTTTATATGTCAACCAACCAACATGCAAAACTATGACCAAAAGATGAAAAAGGGGGGGGGGGGGGGGGGGGGGGGGAGGAGGGGGGGGGGGGGGGGTATTACCAACAAGAGAAGAAACGGCAAATATTGCTGCACTGCTTTTTGACTTGTTATAGTATTATTAATCAGTGAGCATGTAATGAACAGATAAATAAGACGGCAGTTTACAAAGTAGTATGTGACCTTGACATTTACAAAGTAGTATGTGACCTTGACATTTAACATCAGTAATCACAAATTTTCATGAAACACAAATGGATTGTTCCTTTACAATGGTCTGTTTCGATAGAAAGTAAATTGGATTTATAATAGCTTTATAAAATACTTCATCATGAAAAAAGATTACTTATGATACATCTGGCAAAAGTAGGTAAACAAAAATAGAAACCAAATTCTAATTTGAAAAAAATATGCCATAAATCAAAATAAAATCTTAAATCGAACTTCTCTCTAAACAGCCTTGGTCTACAAAGAGACAAGATTCATTGTAAGGTTCAAGGTCAAGTATCAAGCTTATCGATAATGAAAATAATCTTACTACAATGTATGACTTTGCAATTTTTTTTTTCATTTCAGATTTGTGTACAATGGGCCAAAGGTTATGGGAAGGATCACGGTCAATCATATTTTAACTGAAAAGTTCATATCACAAGGTATGCCTGGGTTGAATATGAATTGTTTCTCATACTTATGGTAATTTATGAAGTTTATAAGCACAAACATTCAAACATAGTCATACAAAGGAACTAACCTATAATGATGGAAACAAGTGACATGCATGAACTTTTAGACTTATAACTGTGCGAACTGATAATTGACCCTTCCGATTGCGGGAAAAAAATGCAAAATTTCGTGACGTCACAATGCTTTTACCATGTGTTTACCTCGGACAAACAAGCTTCAAACCTTGGTCAAACATCGAAATTGCATTGTGACGTCATGGAATTTCTCAAATTTTTCCCGCACTCGGAAGGGTCAATTTGAAATCTTCATATAAGAAGTTAATGAAGTACATCAAGATGGAAAAAACATTTCGTTTGCAGATCCTTCATACCTCATTGCCTAAAATGAATGAGTAAACTTAGAAAACTCTGATGCAGTATACATTTCGACAAAGATTCTATTTTAAAAATCAAATGCTTATAAACTTTTCCAGACGACAAAAAAATCCTTTTCAAGGAACTCAGCTTATGGTTACTTGACACAATTTCAAACAATGAGACATCAAATCAGATTTATTCCTTTTTAAGGAATTCAGATTGTGACAAATATTTCTAATATGTCAGCACATACAAATCTTTGCCTTTACTCATCAAAAATAAGTGCTTCAATTTCTCATGTTACCTAAATAGGTAAAGCAAATACATAAGATACTTATGTTAAGTATTCATAATGACAATGGTCACTTCAACTTTGCTCAAGTAACCAGCTTTAGATCTGATGGTGGGCCGACCGTATTCCATTTACCCTATAATACATAACTAAAGTAATCAAGGTGATTGTCTTTTATTTTCTCATATATGACCTTAATCGAGTTCTTGAAAATCTTAAGTATGGCTAGAATCTTGAACTTGAATGCAATTACTTCAGTGAGGTCATACCGGTACTATCTTTTCATCAATAGGTGACAGCAGGATATTTTTATAAATAACATTAGTTATTTTAAGTAGATAATGTTGATATGTACAAGTATATGTCTGGTTTTTACATTAATGTACACGTTTTCCCCAACTCAGTTTCGGTTTGAAAAGATGAAAAAAATCACTGGAAATTAGATGGAAATTTTGGTTTTCTTTCATATTCATTTATTAGAATACAAACAAAGGTGACTTTAATTAAAACTGAAACTTAACTAACCAAGGTAGGTTGACCTTAAATGCAACATTGACCTTCAAGTAAATACCTTGAATTAGATGCACATCTTTCATAAAGACCTTGACCTTCAATGAATATATTCAACTTGATGTTGACTTTTCTTATTATTGACCTTTGACATAAGACTGACCTCAAACACAAGGCAGTGACCTTCCATAATGACCTTGAATAAAGCATTGGCTTCCAATACAAAAATGTATTGACCTTATATTAACCAAAAATCTTTCTCTTATATTGGAAAGGAGTCAAAACATGGAATTCACTCAATGTATCAAAACGAAAAAAAACTTTGAAAAGTTCTAAGAGAGTCATAGATGATAGAATGACAGGCAGATTAAGGGCAGAGTGATCTATTTTAAAATACCTAATCATTTCACATTTTCAGGATGTTTGAAGCAAGGGTTACAGATAAATGATCACACAAAATGGGCTGTGGATGATAGAAAAGCATTAATCTTAAATTATGCTGTCGAAATTGCAACATATAAAGCCAAGTGAAATTCAAGCAACTTCAATTCTATGAGGATGACAAATTTGTTAAGCAGTAAATTATTTCAGAGAAAATAGTCCAATTTTCACTTGTAACGGTCTGTTTAATCATACCACTTAACGGAAAAACAAATTGTCAAAAATTGGTTATAAATGTTGGAAAATTACAGTAAAAAATTCCATGTCACTGTCCTTATAGTTTACAACCAATCAGTATTCTATGCGTGCAGTATAAAAAATTTACATATCTTAAGTACAAGCTTACTGATGTACACGATAGTACACCCAGCACACAATCCCTGTCAGTTTGTTGTTGTTTTTCTGACCTCATAGTGGTTTTGCATCAAGTACCATCTCACTATATCGAGTCTTTTTGGAATATGGAGTTTCTTTTCCATTTGAGACAGTATTTGACGAAAACCGCTATGAGGTCATAAAATAGACCACTTGCCGAAATAAATTAATGGCTGACAAAATAAAAAATATAGACCGGAATTGCTTTGCAATCCGGCCAAAAATGTGCAAGGTGGGAACTTTTTGCACTCTTTATTATTGTAATGCAACAATGGAATTGCATCTTTAAACAGTGACGTCATTATAGAAAATTACACCAAAAGATGTTGACTCCGACATTTTGAGTTCTATTACTACATCGGAAAATGGTCTATTGGTATGGTAAAGCCAATTCCAAACCTTCATTTCACAGAGTTTAGGGAAGGTTTTCATGAAATTTAAATACGTCACCAAAGTCTACGTCAGATACCGTCTTAAACGGGACATAACTCTGGTTTTCAAAAATACCAAATAATGGCGATTCATTTCTTAACTCCACTGTTGGATAAGATAATCTCCTCTGCAATCATGTGCATCAAATACAGACAAAAATTCTCCAATATCAAGTTTAAGGTGATGTCACACCTCCCAAGACATTTGTCCTAAAAATTTGTACCCTCTAAATACTCCCACAAAACACCTGAAAATTACATCATTTGATCATGTTGATGTTTATTGTGATGTCATAATAAAACTTTCCCTTCATTTCAAGAAATAATGCATACAACATCATTTGTCAGGGATTTTCAGAGTTCAATTTTACAAATTGATGGTTGCAAATGTACTTTGTCAAGAACCTTATCGAGGTTGTAGGTCACATGATGCTTAATGCAGCATATGTCTTCTTTATTATAGTCTTTTCCTTTGTTTTCATATGACTGTTGTTAACCATTCTTTCTCACATGCAATACAGCCTTGCTGGAAAAATAAGAATTTCCAGGCAAGAAGTACATCACCAAGTACCTTTTACAATCAAGTAAGTATCAGTTCGAACACATTTTAAATTGGATTTCACCAAAATCTTCATATTGTAAAAACGTCAACCTATTGCGTGCAAAGCACAAAAAAAAGAAAATCGACCAAAAATTAAAAAAAAAAATACAGATGCAATGTAGTATCATTGTACAATAACTAATAATCTACTGGATATGAATGACCACATCTAGTGTTAAGTATAATATACGATATTTTCCCCACGATATGTACATCTCAAAGATATCACCCTTCATGGTATAATACTTTCTAAGACTATCGTATAATCTTGAATCTATCGAAAAATACATCTTTACATGCTTCGTTTTCAACTCATCTCCATAGATATTTAATTAATTTATGTCTGCCAAAATATCCATCGATAGCTACAAGTATAGGTTAGAATAAATATACTCATCATAGCCCAACAGGGAATCTGTGGCAAACAGATACAGACCAACAGAATTTTATATCTCGGTTTTGAATCTGTACCATTTTGAACAATGCTAAAATCTTCAACAATAATTAATAAACATCAGTTTCAAACACATTTATATTTGTAGAATGGATCATTTCTTTCAAATATGGTGTTAAAAAAAATTTAGTGCTACCTGCCGAGAAATTTCAAATCATTAAACTTTTTTAAAGTTAATGAAATGCAAATGAGTTTGTATGTTCCTATGATATACTTAATAGATCTGATGATGAATTGAATAAAATTTTTTGTAACACTCACTAGTAGGTGAAAATAATTTTTTAAATTCTTGGCTCTCAAAAGCTATGAAGAGTAGTTTCCCAAAATCTGAAAGTCTACTTTTATATGATTCATCATCTTTATGTTATGGATTCGGACTGAACGTAAATTCCATTGACTGGCAACCTAAACTTGACTTACCGTATGTCCTTTTGAAGGCATTCAACAAATTAATGTCTACAAAGCCTTACATCTATTCAATTAATGTTAATTGTAATATAGAATTACTATCAAATGTATGACAAGAAAGATAGCAAAATAAGGGATAAAGGATTGTTGTACATAATTTTTCAAAATCATACATTAATGCATGTACAATGTACATATATAAGAAAACAGCATTAGATAAACCACATGAAATTGGAAAGAAAACGCACAACTTATAGAGTCCACTTTGGTTTATGTACGTGTAAAACACACACTGTGGAATACCTTTCCACATAAGATCACAATCACACAATGTAATAATGTGTGACGCAGCTGTAAAATAAAGTCATTTCGTCATATTGGTTTCCACAATGGTATTGTCACTGTATACGATACACTCCATACGTACACGTACGTCACTGCACGAGTGTATCGTTTAAGTAATCATATGAAAGTCATAAATGTCTCCGTGGTGTGACAACAATAATTATTGTGTACATAGAAAGAGGCTTTGTCTGAGCAATACATATCAAAATGAACGTGGATTTGAAAAAAAATCATTGGCAGTAAATAGGATTGCAATCTTTTTTTTATTGGATAAAATTAATAAAAACAAACAAAAAGAAAATATTCATCTAAAATATAACACTTTAGCAGGCATCCCTTTATATCAAATTAACCTTATCATTTTTTTTAGCATTTCAGAGGTGATGAAGGAGGATTAGTAAATTATATTAATCTATTTCGGACTGCTGGATGTAAATTCTTAATCCTTAAACAAGTTAAAAGCTTTATCAGAAAAAAAAGCCTCTTCCTTATTTGTCACATATAATGGTACAAGAATCGCCATGTATATCAGTCAATATTAAGTATGAATGAAATCAAAGCCGTTACGTATTTTGTCTCTATATACTTGAACTACAAACCGTGTCTCAACATGAACAACTGTAAACATCATAACTACAAAGCTTTAACATTACGTCTGCATAGCTTCAATGCACTCTGAATCAGTAACAACCTACATATAACGATGGCACCAGAGCAGCGTGATTACGGTGAAACGTTCGTATGAAATGTCGAATGGGAAGGGCGTTACACTCTCAGCAGTCACTCTAACACTATAACATTACCGTTATATGACTATTGCACCGTTTATTTCTGAGCCTACTCTCCGTTAACCATCTGCTCCGTCTTTGGTTTATCATTGCTACCAGTCTTATTTTTTGCCGTCCTCGGCTCTGATTCGCTGCCACTTTGTGGCGTGCCATTTCTTGCCGCTGACGGCACATTCTGACCACGCTGCTCTGACCGACGTTGATCTCTAGGTTCTCTTCTCTCCTTTGGTGGAGCCGAATCTTGCCGATTTGAAGACATTGCTTTGTTGGATGATTGATTGGTTACAGATTTGGCAGCACCAGATTGAGTAGGGGAGGGGGACTTCCTGCTATCTTCAGTTTTTATAGGCTTGTCATTTTTCTGATATGAAGACCTATCACTTTCACCTTGAGACGAGAACCCACTTCTCCCTCTGTAATTTGATACACTATTGTCTGTTTCTGTTCCTGATGCCGCACTTCCGTTACCACGGAAACGATTCCTTTTAGGCTTCCTCCGCCTCCTTTCTGGTCGCCTTTCATAATCTGCAAATCATTAAGTATACTTTATAGAATATGTATACAAGGTTAGGTTGTGAACTTAGATTAATGCAATTTTCTTACAAGATTGAATGGTGCAAATGATATGCTATTTTTGTGCTGCTTAAAGCTTTATTTCAGGACATACATATTTTCTATTTGATCATCTTTTTAGTTATTTTCTGGGATCAGCAACACACCTTCATACATGTTACATTGGAAAAGTAATAAATGATCCAGATGAAATAGCCTAACAAGACAAGAACTTTCACTGAATACTTAAGAGTACAATGTTAGTGCATATTTCTTTTAGTCCTATTTAAAGCATACTGTATGTTCAAACTTTATTTATTTTACAACGTTTAACAAACAAGTTACACAACTTATATTAATGTCTGACGTTGGCTCAGATGTAGACGTGAGGGGGTCCAAGGAGCAGGAGGAAACCGGAGTACCCGGAGAAAAACCTCCTGCAGAGGCCTGGTAGGGGGACCACCTACCCTCCCACATAAGACCCTTCACCGAATCTGGGATTCGAACCCGGGACCTTAGAGGTGAGAAGCGAGCGCGCTACCACTCTAACCCAGCCGCTTACCCATACTGTATGTTTATTCATTTAAGTAGAAATTATATTTAAATGCAGTAAGTGCTGTCCAAAGCGTACAGATTTATAACAGGAAAATAGCATAGGTGCAAATTTACGATTACTCTATAATGTCAATTTTTGCCCGTTTCGATTAAAATATGGTTGCGTTAAAATAAATACACATAGAGTCTTTGACACATTATACATGACTGCTAACCTTGATCTTGGCTGGTGACACTAGCGTTGTCTAATACTGTATCCTCCTCGTCGTGCATCCGTCTGCGAGTGTGAGTATCACGGTAATCCCGGGAGTCACGGTGATCGTATGAATCATAAGCACCTGAAAGAAGATCAAATTCAATTTTCATACTGCGTCACCAATGCATGTCCCACTGTAAACAAGAATTTTTCTTTTATACTTAGAATTTCTCAGTTGAAAATATCCTGAATAAAATGAAGTTTTGAAAATATGTCCATATATTGAACAAGATGAGAAAGTTTGAATCAGAAATCACCAAGTAAACTTTTTTCAAAAGACTGACAAATCAGATAAAAGAATATCACTCTATTCATGAAAACAAAGTCGGAGGGAGTCACTTCTAATTGATTTATTCTAAATACATGTAAACTGAACCTTGGTCAAATCAACCAATGACGTTTTTATAATATTAACATATTCAAAGTTTATAGTGATTCCGTTGATAGTTATTCTTATCAACACTATCTTCTGTAGAATATGAAAGCACTTCTATTATTTCTTCTCAATATACTGGCTAAATCTAAATAATCCAAGGAAAATTGTCAACGTGTGCAAAAATCTACATTATGGTTAACAAGGTGCAAACAAAATGTCAATTTCAAATCTAAACAAAGTTCATATCATTCAACTCTCCATAATTACTGGACATGCCTGAGTTATATAATGTTACATCTCAACCAAATTACAATTCTGATGCATTTTTAAAGCATAAGGCACAGCTGTTTGAATCTGAGGGAAAAGAAAATGTTTGCGCCACAAAAAGTCTATGAGTGAAAATGCCTTTATCCAAATCATGTCTGCAACTTTATTTTCATATTTTGCAAACAATAGTTCAAGAAAAGATATGTTGCCTGTAGCAAGTTTGATCCTAAATATGATCCCTTGACCTTGACAGTGACCTTGACCCTCATTGGTAGTTGAGTCTCATTATGCTTGACCATCCCTGTAAGTCTGATGGAAGTATAATGCATATCAATCAAGTTATAGCCTTGTATATGAAAGAAAGACTACCAGACCGACCAGCCGACCGACCGATCGACTGACAGTCAGACAGACAGGTGCCAGATAGAGTGGTCCCTTTATGACTTTCTTGCATTGCAGGCCACATTATAAGAAAAGATAGCAAAGCTTACTATATCTATATGATGAATAATTATAGCCCGCTCCATCCATATTTCTGTTGTATCGTGGGTAACCGTTATAATTATCTGCGAAGAAAGTTAAGCTGGTAAAAAATATCCATGCTATCAATAAAACACCCAACACATGTAACTGAAAGTAGAATCTAAAGGCTAGGCAAGCAAGTGTTAATTGTCTATTTTTCAAACAAATATAATTTGTGAGATGTAAACTGACTTTTTTTTTTTTTAGAATTTTAAATCTATGAATAGATTGAGATGCCGTTAACCAGCAAGGGAAACTGTAAAGCCCCTTTACGTAACATACAATAACATACAAGTAGTTTTTGTGATGTCAACAGAAAAATAAATCAAAAGAGAATAAAGTCTACTTGCAATTTTCTTCAAATTTTTAAATTATTCAGACTTTTTCTAACATGTTTTACAACAATAGATAAGATTTAAGATGTTTATAAACAAAATAGATAATAGTAAAGTGAATACTTTTAGTACAGTTGGCATTCTCTCAGTATTTATATATTTTCTTAATTAAGTTGCGCAGCAGGTTTTCTAACCTGTAATGTAACTATTAAGTAATTTTTAAAAGATGTGTACAATAACAAAATGTTAACCCCCCCCCCCCCAAAAAAAAAAAGAAAAGAAAAATGTGTTCTTTTCTAAATAACAAGTGCAAATTTAAACCTAAAAACAAATTCAAGTTAATGCACATCCTATGTATCTTTCAGCAAGAAGTTTGAATGGCAGCATCAAGTATACAATTACTGACTTTTTAAGAGGTGTAATCAGAACTAAGCTGGTCAGGTATTGGTTGACGTAGGCAAAAGGACTCTATCTACTACATGTGATACCAGACCAGTCCATATTAGAAAGGTTTAGTTGCAAGTTATTTCAACGTGTACGTATATGTACACGTCATTGTTTGACATCACAATCTGAAGACATTCTTTAGTTACAAGTACAAATTGGGGTATGTCTATGTGAAGCTATGCAGTAAGGTGTGCGCGTAACTTGTCTCTTTTCAAGCAGTTAAATCTGCGAGAAATGAATATCGAAATTTGTAAAACTTTGACAAAAGGAAAGTTAGAATCCTAAATGTGCTTTACAATAGCGAAAACTGGAAATTCGATCAATGAGAAGTGTGGAACACTACCCGTTCTGTCATTACAAGTAGAGTGCCGTTTACATGTCCAAAACGTGTAGCTACACGTCAAGTCATGACATCATTTAATCAAAAGATTGCAGGAGGAGATGACGTCAAACATAAAAGTTGCGCTAAAACTTGTAACTAAACCTCTCTATTATCACAAGCATGCCACAATCAAAAGTCATTAACTGCTTTGTTAAATAGTCAGGACTTTTCATACATCAAGATTGATCTATTTGTGATGTATGTCTGTAGCCATTTCTTTATATTTTGTGACGGCCACACTTTTGCAACAAAAAAGGAAATCACTGGTTGAAACCAACTGACACATGTTGTTGCCAATTCGCAAAGAGCTAAAACCCAAATTGACTGCAAATTCTCCTGCATTTGAGGTCAGTTCACTGTATGGTACATGCAATAAAACACTGTCTCAACCAATCAGATAAGAGCAAAATTGGCAAACATTCTGATCATTT
The DNA here is from genome assembly GCA_028142955.1 of Pinctada fucata. NCBI lineage: Eukaryota > Metazoa > Mollusca > Bivalvia > Pterioida > Pteriidae > Pinctada > Pinctada fucata. The sequence goes on from AP027105.1 coordinate 18,312,080, forward strand.
TATAATAGCTAAAGCATCTATTATAAATCCTACATCATCAGGATTCAAACTGCAAGATTTCTCAAATAATGTGCACCTGACCAAATCCTCTACATACCACCATGCTTAGAGCTTTTGTCCACCTACCTGATGACCTGTTAGATGAGTAACCTGATCCCCTGCTCCTAAATCCCCCTCTCCCTCGGGGTCGGTAACCCCCTCTGCCACGCCCTGTCAGGACACTGTCTGTGAAGTAACCCGAGTGTGCACTTTCCTCTGCCAGAACTTCCTCTGACCAATCTCCAACTGGGGCCGGTGAAGACTCATCACCTGATATACAAGTACATTGGAATGTTATATACATGTATGAAAAGCTTAGGAATTTTTGAGAACAAGATACAAGATACTTTATTTCCAATGTGGGCCCACTGAAGGACACAGATGTATATACCGTATAACCAGAAATTTTCGCGAGTATCAAATTTCGTGATTTTATGGAAAAATGGGGTGTCTTTATTTCCGTGAGTACAATTTTTCGCGATTCCTAAATAACAAACAAATATCAAAACATAATGTTACTATTTTGTACCTTTCATTATTGATTTTTTTAGTTAGTTCTATCACAAGAGACTACTACACTCAATTCACTTCGTTTAACGTTTAATCATAAAAAATTAAGAATGGCGCATGTACAATAAGAACAAAATGTAACTGATATACAAATCTACGATATGTTTTATCAAACACAATATTTCGAGGAGATTTATTTTCGCAATTCCAAATCACTCGCGAATATAGCGAAAATTAGTATCTCGCGAAAATTTCTGGTTATACGGTATATATTTAGCAGTCCAAATGATGTGATATGTAGAATATAACATAATAGACAAAATTTGAGTTTTAGAGGTACATGCACTATACTCTTATACAAAGATGGTATAATAGATAACATTTATTTTGTAAATAAGTTTTATACAAGTACAAAAATGTATCAATACATATTATGTAGTACTATTTTAATTTTTTTGAGAGAAAATGGCCTAATTTGATAAATAATAATGGGTCTTCATTGCTCATTACATATAAAAGTAGGTCTGCTGAAGATCTGGATAAGAGCTTAACAGGATGCTTTCCATATCATCTCTATCTTTTTTGAATTTTTCACATTCTAAGAGGAAATGGATTTCATTTTCTTCAACATTTAAAGAACAATTTTTACAATAACGTAAATCTCTCGGAACATTTTCATATCTTCCTTTTTCTACTTGTAATTTATGAGATGATATTCTGTTTTGTGATGTTTTACGATGTTCAAAACTCAAAATAGAACAGACATGCACTGGTTTAAATACGTTCTGATCATCCAATATACACAAACAAAATCACTGAACTTCAGCACTTTAACACCGTGCCTTGCTGTGAGAATTCAACTATTTACTATGACTTTATAAATTTTACAAAGAATTAAAAAAAGTCAGATTAATGATTTGTTATCTTGCATGCACTCTAAAGCAATAATTACCTGTACCAAAATTCCTACGTTCATTGGCCCATCGCCTGCCCCCTCGACCACGCCCCCTTCCTGGTCTCCCTCGGTCATCTGTATATGGATCATTACTCCCCCTTAAAATATCAATTACATTATATAAGGATACTGACAAAATCTAATGTTTCAAAATTACAATACAGAATGACAAAGCAAAACTTGTATACACATGCGTAATGAAAATATTCAAATTACAACCTCCTAAACTTGATTTTATCAAACTTTTTTCATGTAGGGTAAAGGTGCTGGTAATTACATGTATAAAATCCAAACTTCTTTAGATTATCAAATGAGATTTAATTTTCTGTCTTTTTTTATACAAAAGAAATTTATGAAATAGATGCCACACCTTCTTTCTCGAGGTGGAGGGAAATATGGACCTTGCTGTGACCCAGAAATACTGCGGAGTTGTTGGTCAATCTCTAGTTTCTCTAATCGTAACTTTTCAACTTCCTGAAAAAAATCAAATTAATCTTTCAGAAAGTTTAAGTCAAAATGTTTAAACATGACAAGATGCTATTAATAATTCTCTATTTCATTATACTTTAATGGCTTTAGTTTATTCAAAAAGTGTGATCGAATTCAATAAACTTTTTTAAAAAATTCTCAATTTTGTTAAAAGTATAGTAAAAATTGACAGCAGATTACCATACGTACCTTCAAGTGATCTAAATGATACTCCAATAATATTTTTGCATTTCCCGTGCTTTCCAGGGTACCAACAAATATAAAAGGCACTTGTCCCTGCGGACAAAAAATTCAGGAGATAATAGTAATACACATCAGAATCTTTCAAATAATTTTTTTGTAAGTGAACTACAACTGGAAAGTTTCCAATAATACTATATCATTGACATTGCAAATTCAGCTTCAATGCTGAATGTTCAAAAACTAAATTATAATCAAATAATTTGAAATACATGTACGTGTAGAATTTTATTCAAAAATGATTAAGAATCGCTCAAAACCAATTTTGCTATGACGCTGTTTTCAGTGACATCAAAACTTATTTTTCTTCAAATGATCTCTGTTGGATGAACACACAACAGACAGACAGAAGGACAGACAGACAAGATTAATGTGTAGTAATATGCTTGCCTACAAGTTTTTTAGGGAGCATACATGAATTGTTACACAGTACAGACTGTATAAAGTTTAACTCTCACCTGTTCTCTGGGTGCATCTGTCTCATTATCCCCTTCAATTTTAACCCTCACAACCCCTGATTTGTCTACAATGTCCTGTATATTACGTCCATTCTTTCCTATAACTTTAGCTGTAAGCAAATCAAAATGCATTTGAAATACTTGGTATTCCATTGTTTAATTTCATGATGTTCATAATTGAAAGCAGAACAGAGTTGACATGTGCGTGTATAAAGTCTAAAATCTTGTTGAAATAATAAAATATCTTCCTTTGAAACCACCTTAATCCTATGATTTTGTTGAAAGTTATCATCATATGAATAAGTCATATGACCTTGACCACTGTCTTATTGTCCTATAACATATAACAATTTTATTTACAGCCTAGACATTAAAACTCAAATTTTCCCATAGCTGGCAAACATTTGATTTGATTGCAAAATAATATAATCCTATAGAAACCTGTGTAAAATTTCAGGGCAATATACATGTACATTACAGTGCAAAAAAAAAACCAACATGTAGATGTATATGCTTTGAATTAATTCTACTACATCACAATGATTATACATGTCAAATAGTGTCTGAAATAGGATATAACTTTGTTTCTAGCAAATAGTAATAAGGATCTTTACATACATGTAGAAGCCATGTAATTTTTTTTGTAAAAGGTGAAAAATCTGTCTACGTACCAACTAAATCTCTGGGTACTTGAAATGTTTCTTCAACGTACTCTAATATAATCCTGGCTTTCTTAACGGCTTCTTGTGACTGAAATTAAGAGTAATTTTTGCAATTCAAACCACTTACGTTTTATTTACGGAATATACTCCACGGAAAACTTTGTTTCTCGTTTTCTTTACGGAATATACTCCACCGAAAACTTTGAACAGAAACAAACAACATGTTTCTGTTGTTTAACTTTTTCATTCAGCTTTTTAAAACATGACATCTTAGAATTGTATATGATGTAATTATCAAGATTTTTAATTAGGATTTTCAGGTTTTTTTTAGAATTAAGCAAAATATGAGCTGCCTACGTAAAAAATAATCCCTTCTCAACACCATTCTTTTTATCCCTTACCTCACCATGCACCTTGAAGGTACACGTAGATTCCTCCAATTCAATGCCTGTTATACCCTCTACACGTCGCGCCTGTTGTATATTGGCACCATGAGTTCCTATGGCTAATCCCATCAGATCGTCACGAACCGTGAATTCCTCAGTATAACCAGATCTTATCCTTGTACTCTGTGATGAAATATTGTCAATCATCAAACACACAGGTAGGAATAGTGATGTAAGGATATATCGTTTGTACTCGTATTGCGATACAGTAGCTTGACGATACGTATCACGATACAACTTCCATTCAAACGATACACAATGATACAGTATTTATTAAAGCAATATTAGCTTCTTTGTTCATTTTCAGGAATGTTATTACTCATAGAAAATGATAACGGTTTGATAAAAAAGTTTATTTAAAAAACGTCGGATTAACGCCTTTCTGGACAAGAATAGCAGTTTTCTGAATTCTTATAGCCCCAACAACAATTAAACGTAAAGTTCGCCACTATTCATGTGCCCTTACGTTGACCTTTCTCAGTTTGCTTTCTGCCCATGCGCAAGCTAAATTTGGTCAGTGAACATTACCGATTCCAACATGCACATGAACATGTGTAAAGGAAAGAAAGTATTTTTTTTATTGATTCAGAGGTTAAGATGACAAAATAAGGACAATCTATAGTCACATTACACAAGACTTTACATTGTAGATCATATAGAGCTCAATTTTCAAAGATAAAAGTCGTTTATCAGCTTATCATGTCTGCGCATGATTTGACCTGATTAATCTAAACATAGCACATGTGGTCACTAGGCGGAGATCAGACTTAGTTGCCGAAGTATAATTAAGCGCACATCGTAGTGCAGACAGCTCTGTAAACATATGTTTTCATGCTGAGTTTCGTTATGTAACATGTTTATTTTACCTCGGATGACTTGTGTATCATCTATTAATAACAGTTAGAAGGTATTAAGAGACTTTCTGCAAGAAAATAATTTTTAGCCGCTGACAGCTAATATTGTTTTAACAAAATCAAGCACAGTGTGACAAATAGAGACAAAATTTTTCTGTATCATTTACTTATAATGCACATTGTATAAAGCCAATTGTTTACCCTAATCACCATGTAATTTGTGGTAACCATATAAAGTTATGCTGTTTAGACTAAATAGATGCAAGTTGAGTATGTTCAGTTTTTCTTTGGATTCAAGGGATATGTGAGTTGTTGGATTGGATAGAAAAGTGTATCGAGATACATATCGTATCGTGAGTCTTGTATCGTGATACGCATCGTATCGTGATCTAGTGTATCGTTACATCCCTAGGTAGGAAAGAATCAATTTTATAATAAACCATACACCACTAAAGGCAGTAAGGCCGGATTGTGAAGTATTTGTATTAGATGACGTATACATTTTTGCGCAGAGAGAAAGGTCAAAGGTCATTAATACTATTGCGCAATGGAAAAAAAGCTATGGTCTTAAGGAATCTAAATGTGAAATATCAAAGCCCTATTCCTTATAGTTCAAAAGTAGGTCAAAGGTCAAGGTCATTTGATCAAAATTCATGATATCAAATGAAAGGTCTGGTCATGAGGATTCTACAACTGAAATATCAAAATCCTACCTCTTATAATCTAAAAGTCAAAGGCCAATGTCAAGGTCACTAGGTCAAAAGTCATGATATCAAATGAAAGATCTCGTCATAAGGAATCTATATGTGAAATATCAAAACCTTAACTCTTATAGGTTAAAAGTAGGCCAAAGGTCAATGCCAAGGTCATTTGATCAAAAGTTATATCAAATGAAAGGTCTGGTCATGAGGAATCTATGTGAAATATCAAAACCCTCCCTCTAAATTCAAAAGTAGGTCAAAGGTCAATGTCTAGGTCACAAGTCATGATATCAAATGAAAGTTCTGGGCATGAGGAATCTATATGTGAAATATCAAAACCCTACCTCTTATAATTCAAAAGTGGGTCAAAGGTCAATGTCACTAGGTCAAAACTCATGATATCAAATGAAAGGTCTGATCATAGAGATTCTGCATGTGAAATGTCAAAGCCATAGTCTCTATAGTTCGTGAGATATAGCCCAGATTTATTATTTTTAAAAGTAGGTCAATCTCCAAGGTCAACGTCACAAGGTCAAAACTTTTGGTATCCATGGAGAGGTCTTGTGACAAGGAATACGTAAGTGAAATATAAAAGCCCTATCATTTACCATTCAAAAGTTATGGCCAAGGTTAAAGTTTTCAAAAGTAGGTCAAACTCCAAGGTCAAGGTCACAAGGTAAAAATTTTTTGTATCCATGGAAAGGTCTTGTCACAAGAAATACACAAGTGAAATATGAAAGCCCTATCACTTACCATTCAAAAGCTATGGCCGAGGTTAAAGTTTTTCAAAAGTAGGTCAAACTCCAAGGTCAAGGTCACAAGGTCAAATTTTGTTGCTGTGTTAGATTCGTCTCATCATGGTCTATCACCATGTGAAGTTTCAAGTTGCTCCACAGTTTTCTCTCAACGGACCAAAACACAACACTTTAACCAAAATGTTGACGCACTGATGGACGGATTGACGGACAGACAGACAGACAGACAGACAGACTTCGCCATTTCATAGACTGGATTTTGCTACCTATCCGGCCAAATAAAAGTCATCATTATAATTTCTGTGAGCCACTATCAAGTCTCGAATCGTTAAAGTTTTACTGGCTGAGGTTTTTACTTAATTTTTTAACAGTAATGATGGGTGTCAGGCTATGGGGTCTATGTTTTTGCTGGAGATGAGACTGCAAATGGTACTTACTTATCAATAAAGCTTTCAAAAAGTCAAGAAGTTGAATATTGCACTATGAAATATCTACACATGTACCTATACAGTAAGTTAATATCTCTCCAAACATTGAAAGGGGTAGGGCCACAAAGCCCGATATTGGCCCTAATTTTGAACATTGTACTTCATAGAATTTTTAACTGTTATTTGACATTTTTAACATTCTCTACTGAATCACGAATCTATCTTTTCTAAACGTTGCGTTTATCAATACCTTTAAGCCCTTTGAAAACACCAAAATAGGTCATATTCCACGAAATTGACGCAAAAACTGCATATTTCTATTAAATTAGCAATGGCCGCATGCATTAACTAAGATGGAAAATTTATATGTGAAAGATTATCATTATATCCTTTTGTCATAAACGTTTTGTCTCAGTTAACGCATGCGGCCACATTGAATTCTTCGATAAAAGACAAAATTCCCAGCAATTTTCGCCATATTTTGTCAATAACGTCAAAATGACGTCACTTCATGACGTCATTACAGTTAAATGGCACTTTGTTTGGCGATATTTTTCTTTTAATGAAAAGCGGTAAACATTCGTGTATTTTCATGAGAGATATCAAGTATTTCTCATAAAATTTATTTCTGGAGAAAAATCGAGGGCCAATTTACGGGTCTCGTGGCCCTACCCCTTTATCATATAAAATAATGATTCATGTATGCAATGTATGATTCTATGAACTTACATGGAACCTGTCATGTACCTGTAATTTTTTAGCAGCTTCCTCTGTTCTTTGTTTTAATAATAATTTCTGCCGTACATTTCGTAAATGCATATCAGCTAACATGGACGCCCTTTTTATCACAGGGTCGGAGGTGGACTGTAATAGAAAAGTCAACACTGAAATACTTCAGACATTTGGAATGTATCTCAATTCTTTTTAGTAAGAACATACGTGTAGCGTGAAGGTATAGTTTACACTGAATTGAATAAATTCCACAAACATGATTATTAAGATAATATAATATTTCATTTTTTTAAACATACCAGAATAATAAGCGTGGAATCGCTGCTATTATATGATACAGCTAACGCACCACAGTGCTTCTTAAACTCTGTATGAGCATTCTCTTCTTGACATCTGAAAGGTAAAAAAAAATCTTTATGGGCAAAATTAGTCATACTAACTGTAAAATAATGAATCTATCACCAGTTGTGAAGAAATCCTGCATGTGTCTGGATATGTTTATAGAATGTACCGTGAATAGGCTTGCAGAGTCAAAGACTAAAGAAAATCCTCACATAAAGGCTGATCATAGGTATCCTTTATCACATCTTGTGATGATTCCTTTTCTACCATATAAGCATATATTATCGTTTGAGCCAGAAGATACATTTTCAGAGTAGACACTAAATAAAGAACTTACGCTTCTTTTAAATCCAGAGGCACATCTATCACCAATTTCTGGAAGGAATTCTTTGACACAGGAGTACTGAAATTGATTATATTCCTTAAGTTCTTTGAATCTGAGATGTATTATTAAACAGTAAATGAAAGAACTAAAACTTTTAAAATAAACATGTACCTATATATCCCAAATGTGACAATTCAAGGATTGCCAAATAATTCTTAGACATTTAAACACTGTTTCATGAAAGAGATGAGCAAACAAATTCTTGAGAATTTCACTTAAGTTTTTTCAACCTCTAATCGGCATGCATTACCTCGAGTTAGCAGACCTCACTCTGTCTAGAGGTACTATATCTGTGTATGATGACTCGTAGCCGGAATATTCAATAACGGCAAATTCTCCTTTCAGCATTTTCAGCTTGGCAGGCCACCAGCCGGAATATTCGTCCTCTGCGGCTTTGGTATATACCTATATATAATAAAATACTAGTGGTGTAACGATATATATATATGTACTCGTATCGCGATACAGAAGCTTGACGATACCTATCACAATACATCTTCCATTCAAACGATACGTAACGATACAGTATTTTTTTAACAAAATGAAGCACAGTGTAACAAATAGAGATGTAATTTTTTTGTATCATTTACTTATAATGCACATTGTGCAAAACAAATAATATATCCCTATCACCATGTGACTTGTGAGAACCCTCTTTATACTGTTAAGACTAAACTGATGCAAGTATGTTCAGTTTTTCTTTGGATTCAAGTGTTGGATTGGAAAGAAAAGTGTATTGTGATACGTATCGTATCAGGAGCCTTGTATCGTGATACGTATTGTATCATAATCTAGTGTATCATTACATCCCTATAAAATACATGTATTTATTTTGTACATTCTGTCTTTTCAATATACAATTCTGTATATCAAAACAGAAAATACATAATAAGCTATTATGTGGGGTGAATTGATTGGTGAACTCGTACTGAATCAGAATTCAAACTGAGACTTAAACAGGTAACTACATGTATATTAAGTACAATGTATTTAGAATAAGAAAATTCAAGAAAAGCTTTTTCAGACATCCCCCCTTTTTTAAAAATTTATATATATACAAACCTCAACATTCTCTCCCTCATGGAAGTCAGGTCTATGTGCCTGATCTTTGGGTGGAAGTCTGACATTGTTAAATCTGACTCTCTGCTCAGGTTGCCAACTAGAAAAAATTTATAAAGCAGTTATTATTTTGCATTTACATTGCTAGTAGATTTCCTATTTTAAATGCCTATGAGACATCTAGAATTATACATGTATTGCAATTGTCTGGACTCTTTGGGGAAATTACTAGTGCTGTATATTGAAATATTTTTTTCAATACAATACATTTTGCTTCAATACTCAATATTTTCAATACAATACGCATTTTTTCATTTTTCTCAATTAAGTCATAAAAATGAAACAATAAATGGAATTTGCAAGCGCGGATCTAGAGGGGGGGTCGGGGGGGTCTGGACCCCCCCTGGAATTTTCGAAGCATAGTTTGATAACGCTTATAAATATACATATTTCATAAGATTAAGTCCCGATTCCCCCTTTTTTTTTTGTTATAACATTTGAAAAATAACATGAATTTGTATTTAAAATCTTTCATTTTTATTCATTTTTGGTCCACATTTCAAAATTTTCCCGGGCTCGCCTACGCTCGCCAGATTTTATTGCATATACCTATCAATTTCAAATGATGCTTACCTTTGCAACCCTTATACATTGTACATCTTTGTCAATAAACAAGTACAATTAACTGAATAAATACAGTAATAGAAGATGCAAATAGTATTATTGTCTGTCCTTTTTATTCCAACTCTGACAAATTTTCGCTGGCTTGCTACCGCTCGCCAGAAGACTGTTTTACATATAATTTGATTATTAATCAAGAACAGCGCGGTGGAAATTCACGATTTTCTCCTTGCTTTTCAAAAAATTAAGGACCAATGAATTTTAGGACCCCTCCTGGAAAAAAATCCTGGATCCGCCCATGATTTGTATGTTGTAATCATTGAAAACATGAGAAAACAGAACAAAAATAAACAACAAATGGATGTTTTCCATCAATTCAAAAACAAATAAAAATCATTCCAAGGAATGCATGTGTCGCCTGCGAAACATAGCGACACTTAGGAATCACTTTTAATGTTTTATTTAGGGTGTGACATCCAAGTGTAACAGACAGACAGACGGACAACGGAAAAAGTGATCCCTAAGTGTCACTATGCTTCGTACAAAAAGGAATAAAAAGATAACAATGGCAGTTATGGAAAGTGTTTCTTTGTCTGCCAAGAATTCTGGTTGGTCACGTGCAAATTCCGTGAATTGCGAATTATATAATACATTCATGAACACTAAAACTAAGACAGTCATTTCTTATATTTACATTTTTGCCAAATATTAGACACCCTTTTTTGCACGAACATCGCTTATACAGAGAATTACAGCATCAGAAGTATTCTAACGTTGGTAAATTCTCCGTACGCTCAAAACTGGAACAAAATGTCACAATTGCAACCCGAGATTTATTGGAACATCATTTATGATCATTCAGACAAAACTTTATTTGAACTCATAAGTGATAAGAGAAGGTTCAGAAGAAATTAAAAATAACCAAAAAAGAAAATAAAGGTTAAGGATTTTATTTGTTTATCAAATGTATTGAAAGTATCGATACTCAGCATTTTTGTAATGATACGTATTGAAAATCTCGAAATATTGATACTCTTCAATATTCCAATATCAATATACAGCACTAGACATTACCAGCAAGTTTCATGACGGTAGGTTCGATAGACACTCCATTATGATCTGGAAATGATTTTCAATAATCAAAGTCCTAGGACCTTGACCTTTGATCTGACTTATTGAATATACCTGTATTTCTGGCAAGTAGGTTTAGTACACTCTATTATGATCTGGAAGCCATTTTCAATCATCAAAGTTTTGTGATCTTGACTTTTGACCTCCAAAATACCAAATCAATCTTTGAACATGTTGAACCACGGGCAGTAAGCATATAATGCTTCATTGCAATAACACTTATCATACTGGACTTATGGTCAAGAAACCTATTGTTGACACCTGCCCATCTGAAATCAAATTGAGAGTCAACGACTCAAGTTTGCAAGTTTTCCATATCTCCAACGATTATTTTTTTTTCATTTTTGAAAGTCAGTACATTGAAAAGAACATGCAAATTTCCCTAGCATTCACATGACACTGGAAGGTAAAACTTACAAATCATATCAAATACATCTAATAGGTAAGTTTTATACAATTTTGTTCATGTATCACCTACCCTTAGACAAATTCACCTGAAAATGCCCATGGGTCAGATGGGTTGCGTAAACCCTGCAGTTATCTTTTATGCAGGTGCAAAGAGGTGTTATCAAAACTATCAATGTTTTACACAGATTTAACTGATCAGCTCATAATAAATTGAAAAGGTGAAATGAAAGGTTACTTACAAGCAGACCTCTCTACAGCATCAACCTAAATTAGCAATTAAATCCCCAAAACTATACTGAAGGTTTAACGTCCCTGATGTTCAATATAAAATAAGCTCAAGTGATACTCACTCATTCTCAAAGTAAACAGTCACTTCATCGTCATAAACATTCTTCAGAAAGGCCTGTGAAAAAAAGATAAGAAAGATTTGTGGAAATACAATGTGTGATTGAGAGAAGTTATTTATACCCTGATAATACTTGGCGCTTCCTGTTTATCTACAGACTCTCTGTAATCTTTGCTGCTGTATAAAACATATAGGCAGATATAAAAGAACAAGAGGCCCAAATGGGATATATTGCTCAAAAATAAACAATGTACTGGTTCTGAAATTCATACAGTAAGAACTGTCATTTGCCATGAGTCTTATTTTCACCCCATTTAGAAAGGAGACTGATTCACTAAGTATTGCATTCACCCTCATGACATTGGACGAAAATTGCAAAAATAAAACGGGGTAGAAAATTTCCCTGTAAACAATAGTTATAGATAATAAGATAGCTAAATTCTTGGAAACAGTCCAAAACAAAGAAAGGTCATTGTACAATGTAAGCATTCACAGCATCTTGATTTCACCCTAATGTATTATGTTCACCTTGTGCTCTGTACTTACCCTGTATGCTTTATTGCTTAGGCAGGGTTTTTTTTTATTTTGGGGAAGGTGCCTGTGCCTGTCCCATTTGGGAAAATTTGCGACATTTTGCTAAAATTGGGAAAATTTTTGTACAAATTCTCACCAAAGTATAACCTTAAAGTATCATTTATTAACACTGATAATCCATTGATTTGCTTGAACTGAACATGGGATGAATAAAAAACTTTAAAAAATGCACTTACAGGCCTTGAAACTCGTGAAAATCTTTGGTTGTCTTTCGGGCAACCTGCTTTGAATATCAGGTTGCCCGAAACCATTTTTACTTGCCCGAAATCATTGAACTGAAAAACTAAGCTGTCATTCTATATTTCCACTAATTTGAACATTTTACATAAATTCAATTTCTTTTTCAACAAATTCCTCATTTAAATCATCAGAGTCATATTCAGATGCATCTGTTTCTAAGTCTTCCTCCTGCTCTGTTAACACATTCTCTCCTTGCGAAAAAGAAAAAGCTAAATTCATTTGGAGATGAGATCAGGTGACCGGAGACAGTAAGCATCTCCTGCTTCCCAGCAAAACCCGTGCTATGTGCCAATACAGAAATCAAATCAAACACTGCCAAATATTCCGGGGAAGTTACTCTGTGTAAGAGAATGGACCTTATTGTTTTCTTTTTAGGTGGTTCAACACCTTGAATAAATTTCTACATCACTGTAAAAATACCGATTTATCATGCAGGAAATTAACAGCCAGATTATTAAATTCGGGTTGATAACGGACCGTCGTACGAAAACTTTAAACCGATTGTGAAGTCTGCTATCTGAAAACTCCTAGTTTGTCTGAGTCTGACTTAAAGCAAAGATGCTTTAAAATGTTTATTCATAATTTCATCGAAGTAAGCATACATTGAATGTCTGAAAATAGGTCGTCAGTCGGACGAATTGGTCTCAATTCTAGGTCGTCCAACAGGTAAGTAGGTTGTTTTTGACGATCGGACGACCGCGAATTTCGAGCCCTGCACTTAGAAATAGGACATTTTGTGCTGACTTTCATGTTTTGGATCTTATTTTCTAGGATGATTTTTTCATAATTCCTCTTTGGGAATTTCAGGGTGATTTTTTGGGAAAAATAGAGGAAATTTGGCATTGGGAAGGGGCCGAAATTCGGCCCCAAAACAAGGGAAAAAAAAAACCCTGGTAGGTAACGTTTGGTCAAGATGAACATTACCGGTATTCGAAAATTTGACATAAATGTACAATGATGTATTAGTATACATGTTTCTTACCATTATTTGGAGCACCTATTGAAAATTGTGGTAACAATAGGAATACAATAGGGATTTCAATATCTAAAAATATCTAGAGCCATTCAACTTGTTTATAATACTTGTCAGTTGACATCAAAAAGAATTAATTATCTTGACTTGATGATCTTATGTTCCAAATAAAAGATCCTACTGTTTTAAGTATACAATATTCTGCATTTTCCCAATAAAGTATTACTAAAGCAAAGAGATATGACCTTTATCACTAACCTCTGACCTCAAAACAAGATGTGTTTGTTAAATTGTGATTTAAGATGAATGCTAATATTTTTGTCCCATATGCCTTGTCACAAGGAAGGGCATGGGAAATACATAATACTCAAAATTTATGGCCAGGGTCAATGTTCTGAGTAGTAAGTCAAATGCTCTAAAGTCAAGGTCATAAGGCCAAAATAATTTTGGTAGCAATAGAGATTTCTTATCACAAGGAATACACAATCATGTGGAATTATGATGAAAGCCCTATCGGTACTTGTATAGCTTGTAATTCAAGACTTATGGCCAACACACTGGCCAAAGTAAGAGATTTACAAAAGTTGATCAAATTCCAACACAAGGTTAAAAAATGTTCATACCAAAAAGAAGGGGTGAGAAGTTACATGTATAGCCACTCTGGTGGCAGGTGTAGATGACATTCACCAAAGAAAAAAGTTTCATGTTCAACAAAAGTTCCATAAATGGTTATAAAGTTCTTAAATTTCTACATTGTTAATACATGTTGGTAAATTTCCTAAATTTCAAACCTTTCTACCCTAAAGAATCAGTACTGTACCCCAAGCTCTTCCTGAATGTAGCTGAGCATATCATCGACTGGTACCTTTAAAACTATGTGAGCTCTGAAGGAGTGAAGGTATCTGATGTTGCCAGTTGTCTTTCATTTTTAGAGGTTTATTAAATTATTTGTGGGTATTTTTGCAGTAATTTAATGTCTATCATAACAGAACAAACTTTCCAGAGAAGAAGTTCCAGTACTTAATTATTAATAGTTAATTATTGGATTCTGAAATTAATTAAATGAATTTGAAACTTACTTTTGAAACTTACTGAATATGAAACTTTGAAATATACACTTACATGTACATGTCAGTTCGGGAAAACTCAAAATTCAGCAATGTTGTCAAATTTGGCAAAATACTGCCGAATTTGGCAACCTTACAGCAAAAAATCAAGACTGAAAATACAGATTTAGTGTCTGATTTTACATTGGGTGTAATGGGCAACTTCTTAATTCCTCTACAAATTTTTGCTTCACTGCTCCAAATGGATAATTATTAAAGAAACTGGCAGCATACATGTATACATGCCGATTTTTTCTACTTTAATGCTGATTTATTGTTCTGTGAAAAGTTGCTGAATTCTGCAACCTAAAGTTGCCAAATTCAGCAATTAGCGGTTGAATTTGACAATGTTGCTGAATTTTGAGTTTTCCGAACTGATGTAAGTGTACATAATTATAAGTTCAACTTTTTTTCTCTTGCATAATTTCCTTCATACAAATGTTAATATAAATCTCAATTCCGTGGTGATTATTCTTGCTACATTATGCCAAAAACAGTGGCGGATCCAGCGCCCCCTTTGCCGGGGGGTCAAGGGGCGAATTTTGCCGATTTTTACTGAAAATGGGCAAAAATATACCTGTTTTTGGAAAATTTGGGGTCAGTGCCGGGGGGGCGGGCGCCCCCTCCGCACCCCCCTGAATCCGCCACTGAAAAAAATCTACACACAGTCATGAAATTATTTAAAGTAACACTTTTACATGTACATCTGATTTCTGAGTCAAATATAGAAAAAGATTGGGGTGAATATGCCACTTCTTCATAATCTCATTTCCCTTGATACACTGTATTTATCAGCAATATATCTATATCTTTATCATTTTATCATCATCTAACACTCTAGTGAAAAATGTGTAACTCGATTCCTCTCTAAAGTGCATGTATGTTTTCGTGATAGTTGAGATAAAGCATGACTCACGGCTACAACATTCCGTCTATGTTTAGTTTATAGCGGTGAGTCTCAACCAGACGATAAAAATAGATAAAATATGTCCATGATTTACTCAATTCTGAGATCATAATGTAAAATAATTTCAAATGACTATATACAAAATGGACAAGGGTCAAACTGGACAAAGCGAATGTGAAAGTAGACCGGCAACATGACGATTTCCAAGTACAGACACGATAAATGTAGAGGCCAATTAAACTTTTATCTTGAATCAAAATACAAAACAAGAATGACATACAAATCCTTTGACATCGTATTTTATCAATCTATATCTTCAAACTGGAAAAGAAAGTCTATAGAACCTAATAAATACCTTATAATATGCCCCATTGGTGCCGCGCACCTCAACTACCAAGTCCTCCATTTTGGATACAATGCATGATGGGAAATTCGGATTTTTTTTTCGGGCGACATTTTTTTCACTATTCAGTTTTCTTCATCTCTTTAGTACGAAAGCTTATTAGTGCCATTGGGGGGGGGGGGGGATAATAAAAGTCGTTCAAACAAGTTAATAAGTCGTTCAAACGAGATAAAAAGTAGTTCAATCCAGATAAAAAAATCGTTCAAATCGTTACTGTAATAAGTCGAACAAGATAAAAATTTGAAGTTTTCTACCGTATAGCCGTATTAAACATTTTCCTTTTCTTGTTTCGATAGAGAAAAAGTGTATTTAAAAATTATATTTATACAGTATACATCATTTAGCTTAGAACATGTGATATTTTGGAAAGCCGCATGCGCGGATCTAGCACAGGGCATTCTAGATCTAGATACATGTATGATGTAGATCTACCTCAGTTTCAGAAGGGGTCCAAACTTGACCAGCTCAATATTGGTAATTTTATGAATTAAAAAAATCTAGTAAGAGTCATTATGCCCCTATGACACCTTAAGGCTTCGCTCCCTTTAACAACTTCCATATCCATGATTGACAGGGGCAGGGCCTTGATTAGTATATAGTAAGTATGATGTTTTCGGTGGGTTTTTTTTCAGATAGTTCGAGTTAAGCTTGAAATGCTGCATACAACGACTTTATATAAAAACAATGCTAGATGTCGAAGTTTAGAAAAAAAATTTAAATGTCCTTTACGTGTAACGATAAGGCGTAAAATCTTCGAAATCTGGAGAAAAATTTTCATAAAATTTCTCAAATGGAGACTTTTGAGTATAAATGTTGCTATTTTGTATAGAAATAGATGAAAATCGGAAAAAAAATTTCATAAAATATCGCCCACAACCCCCCCCCCCCCCCCTTCCTCCCTTGAAACTACCTAAAATGTATTTTCATAATACAAATTTTCTGTAAATGCGGAGTTGTGTTTCGAAGGGGGTGGGGAGCAATATAGTCAATTTACGAAAATGCGATTGAGCGGGTAGAGGTTAAGGAAATATTTGAAAGTAACGAAAATTAGTAATTGGCATTAGATTCGCTTTCGGCAAATATTAATAGTTTCGAATGAATCAATTTTCAACACACACACACACACACCCTCACACACACACACACACACACACAAAGATTGTTGTTTACTTTTTCACGAACAAACTCCTTTATCTTACTTTTAGGAATGGAAAATTCAACAACCTCTCGCAATAAGCAATATCAGTGGCGGATCTAGGATTTCAGAAAAGGGGGGGGGGCCGTCGAAGACGAAAAAAAAAGGACCTCCAAAACCTGAAGCTCAAGACTGGTGATTTTAATTAATAAGTTTGGGGGGGGGGGGTCATTCCAACTGCATGTTGCATTTAGAAGATAGAGTTTCTTGATACGTTTACTTAAGTTTATAGGTATACTGGCGAGCGTAGCGAGCCGGAAAATTTTAAGATTTGAAGTTTTCTTTTTTTTGTTTTGGTTCAGTCATCCATACATGTATATATATTATTCTAAATTGGCGAGCGGAGCGAGCCAGGAAATTTTTGGAATAGATGGTTACATATTGTCATAAGATTACAATATATCTCTCATTTTCCATCCTCTTTTTTTGTTTGACCAATTGGGGAAGGTTGGGAAGATTAGGGCATTGCAACCCCACTATCCACCTGTCTAAACTGGTTAGATCGGCCCATGAAAATGAAGCATTTGGTAATTATTCAAGTGTTAATTTAATTTTGATTTTTGTATATGTTTATGACATATGAATCCGTTCAAACACGATGACAAAGAAAGTTCAAGACAAAGTGAAGACGAAAATAGACGGCTAATGAAAAATTAAGTGTGACGCGCGAAGCGAGCCGAAAATTTCCCCACAAGTAAAGAGATTAAGCATAAAAAGAGTATTGTGAATCAATAACTTTGGGTGAAAAAGGGGGGGGCCCGGGCCCCCTGGGCCCCCCTCTAAATCCGCCACTGAATATCAATTAGCGTTGACGACTCTAGTACCAGTCATTCTTGGAAAAATGCTCAAAACTTCCTCGGTAACATTCACAAAGTATTTAGAAAATGTAATTATGGTAAATGTAAAAGAAATATCCTTTTACATACTGAAAAAGGCTGGTTCAAACTATTTTTAAAACGACGGCGTTGTTTGTTGTACAACGAAAGTGAGAGTGAGTGTTCGCGTGGCCGCGTGTTTACGGTTTGATAAATCCGGAATATAATATTTGGAGAAAAATCATGTTGTAGCACAATAAATCTAATTGAATCTTCTCATTGTAGCTCATTTTAACATTTCGATCAACAAAGCAAAGCGACCGATTGTTAGACAATTTTCTACATATCACTCATATATTATTTATATATAAAAAATAGCAATTCAAGGAATGCTTGTGTCGCCTGCGAAGCGGTTTGATTATCATTCTAGAAAGTGGATCAAAATTATTGGTATCAGTAGAAAAGTCTTGTCAAATGAAATACATTTGAAATATCAGACCTCTTAATTACAAATTAAAAGATATGGTCATTCTCAAATTTTCAGAAAAGAGTGTCAATCATCTAGGTCAAGGTCATTACGTAAAAATTGGTAACAAAAAGGACTCATCATAAGAAATATTAAAGATCTATCATCTACCAATTAAAAGATATATACAACCTTAGAAAAGAAGGTCAAATAGCTAGGTCAAGGTCACTAGGTCAAAAATTATGGTATGTGTAGAATGGCATTGTTACAAGGAAAATACATGTGAAATATCAAAGCCCTATCACCTACTAATCAAAAGATATAGCCAATATTACTTTTCTTGAAAAGTAGGTCAAATATCTAGGTGAAGGTCACAAGGTAAAATATTATGGTCTGTGTAGAAAGGTCTTGTCATAAGGAATACACATGTCAAATATCAAAGCCCTATCACTTACCAATCAAAAGATATAGCGAATCTTATCTTTTTTCAAAAGTAGGTCAAATATCTAGGTCAAGGTCACAAGGTCAAAAATTATGGTATGTGTAGAAAGGTCTTGCCACAAGGATTGCACATGTGAAATATCAAAGTCATAACACTTACCAATCAAAAGATATATCCATTCTTAATTTTTTTGAAAAGTAGGTCAAATATGTAGGTCAAGGTCACTAGGTCGAAATCTATGGTATGTGTAGGAAGGTCTTGTCACAAGGAATACACATGTGAAATATCAAAGCCCTATCACTTACCAATCAAAAGTTATTGGCTGTGACACCCAAAGTGTGACAGACAGACGGACTGACAGACGGACGGACGGACGGACGGACGGACAACGGACAAAGTGATCCCTAAGTGTCGCTATGCTTCGCAGGCGACACAAAAAGGACCCCTACTAATTTTTTTTATATTAGAGACACTTGATGTGAAATAATTTCAGGACACTTTTATAAACTATGAACTATAATCCATTGCATTTTGGGTCGCATTGACAATCCTGGTATGTGAAGAAACTTGAGATGGAGTCAACCCCCAAGAATGTCTGAATTTTTCTCTATTTTTCTGCCTGGGTTGATGCAGGGAATGGGGCACCCGTGATCTCTTGTTGTCCAAGGAATTTGTCATCTACTGATATTTTTCACACGAAAAATTAACAAACAAGCGCAGATCTAGAGTGAGTGTTTGAAGGTGAGGACACCCTCCAGGCCCTCCCGCTAGGAAGTTGTCAAAACTGCTTTTTTCCGACTTCTTTTACCTATTTTTTTGTTTTGTTTTGTTTTGTTTTTGTTTTTTTTGTCCCCCCCCCCCCCCTTTACCCGACCCTGAATAGCTGACCCACTCCGCCCCTGTAAAACTTTTCTTGATCCATCCACTTCCCGAGGAAAATCTTATCTTGAACTTTCAAATTGTTGACAATGATTGCACAAGGAAAACTTGAAATTGACCATATCTTTTAATCGGTAAGTAAGAGGTCTGATATTTCACATGTGAATTTCATTGACAAGACTTTCCTACTGATACACGCCCCCTCTAAACTCAACTCCTGTATCCGCTTTGAAGTATTATTTCAAAGTGATAATTTTGTAAGTTAATCTAAATCAAGCTAGGTGGCAAGCGGTAGCGAGCCAGCGAAAATTTGACTCAAAACTGCCAGAAATTGAACCTACACATAGACGTTTGAGCTTCAGATGCCACCAAATTGTTTCATTTTTTTCCACACTTTTTTGGGGGAGCCCCCTGAACCCTCACCAGTGGGAGGGGGAACCCCTACCCATACCCTCCCCCGCTCGGCTCTTTGGGCCTCGCATGCTATCACCATCAAAATAAAGTGTAATCAAGTGTCCCAGCGGCACTTGGGGTTCGGGATCCGCCCCTAGTCGAATATATTTTAAATTGTAGTGATTACCGGCAGTCATGACTGCCGGTATACTGTAATCAATCGTGACATACTTGCACGGATAAAATGACTCTTGGCAATATGATTGCATGGTGGACAACTACAAAATATGCAAATATTCGTCAAGGTTATTCTAAATCTGTACATAAGATGCTTCCATCAAGTCCGCTGAAGAGTCTAGATGACTTGACAAATGAAAGTCATATCGTATCAGTGCATTTTCTTCCGAAAGATGCATCGAAAAGTCTTTGTACCGATACGTCCTACAACAAATCACAGATCCTCGGAAATTTCCGTAGCTTGAATCGGAAATAAAAACGGAAAAGCCCGGAAATGTGCGATTGGTCTAACAAGAATAAAAATCGTTTATTCCATTTCTTTCTTACTAGAATTTTACAATATTTAATGTCAGCTAGCTGCCGGCAAGCTTTTTGTAAAAGCTAATACTTGTTTGTATATTGCTTTTGTTTTAGTCAATGAGAATCGACACACAATAATTTGAATAAACAATGTACAGGTCGGTTATAACTTATGAGGGGGTGGACAGGGTGAAGGGACGGGGAGGAAGAGGCGAGAGGAGGGGGGGGGGGGGAAAGGTACGGAAGGGGGAGGTAAGGGAAGGGTGAAAAGGAGGGGGAAGGGGAGGTAAGGGGTGGGAGAGTAGTTCTTTTTTTATACTTTATACAGTCTAAATAAACATGACTCAATATTTTGTGGTTCAGTAAAGATAAGATTATGACATAATGTAAATTAAGGCTATTCTATTAAAAAAAAAGTTTTGATGTATCATCAGCTACAGTATTCAGTCGTCTGGCAGACCCAGTATGTTTTTATATTTTCTGTTCTATTTAGTGATTTCATATTTGCGAACTACGCTAGATATATTCTTCTGTCATCGAATGCAGCGATTTATTTGTCCCTTGTCCTTTCTCGAACAAATTTAAGATACAGAGAGAAATATTCTTGAAACCGTGTGTACATGTTACCATTTTGAATTTACCGCCCAGGCTATGACTTCATTGAAAACGTTTGCGTGACCAAAACAAGAACGTTGTCTATGTCATTTAGAAGCTTAGGAAAAGATGTGTTGTTTTGATACTGATAGGAAATCAGTCAATATTTTGATTGATTTTGCCTTTTCGATTAAGATGTAGAGGAAAGGTTTCTAAACTTTAAATATAACTCCATAATTATATGAAAATGTCATCAGACAGTGAGCTTGATGAATTCTTTGACGCCGAGGATTCCACCCCACGACCCTCGGCCACTACCAAATCGTAAGTGACTCACTTGAGATCAGTATATTATTTCAGAGATATTCAGGATGATAAATAGAAAAATCATACTTTTTTTTTACAAGAATGACAATTTGTTTTATCAGTTAAGAGCATTGATTTGATTTTGCATCAAAAGTTCAGAGGAAGGGGGGGGGGTGCAAAACATCCCAGCATAGACACTTGGCGTGTGAGAAGTTTCGGTTACCCACTTTATACTTTCTAAATTCTCTATGTCGGCGTGATGTCACACAAAGGTTCAATTAGAGATAAGCATGGAGACGTTTCGAAAATAGTTGGGGGGGATAAACCCGGTCGGGCCGGTGTTTATCATAGAGCGTAGTATATGGAAATAGCTTTATATCTCGAATCTAACGTTTATATGGTAAAATTGTTTATATACAACTAAAAATGCCAATTTAACCAGTACAGCTTGCAGACAACTTGCGGCAGCCATTGTGGAAATGGAAACGTTGTACATGTAATTGTATCAAATGTAGAGAATGTCGTTATGTACATTTATTGGAAATTCTTTCTTAAAGAATTATTTACAATAATTTCAAATCAAAAAGGAAGGGAAGGGGGATAACTTGGTTCATATTATTGTCCTTGGTTAAAAAGAATTAATATGTACTGTATTTGTAAGCAATGGAGAAAATGGTGAAACCTCCCTTATTTTCACCAAAACTCCCTTAACTTTTACATCTTCATGAAAACTCACTAGCCCGACCGCCAAGGCTACCAAATATTTCTTCCGGAACCAAAATTTGCTGCTGAACTACATGTAGCCCACCTGGCTAGTGACTTTTACTGAAATGCAAGGTTCTCATGAAAAGTCGACAGCCAGCGATTTCTCGCCTCATACTTAAGGGTAATATTGCAGCCTGAAAAATTTATCTGCCATGTCTCATTTTCTATCGCTTGTTAAGTATGAAGGTTTATTTATTTTATTGAACATGTTCAAAAGGAAGTAATGTTTTCCTGTAGAATCTGTTCATTAAAAAATTGTCCCAATGTACACGATAAATATTTCCGTAACCACAGTGCGTTGTTTTCTGCACGGCGTGACGGGTTGTTTTATGGTAACAACTAATATGCGAGTATAACATGTTCAATAGAACAATTAAATCTCAACTGAACATTGAAATGAATAAATTCTTACAAAGATTTTATAACTAATGATCACACACCACCATAATAAACGGCTGGCCTTTTAGCGTGCATGATACAAATAAGTTCTTTTACAGTATTTTGTCTTTCTTGGTCCATTTTCTGTATGTAAAAAGCGTATGCGAAATGATATGTATACATTCATTGTAATATTGAGTCTATTGATAATGACATTTGCGATGTAAAAAGTGAGCACAAACCACTGACATCCACAAGAGAAAGGACTGAATGTTGGTTTAACTTCGTTCGATTTTATGTATACTCTATATACAGTTTATTCTTGTTTACTCAAACTCGGATAACTCGAATTTCCGCTTAACTCGAACTATCTCTAAAAGTCCCGTTTCTCTTCCATTTGCTTCTATGCATTTTACTCCTGATAACTCGAATTCCGATAACTCGAACTTTTCGTTAAGTCGAACTAATTTTTAGGTCCCATAACTCATTTTACAATGAAAAATCACCTCGATAAGTCGAATCACAAATTAATTTTAATTTGTATATATACAAATCAATTAATTATAAGGAGATCGGTGGACAGATAATTGATACTTTCTTTTTATGGAGTCGCATTACGTAAATTAAAGGTAGCTTGATGTTAAAAGAAGACAACACAAACGTTTGTGAACGATGATAGAGAATGGGACAACACTTTTAGTAAATATCTATTGTTGGACATATATTCAGTAAGTCGAACTCCTGATAAGTCGAACTTTTTCTGATGGTCCCTTGAAGTTCGACTTATCGAGAGTAGACTGTATGTGTGAATTTTGGCCTACAGTACTTAACAGAGGCTATCTGAGGAAACAATTGATCTTTATAGCATTTTGATATTTGTTCAATGGCTAGTGATAATTTTTGGTGGCAAGTAGATTTTTGCACTAAACTAGCCCGGTTGGCTAGTGGTTAAAAAAAGTTTTCATGAAGACTGCAGTCTCCCTAAGCAGGGCTCTCGATCAACCTAATTTGGGGTCCAAAATAGTATCTTTTTTCCCAATTTATTGACCATTTTTCCCAATTTGACACCACATGGAAAATTTAACAAAATTGTTTAAAAATTATCATTTTTACCATTTTTCCCAATTTGACACCACATGGAAAATTTATTTAAATTGATTAAATATTCTCATTTTCAAGTGAAAGGCATATTTTAAAGGTCCTCGCCCCCGTCCCAAAAATGTGTGTGAGAGCCCTGCTAAGTAAGTTATTGGTCTGAAAAATTGCTGAAAGTTTGACTAAATTGGTCTTCACTTAAATGATACCAGTCCCTACTGACAATCATATACATTTTGTATTAATTTTCATCGCTCATAAAAGATACAAAAATGTATCAAATCCAGCCTTTCAGAGATAATTGGAGTAGGATTATCAATTTTGAAATACTGAGGTATGGTATGGTTATGACATCAGTCAGCATTGACTGAAAGAGAGTAATTCATTTTAAGAATCTATCAGAGATTTGCCTCCAGGATCCATTTTAAGGCATCTGGGAAAATTCTTTATATACATGTACATGTACATGTATGTGCAGATTTGAAAAAAGAAACTGAAGCTATATTGGTTGTTTCAGTCTACAATAGTGCTTCACCCAAATGAGATAAATATTTCATAAGACATTGACATGAGGGACTTAGTAAGTATCACACTACCCAATACATGTTATAACTATTACCATATTGCAGAAAATTTGATTAACTTTCAGACTAATTGACACATGATTTATCATTATACATGTAGAACTACCCTCCAAAATATATCTGAGGAGAAGGATGCTCTTGACAGTCTGGACAGAGATGAACAAAAACTGCTACAGCTCCGTGTAGAGCAGGAGGAGAGGTAGGTCGCAACTAGTGGGCGGATCAAGAAAATTTGTATGATATTGATATTGAATTTTTTTTACATATAAATGGCAGACCAGCATTTTTTGGCAAATTCAAGGTGGGGGGGGGGGGTGCTTGCTTGGAAATGTCTGTCCATCCGTCCGTCTGATATTCACTTTCAATATATGACTATTGTTTATAAAATACACAATGATATGTAAATACCATCATTAAACTTGCAGTGATGGTAAATTATGATTCAGAACTATGGGTCAGGTCATCTTCAAGGTTAAGGTTATATACCTGACGTATCTTAGGTCAACTTATACCTGTATGGCTGTTTGATAGAAATCTGATTTTCATCATAAAATTTATATGAGACCTATAAAATTGGAAAGCACATTTGACTGGAAAAAAAATTACAACTGCATTTACATTTATACAACTAATTATTAAAAAAAATCATTATATTCTAGGAGGAGGCAAGAGGATGAAGAGTATCAAGCCAGGTTAATAGAGTTGGAGAGCAAGAGAAGAGAGAAGGAAGAGAAGGTAGGTATATCTTGAAGTTAATGATTCTCCGATGGCAAATTTACAAGAAAAAGAAAATTGACATTTGAGTATGATAATAATGATGGTATTAGGATTTGTTTAAAACTTCAGATAGAATTTCCTGTATAAGGCATCTCCAATAAAAAAGGTTAATAATTGAAAAGTCTTCATATGAATGTGAAAAATTATTTACGTTTGTTGAGTGTGATTGTATATTGCATTTACATGTACATGTATTGAGTTTCATTATGTATCTCATTTTCATGCTAGCTAAGAAATGAATAACATGTATAATTTCAATTTTCCATATGTAACTTATTTTTATGCCAGCTAAGATATATTTCAATTAAACAGGAGGCACGAAAGAAAATCCGAGAAAATGAGAAAAGAAAAAGAAAGCTGTTAGAAATGAGACAAAGAATGTCGGATAACACTATGGACTCACCAGATTATGAGTCTGACACGAGTGAAGAAAGCGAAAGTCAGGAAACGCAGAGTCAAGAACTCGACTCCGACACGTCAAATGAAAATGTCGAGAATAACGATGATCCACAATTAGACAGTGTTACAAAGAGATTGACATTTTCTGAAAATATGAATTCGTCACATCCCGATAAACAACATTTGCAAAAAGAAATTCCAATACTAGTGACAGAATCGTTTGACGATAATAATCCAGAATCGGGCGATATTGTCGAGGAGGTCATAAAAGAAACAAAGGCATGTGACGATTTTGATATAAACGAACCTGACATTGTTAGAAGCACAAAAACACGAACTCCTCCAAATATGATGCTCCCTGTCGACACATATTCCTCTAAGTCACCAGAGTTACCTCCCCCTGGCACAGTAATACCACCCGACTCACTTGCATTACCAAAGGCCCCTCCCAGGCGAAGAAAGAAAGGAGACAGAAACAGTGATGATGTTTGTATAGCACTTTCACATTTAGTTTTATTGATGGGTAACTATTTGGTATTTTCCATATGCAGGGTTACTTCCCATTTGAGACAGGATCTGATGTAAACTAATTCTGATGTTATGACTTTCTATTGAAATCAGCGTGATGTTTTTGGAATTTCTAAAGGAATTTCATAGCATCATAATGCTTTTATGTCAGATACTGTCCGGAATGAGAAAAGCAAAATGTATATAATTCTAAAAGAATTCTTATACATGTATTGTCCTTTCACATAGCAATTAATCTTTTTCATGGCTTAATTAAACTAATGAATTTGCATACTTTAATGAAAAGTCAATTAAAAAAAAACATTTTGTATATTGAGACTGATTGATATTGATATTTGTACAGAGATTTTCATGTAGTTTTAGTATAATGAATGATATGTACCTCTCTTACTACAGCTATCAAGTGAGTCCAGTTCGTTAGACTACAAGAAGGCTCCAAAGGGTCTGTCCCCTTCTTCACCAGCAGGATCCCTGGGGAGGGGACCAGGAGAAAACTCCCTAGATCTCAGGAGCTGTCTGGGAGGCAGGCGACATATCAATGCTGAGGTAAGCTACAGTTTGTGTTTGACTTTTTAAAACCTCACTTATTGTGCCAAAATAAAAATGTGTATCAAAAGCATGATACATGTATAGTGTAAAAAAGGGAAAATGAATTCAAATTTCTCATATTGCACTGAAAAGAAATGTAGAAAGAAATTGTCATTATGAGTTTCGTCATATTTCAGGAGGCAGAGAAGAATGCCGTTAATTCTGACTACGATTCACCTGTACACAGAATTACTCGTAACTCCTCATCCCTGGGGAGGGAGGAACGTAAAAACACAGACAAGGAGGAAACTCCTCGTAAATCCTCCAGTCTGCCTAGAAAGTCCTCCAGCGTATCAAGGAAGTCCTCAGAGAGGGAGTGTAGGAAGTCCATAGATAAAGATGGCGCTTCTGGTGATAAATCTTCCAATCAGGAACTCTCTGCTGGGGTCACGTTACCAAGACCAAGGTCAAATTCAGGGAGACTGCTAACAGATGAGGTAAGGCTGATGTAATAAGAATGAGTGGAGAAGTAATGTTGTAGAAAAAAATTTCCTTTGATTTATATTCGATAAGTGCTCGTTTTGACCCAAATATTGGTCTTATTATGAATAATTACCCCAGTACGGCTGTAGAATCTGATATAGACCAAGTAATTTCTACAGAAAAAATGTTCTCAAATTTCGTATCTTTAAATTTCGGCTTCTTCATGGCTGATTTTATGCTTTGTTCTAACAGTTCCTTACTATTCATTGTTTTAATTTCTCCCTGTATATATGAATGTATATGAATCAATAATACATGTATGTTTATCTTTTAGGAAATTTTAGAGTCTGTTCTAGTGCTGAATCTTGATACGGGAGAAAAAGTCCCGCTGAGTGTTGCGGAAGACAAAATCCCTCAGGGTATGAACCCCCTGGCATTGCATATCATGAGGCTGACGAAAGAATATCACAGGTTTGTGCATTTTAGAATACCCTATGTATGTTAGTGACTTGTTATTTGTTGTTGACTAGTTTTAATCATTTCATTTGAAATACACAAATTAATTGCTTCTAAGGAAATACATGTATGTGTTGTCACAGTGTGATTTTACCACCCAATATGTGTATCTTAACATTGTATGCAGAAAAATGATGTAGATTGCTTTATTAATTCTGCTTCCTTGGTGAAACTATTTTAAATAAAATGATTCAGAGTATTAAAGTTAGTGCTCAGATGATGTTGATGGTTGACATGGTATGAAAAGATTGAAACTGAAATTAAAATCTCAAAGCACAATTGACACACAAATGGTCATCCCCTTTGTAATTTTCAAGTTCAAAGTGAAGGAAAGATTATTTTGAAATTAGGAGTTGATTTTATGCATGTACAGTACATATAGATTGTTACATAATTAAGCAGTCTGATAAAGTATTAATAGAAAATTGTGTTTTACAAATGCGTTAAAGAGGACAAAAGAAGGAAAAAGAGATGTAATCGAACTTGTTGAAATTTGCATTTTAGAAATCACAGGTTTGAAATTAGGTATAGACTACAGGCTAAAATCAAAAGGCAAGTAACAAAACAATAGTGATTGCAAATCTTAACAAACCTGCACTGTGTTACCCTAACATGTTTAAACTGTGTGTGTTAAATTGTAATTGACAGTCCTTGCAAGTGCTTCAGAAATATGTACGCCTGTAAACAGTCGCATCTTATTTTCAGTTTTACAGGTTGTATTTGAAAAAAACTTGGGTCCAAGGGTGAAAAAAGGATGCATTAAAATAAAATTATAAGATTTTAAGATTTAAAAAAGAAAATCCTATTAGCTACTGTACTTTGACGCTTGGCTATCTTTTATATTATTTTCCAGGAAATCCCATTTAATTCTAAATTTCACCCTGAGATGAGGGATAATGAATATTCAGTCCAACATATTTTTTTTCCATCATGATAAAGTAAGGATATTGAATAGAGCTTTAAATTCACCAAGTTTTATTTTTCTCCAAATGTAGGTAGGACACTAATTCACCAAGTATGAATTTGCCCACATATACATTTTCTTAAGACATCCTTTACAGAGTGATATGTATTGGTTTTATCAGATATGCCAATAAGAATATATATGGTGCGACAAAAGCTCACAGTCACGCTATATCTATGATCTGGACCGATAAAAATCCCCAAATGTCCAATATTTCATGGAAGCTTTCAAGAACTCTGCTTTATTATAATTTGATTTGCCCCATCTTGAATATGCCCATCATGGCTCAAGGCAAATAAAACGAAAATGAAACTTGGGCAAAAATGTCCCTGTATACAGTAAGAGAGACGTTAAAACTATGAATTGAAATTAAACATGTTCCGGAAGATTTTAAGTGAATCTCTATTCTCTGATTTATAGATATACTGTACAGTACAAGTATACACGTATGTAAGTAGGTCACACACGTGGATTTTGTTAGGCTAGGATTAGAATGCTAGTGTATAGAATATTTACAACCTTGGAGTACGTCAGTATAAATTTAGACATGAATATAGTTTATTTGGCAGTGGATACATGTTTGTGATGTCATTTTCGCAAGAAAAGTTTTGCAAGGTTGAAGATAGTAGTTTTAACATTGGAATTAATACGCTTTTGGTCCATTATTGTGATTGTAATACTTGTGTATTTTATTCTAAAACTGACACATGTGGGAAGTAGACTACATCAGTGTCAGTATTACCATACATTAGATTTTCATAACATTTTTGTGTGTAGCAAATTGAATTTTGAATTCAGAAAGTAAGCTTATTTCTTAATTCTTTGATAACATGAAAAATTTTGAACGAGTGAAATTTGTTCTCAAATATGGATAACATATTTACCCCCCCCCCCCCCCCCCCCCCCCCCCCCAAAAAAAAAAAAAAGTTGGAAAAGAGTGTAAATATGTTAAAAAATGACTGATGTTTACACCAAATGATTAGAAGTGATTATCATGTAATAACAGTAAATCCTTACAACAAAGAAAAGTTTGATAAATTTAGAATAGTCGAAAAGATTTTATGATTATATTGGTTTGATTGAAACTTCTAAATAATGTCTCATTGATTTAAACATTGTTGTTGTCCCCAGTAACTGTGGATTAACTAACTTGACAAGTTTCCTGGATTTAACAGTCTAATTTTACTTATAATCCAAGTTATTTAATCATATATACAAGTAGGATATACTACAATATTACATGTAATATGTACATAAAATTTACAAATGTATTATCATTCATTATATTGTATAGAGTACAAGTAACTTTATCATATATTGGTTGATGTCTGTAACTGAGGGGTCACCAAATGTCCAACATCATAATTATTATAATAATGTACTATTTCATTATGACATCATAATAAATGGCCAGTCAAACAATGCTTTGACGGTACATTTGACTACCGGTATGCCGTCATAATGCATTAGTTTTCCAATAAGTGCAATAGTGATCCAAAATTTGTTTGAAACTGAGATATTGCATAAATACAGGCTTTCTACTGTTCCTACTTTTTCCTACTATTTCCTACTTTTCCTACTTTTTTATTTTGATCCTATTTTTTCCTACTTTTTCTTCAAAACCTCCTACTATTCCTACTTTTCATCTCAAAAGTAAAAAATTACTTGTTTCACTTATCATCGACATCTGATTCCATATTTTCAAAAATTTCGGGCTCGCTTCGCTCGCCCATGCTGTATATTTTGCATGAAAAATCAATCTGTCCTTATTTATCTCAGTCATTTCCTCAAAGATGAACATTACCAGTCTACAATCATTGCATACTGTGATATGTGTGTCATACTTACTGAAAACTGTCGCTAAAATTGATGGAAAATTTCCTACTTTTCCCCTATTAATTCCTACTTTTTCCTATTTTTCTCCTACTTTTTTCCATTGACTACTCCTACTTTTTTCCTACTTTTTCATCAAGGTAGAGTAGAAAGCCTGTAAATATGAAGGAGATACTTCATTAGATGTTGTCAGTGAGAAATCAACCTGAAGTATACAGGATTGCTTTCATCGTGACATGACTTTTCAATTCATTCATGGAGGAAAGCAAATCTTTGACGAATTAGTACTTGAAATTTATACAAAAAAACCCTATATATATGCAACTTATCATTCGCCCATCTTTTTTTCACACATTATAAATGAAGATAATTTTTTTGAATTTGTGCAAGTAGAACATAAATATTGCATGTTTATTATCAAGACTTCACCGGGCAGTTGAAATATTAGCGTGAGGAGGGAGTGGATACTATTGTGAAAATCCGGTAGTAGGAATTACCGAAAAGACAGCATTTACCGAAAAGACATGGTTATTAATCGAAAAGACAGAAATTTTTACCAAAAAGACCATTGTAAATAAAGAAAAACTTATTCTATTATCATTTTGAGTAAAAAAAAGAAGATAATTCCTAAAAAAAAAAAGTTGTCATTTTACTGCAGCTCAGCAGGAAGAGGTTCAATTGAATATCAAGGCTGTATCACAAAATTTATTTAGTTGAAAATTTTAAGTGTCTTTTCGGTACAATTTTGTGTCTTTTCGGTAAATATATCCGTCTTTTTGGTAATTGCCGTCTTTTCGGTAATTCTTAGTACCCATGAAAATCCTTACGTATTGACATGTGTAGGTTATTTGAGGATCTAGAGATGGGGGTTTATTACATATTTATGGCATGACGGTTTATTATCCAGACTTCACTGTACAAATATTAGTGTGAGGAGGGAGTACATGCTATTGTGAAAATCCTTACCTACTGGTACGTGTAGTTAATATGCGGATCTGGATTTTACACAAAATTTCTAGTTTAAATATTGTTTTATGTATTCATGGGGATTTTGGGTAACATGTTTACTACAATTCCAGTTTGTGTCTGTACGATCGTCTGTCAGTCTTTTAGAATACATTGTACTGAATTTTTCATGAGAGACAATCCTTCAACAGGACTAAATGCTCTATGAGGGAATTACACATTTCGAAAAAGTCTTAGATTCATAAAGTTCATCTTGTCACATGAGAAAAGAGATAAACAATTTAAAAAAATGCATATCACCCAAAGTTTTAAGAAGATAAGAATATATGTTTTACATTTACATGTCTACATGTATGTTGATTATTGTGGGTGGTGTTAATTTTGCAGTGAATATTGTGTATATGAGGTATTTTATGGTGTGATACAATTCATATATCATATTTATTTTCATCATACCTTAGAAAATTTCGAGTGTAAATTACAATTTACAAAGAATAACTTTTTTGTCACCAGCCAAGCCAAGTTTCACATGGGGATTATTTTATCAGTGTTTATCTATGGAAGGAATGTCTATCACATAAAGTGCCAAAGAGGATAAAATCAGATTTTCAGGTTCAAAATCATGACAGGCTTCATTGATTTACTTCAGAGCACTCTAGTTTACTAGTATTGATGCACTAGTACATGCATATCATAGAATTGTTCATATTTAATTTAAGCCACCATTTTACTTTCATCATATGAAATAGATCATTCACATGTATCTGCAGGAAGAAATTATGTCAGCAAATCCAAGAAAGGTTTAAAAAATAACAAAAGAATCTCTAGTAGATATCTTCAAGCTATACATCATAAACTAACATTTGTTGATTTATATTTATGCCTCCCTCCCCTTTCTCCAAAAATAAGAGCTATAGGACAAAGTATTGGTCTGAAGATGACCTCATATAATCATTGTGACAAGAGGACGATCTTTATTAGTAAATTACACAGCCAATTGTGCCTCACATGAAATTCATGTGAAATTACATGAACTTTACATGAAAGTTCACATGAAATTTATGTGAAACGAGCACGAACATGAAATTTACATGAAATTTTTCACATGAAATTCATGTGATGATTTTAACATGGATGTTTCCTGTGAAGGTCACTTCGAAAAATTCATGTGAAATTCATGTGAAGGAAATTTATGTGAAATTCATGTGAAATATTTTTCACATAAATCTTACGTGAAATTTATATGAAATTTACATGAATTTTCATGTGAAATTTACATG
The DNA here is from genome assembly GCA_028142955.1 of Pinctada fucata. Lineage (NCBI taxonomy): Eukaryota > Metazoa > Mollusca > Bivalvia > Pterioida > Pteriidae > Pinctada > Pinctada fucata. The sequence continues at coordinate 18,344,587 of AP027105.1, forward strand.
ATGCTCATTTTATGTGAATTCCATGTGAGGCACAATTGGCTGTGTACTCAATCTGTATCAGTCCAGCCATTCTATGCAAGGTCATCGTATTATGACATCAAGGTATATAAGATCTCAGACAGGTACAATGTACGAACATTTGGCGATTTGGCAATTGATTTCCAAGATTAGAGTTCAAAGGTCAAGGTTACAATCACTTTCTTTGGGATCCAATTATCAACCCTAGGATCAGCAGACTTCCCATTAAGTATTAACATGACAAGAGGTGATCATAACGTGTCACCTTAATGATATTGAGGTAAAGTGCCAAAGGTCAAGATCACAACTGCTTGCATGTAAGTTGCTGATGAGCCTTCCGCTCAAAGTATCTTGAAATAAACTGTTAGTAACTGTAAGTTAGTAAGTAAAGTGTAATAGACAGGATACAGTAATGGCGGCTACCCCAAGGATCTTCAAACTTGCAAAAAAAAGGATCTACATATTAAGATAATAGGTCAGGGTTCAAGGTCATAGCTTTAAAATAAGTGGATGACAGGTATACGCTGTTATATTGTTTAGGATTTTGTGATCCTAGTGTTTGATATAAGTTGTAAAAAATTATTGTGAGAAAACCCTTATGGTAACAAATATACAAAAAAAAACTAAGCATAACTTCGACTGTTTTGAGAAATTCACTTTTTGAACATGTTCCGTTAGCTTTATCTGTTAGTTTAAATTCACCCTCTTACTTTATTGCACTTCTTACTCAATTCCAATAATATTATTTCTAGATACTTTTTCAGACCATTTCTTATGAAATGATTCTTATTGGGTAATTCTATGTACATAAAGATGAAATTTTGCAAGAAGTTGCTTGGCCTGATGAACTAGGTTTATAGTTTTTTGGAAAAAAAAGAATTGTAGATTTGGAAAATGTTTGACAGAATAGTCCAATCTGATGAATCATATGTTAAAAAAATCTTATAATCGAAGAAGTCTAGTTGTAAATTGATATGTAACATATGAGGTTATCCTCAGAAGTTAAAGAAATGTGTTACTTTTCTTGATGTGTAACTCTGATGAACAACAGCCTTATTGAAGCTAATTTCCTCATTTCTAGAATCTTTATTATAAATTTGAATACTACTGTCCTGTTCACTAATTCCAGAGCATCCTGTTTTCCCGGTTTTCTGTAAAATATGATAATGTCATCTTCCAAAAAGATATCAATTTTATAGTTCTCCTTTAGTCGTAACAGAAAATACCATTATTTTGGCTGTGCGTCAACTAAGTTAGAAATAGGACGGAAAATAAAAAGTCTACGGGGATTTTCTATAGTAAAATCGCTGAAAATGTGTGACATCGGAGGTTTTGACGTCACTGTTTACTATTGTTGACATGGAGAACAATATGGCGGCGGCTTGAAATTAACATGGGAATTTCCCGTAGACATTTTATTTTTTCATATTGCGGTTTGAAGGCAGCTGATAGGGTAAGTTGAAGTTAATTTCCAGTTACGACTAAAGGAGGTCAATTCTCGGAAACAATAATTTATAGCATAATTCTTCAGACGACAGAATAAATCGCCCAAACAGGGTGCTCTGGATTTAGTGAACAGGACAGTAGTATAGATTTTACAAATTTTCTCACTTAGGCATTAAAGTTCAGATTTCTGTTCCTAATGTTTTCCACATATCCAAGTTTGATTCTTTAATAACAAGTACATGTACATGTATATACACTTTCTTAGTTGTAAGAGCAGTTCCATAATTAAGAAAAAAATTCTAAGTTTCTTTCTTTTCCCTACCCAGCTAGAAAATTGTTTCTAAATAAGAAAATCTAATGAATTTTGTCTTATTATTTCAATTACCTTTATTAAAAATATTTCTCAAAGTGAAATTTTTAAATCGTGAAAGTTTAAATTTGCAATTAGAGGTCTCAATGTATTTATTTTTGAATAATTTCATCCTCAACAATGGCAAAATCAAGTGCTTTTCAAAATGACACTGTCTCACTATTGCTATGTACATATACTGATTAAGAGATGTACATCTAAGTAAAGAGGCTGAGGAAAATATATGTATTTTTACTTAAATTGAAAAATTTCTATATGACACATTGACTTTGATTTTAAATCTCTATAATTAATTTGCCGATATAAAAATTGTATATCTCTTTCACTCTAAAATAATGATATGTATATATATTTCAGTGATGTCGGAACTTCAGGCAGCAAATCTGACAGAGATGACAGCCAATCACTGTCAGGAGAGCACGGGGTCAAGAAAAAAGGGTATGTTCTTACTGTATATCAAGGTCACTGTCACTGATAGACAGCCAATCACTGTCAGGCGAGCACGGGGTCAAGAAAAAAGGGTATGTACTTACTGCATGTCAAGGTCACTGTCACTGATAGACAGCCAATGACTGTCAGGAGAGCTCAGGTCAAGAAAAAAGGGTATGTACTCACTTAATGTCAAGGTCACTGTCACTGATAGATAGCCATTCATTGTCAGGGGAACTTGGGGTCAAGAAAAAAAGGATGTGTTTTCATGTTATGTCAAGGTCGCTGTTACTGATAGACAGTCATTCACTGTCAGGGGAACTTTGGGTCAAGAAAAAAGGGAATGTATTCATGTTATGTCAAGGTCACTGTCACTGATAGGAAGTCAATGACTGTCAGGGGAGCACGGGGTCAAGAAAAAAAAGGGTATGTATTCATTGTACATGTTTGTCAAGGTCACTGTCATTGATAGACAGTCAATCAGGTGAACATTTGGTCAAGAAATTCATTTTACATGTATGTCAAGGTAACTGTCATTAGCATGGGGTCAAGAAAAAGGAAAAATAATTATATGTATGTCAAGGTCACTTTCATTGATAGACAGTCATTCACTATCAGGGGAGCATGGGGTAAAAAAAGGGCATGTATCCACAGTATATCAAGGATATATACTATTAGACAGCCATAATGGTCTAGTAAAAAAAAGAATAACTATATTCTCAAGGTCATTTTGTGTTTTAAGGCAGTTAAGGTCATTTTGTCATGGCAGATAGATAATCACATTTGGGGATCATTGATTTAAAAAGGTACATGTATGTATTAATAGTATGTCAAGATCGCTACTTCATTTAATTTATACTAAAGAAAAATATGAGAAATGAGTAATTACCAAAAATAATGTTTAAGCTGTACTTCAAAAAGAACAACATCTAAATCTTGGTCACAAGTTCCAACTTCTAATCTAAAGATATTTTAATTCTAATTGACTGATAGTATAAAGTGTTTTCTTATACTAAAATAAAGGATTGCATTTATGTATAATTTCAGAATGAAGTTAAAGAAGTTCTTAGGAAAGAAAGTCAAGAAGAATGTGGACAAACTCAAAAATGCTGCAGACCAAGGTTTGTTTGAAGTGGGAATATTTTACACAATAAAAAAAAAGTTGTGTCAAAGTTATTTTGAAGAGGAAAATTCTTCAAGGACTAATAATGATGTTTTTCCTCCTTAACTGACTTTAAAACATAATGAATCATTTTTTTTATAGTTCTATATGGTGACGAGGAAGGTGTTGAAGAGGAGGTAACTGTGGATGGAAAGATTTTTAAGGTAAGAGAGTTCAGACTCCTTCTCTTTAGTTCTTGCGTCATTTAAAAAAAATCTCCAAAGAGTCGTACATCTGACCTTCAAACCATGTTGTATGAAAATGGTCTGTTGAAATAGACCCAAGAGATTTTAGATTTGATTTTAAAACACTCTGTTTAGCTGAAAATACTTTTCTGAGGTTAGACTTCTCTTTTGCCTATATGAGTGTATACCTGTCATATTTGTCCGTATCATTTTAAAAAGGTGATGTCCTAATTAATTTTGTTTCCAGATTAAAGCCCATCACAAAGGATCTGCTGAGTTTAACCAGCTACGTATGTTACAGGATATGAGTGGGGTTCACACGGTGAGTAGAGACGATAGATTGTATGTTACAGGATATGAGTTGGGTACACACAGTAAGTAGAGACGATAGATTTGTGTATGCACAATTAATTTAATCTTATCTATTGTATAAAAGCCTTACATGTACTTGTATTTTAACAGTATTAGCACTTCAAGCAGTGTGCTTATTAAAGGCTGCTAATATCAATACTTGTGGTGAATTATAATTAAAAAAAAACAAGATATGAGCACTATAACTACAGGATATTATGTCATATTTTAGTCTTATTGCATGTACTAGCTATATCTACATGTATGATATTATTGTGTTAAAATAACAACTCGTACAGGGTATATGTACGAGGGCTGATTGATATGTTGTGAACCTCGTATTTAAGGATTTGAATTTTATCAGACATTTTGCATTATTTTTCTTCATAATCCCCTTCAGTATCTATACACTTTTGCCACCAGTGTTTAAGGGCCTCAATACCACTTTTAAAGAATTCCTTATCTTGACTGGTCCGAAAGCCATCAACTGCAAGTCATCATCGGACTGAAAATGGGTGCCAGAAATAGCTGCTTTCAGTTTTGGTTATAGATGAAAGTCTGATGGAGCAAGATCAGTTGAATAAGGCGGATGCTCAATCAAATTAAAGCCACAATCATGAATGGCTGCCATGGCAGTGACAGACTTGCAAACAGGGGCATTGTCCTGAAAGAACAATACACCTTTAACTAGTGAGCTTTCTGCGGCACATAAGTTTATGTGTCAGATATCATAGTATGTGCCATTGATTGTTTGTCCTTTTCGGAGATAATCTATCAGCAGAATGCCTTCTGCAACCAAGAAAACCGAGGCTCACAACATATCAATCAGCCCCCGTATATGCATATAGCAAAGGTAAGAAGGGATATTATTCATTGAATTCCACCCTTAAAAAATATCTGGAGAGAAGTTACAATCTTTTCAAGTGTTTGTTAAGACACTATTTCTAGTCAGATGCTTTACAGTAATCACTCTAGGGCTTTAGTTAGTATTCTCATCTCATTTGGTATACTTTACGATTTCATTCCTACATGTATTAAATGACTGTACAATTTTGTTCTAGACATCGAACAGAAATACTATCAATAGATTTTTCAGAAACTTTAGGTAAACATAGATGTTGTCTCTAAAGAGGGAAACACTTTTAGACTTGTTCTATAAAATGCAAATGCATAGGTATGGAATGCCATTTGGTCGTACAGGTCAAATGTCAAGGTCACAGTTAAAATGGTGATGGCACATGTAGTTATAGTGGTAGAGGATATTCTGTAACAGCTGTAATATTTCAATTCTATGGCACTATTTATCAGGAAATATAGAAGTTTAAATATAGATATTATGAAATTTTTGTTTTCCGAAGTGATGAAAATCACATAACTCGTGACCTCTTATTGGAATACATGTACATTTTGTAGTATGTTGAGAAATGATGGAAAAAGAATGGGTAAAGATGTTGTAATAATGATTTTAATGTATATTATTGTTCTTTCAGGGAGCTATATGGACCATGAAGTTTTCACCATGCGGACGATTGCTGTCCACAGGTGGTCAGGACCACATGCTCAGGATCTGGGTTCTCAAGTCGGCATTTAATTACTTTGACGAGATGCGGCAAAGATACGCTGATGGTAAATTATTGAAATCTTCTCCTATAAAGATTTGATTGAAAAATGATTTGTCCCTTTGACAATAATATAAAATCTTTTCAGTTGTTATACTTGTTTTTCATCCTTAGTACATCTTATAACATGTATGATTTGTAATAACTCTATTTACAGTGTCAGTATCCCCGCTCCCTCACATGAAAGTCTTATTACATGTATGATTTGTAATAACTTTAAATTTATTTACAGTGTCAGTATCCCAAGCTCCCTCACATGAAAGTCTTATTACATGTATGATTTCCCTCACATGAAAGTCTTATTACATGTATGATTTCCCTCACATGAAAGTCTTATTACATGTATGATTTGTAATAACTTTATTTTTAGTGTCAGTATCCCCATTCATTCACATGAAAGTCTTATTACATGTATGATTTGTAATAACTTTATTTCCAGTGTCAGTATCCCGGGCTCCCTCAGATGAAAATCTTATTACATGTATGATTTGTTATAACTTTATTTACAGTGTCATTATCCCTGTTCCCTCACACAAAAGTCTTATTACATGTATGATTTGTAATAACTTTATTTACAGTGTCAGTATCCCTGTTCCCTCACATGAAAGTCTTATTACATGTATGATTTGTAATAACTTTATTTTCAGTGTCAGTATCCCTGTTCCCTCTCATGAAAGTCTTATTACATGTATGATTTTTAATTATTTTATTTCCAGTGTCAGTATCCCTGGCTCCCTCAGATGAAAATCTTATTACATGTATGATTTGTAATAACTTTATTTACAGTGTCATTATCCCCGCTCCCTCACATGAAAGTCTTATTACATGTATGATTTGTAATAACTTTATTTTCAGTGTCAGTATCCCCGGCTCCCTCACATGAAAGTCTTATTACATGTATGATTTCCCTCAGATGAAAGTCTTATTACATGTATGATTTGTAATAACTTTATTTTCAGTCTCAGTATCCCCGGCTCCCTCACATGAAAGTCTTATTACATGTATGATTTCCCTCACATGAAAATCTTATAACATGTATGATTTGTAATAACTTTATTTACAGTCTCAGTATCCCCGGCTCCCTCACATGAAAGTCTTACTTCATTGATCTCTGAAAACTCAGGTGGAGATTTCCTGGTAAGTATGGTCATCATAAATCGCATATTAATATGAATCAAGGCAAAGCCTTTTTGTGCGAGTGGAGAGAAAATAGATATGATTATATAAAATAAAAAAAGATCTTTCTTTTTTATTTTGACTATATTGTATGATGGTTTATTTAATTATCTTATCTCACAAAACTTTCTGTTTGATGATTGCCAAAAAAGGTAGTATAAGGCGAATGGAAACACGGAAGCATTTGTAAAATTGATCTAGACCAGCAGATGAACATTTTAAGGGGGGGGGGGGGGGGCTTAAAATATGGTTCTTTAAAAATATGGTTCTTTATAATTCATTTTTATTTTGTAAGAATAATGTTTAGGCTAGCTGACAATGCTTAAGAACAAAAGAAAAACAAACATATTCCGACTTCTGACAGTACGAAACCACCCGAGACGAGAAAAGCAATCAGAGCGAAACTTCTCGTTTAAAACCGGAAATGTCGGATTTCCCATGGTTACGCCGCCTTGTTGATGCTTTATGGTTACCTGATTTACGAAAAATATTTTCAATAAATTGAACTTATAAACAAAAATTGAGTATAACATATACGTCTACTTGGAGTCGAAAAAAAATTTAAATGGCAATATCCAGCATCTCTGCAGGAACTCTGTCTGCGAGGGGACGAAAGTTTTTGAAAGCATAGTAATACATTCTCATTCTTTGATTCAGCATATTTTCTCAATAAGATATGTGTATACGCGTTCCCATAAGGGCAAGCTTTGCTCGCTATTAAACAATGAAGCTGAGGTCAAAATGTCCTTGTTTGTTCATTTAGAAATGAAAACCTCAACAATTTTATTTTCTAATTTTTTGTGTGAGGAAAGTATTTTTTACAATACTTGATTAATACTCAAGTGACATTGAGATTATTTTATTATAGGAGCCATCAGTGGAGGATGAGAAGGATTCCCCCTTCATGCCACGCCCCTTTTGTGTGTACAGGGGTCATGCTTCAGATTTATTAGATGTTTCATGGTCCAAGGTATGAAAATAAATAAACAATATTGACATACATGGATCACTTTGTCTAGCTGTCTTTTTTTCAATCTCTTTGTCTGGATATTGTATTATTCACATACATGTACATGTAACTTATTTATTTGCATTATACTTCCATCGAAGTCCAGCTTGAAGAGACTCATCATCTGATAAGGGTCAAGGTCAACATTTAAGATCAAGGTCATTTAGGAATCTCACAAATGACAGGGACACAAAAAAAGTCCCGAAAAATCCATCTAACTGATTAAGGGTTGTGTAGAAAATATGTAAAGAATTTACATCCTTTATACTGTACATCCTTATACTAAAATTTTAAGACTTGTTGAAAGGAAATTGTGGACGCAAAAGTTAATGCCTTAATTTCTCCTTTTCCTTTCAGAATTACTTTATTCTGTCTTCGTCCATGGATAAGACAGTTCGCCTTTGGCACATATCACGTAAAGAGTGCCTGTGTATATTTCAGCACATAGACTTTGTTACAGCTATAGTCTTTCATCCTAAGGTAAAATTCAAAATGTTGGCATTTATTAACATTAGAGGTGAATATTGACATTTTGACTATGATATTACATGTAAATCAAATCCCATGTAATACCATGAAGTTTCATCTTATAATTATTTTTGCTTTCCATAATGCTTTGTATTTTCATGTGTAATATCTTTTATTGCAGTCCAGACTGTAGCGTGTTTAGTAAAATATGTTCTTATTGGGCATTGAATTAAGCATAGTTTTGTGTAAATTTATTACATACTTTTTACAATGTTTATTACACATGTAGTAAATTTCTTCACTGGCTCATGGTTGTAACAAAATTGAAAGAAAATTGAGCAATTACTGTTTTAGAACTCTCTTTCATTATTCATTGCTGATATCACATTGTCTGTACTTATTTGATATCAAATACATGTAAATGTATCTGTTTACAGTCTTTCATTTGCATGCTCAACAAAAGTAATTGTCTAATATTTGAATACTAGTAATAAATTTCATTTTGATAGGATGATAGATATTTTCTGAGTGGGTCTCTTGATGGGAAGCTGAGATTATGGAACATACCTGAGAAAAAAGTTACCATGTGGAACGAAGCCTCCAATTCATCAAGTCTTATAACAACGGCAAACTTTTGTCATAATGGAAAATTTGCTGTGGCAGGCACTTACGATGGGAAATGTATATTTTACACTACTGAGGTAAGAATGTCTATTTTGTTAACCTAAACATGCCAATTTTTATAACTTTTTAACATTGGAGGAATGATACTGAATTTGAATATTTACATGTATTACCTAAACTTTCAGAAAAGAAAAAAAATGTCAGTAATTTAAAATATGTGCTTATACATGTATTTTACCATTTATAGCAACTGAAGTACTATACACAAATCCATGTTAAATCAACTCGAGGGAAGAATTCCAAAGGCAGCAAAATTACAGGGATCGAGCCATTACCAGGGGAAGATAAGGTAGGAACTACTGTAGATACAATGTATATCCTCTGTCACCTTTTATGTGATTTAGAATGTGCTAATCTGTATACTTTCTACTTCTCTTTTGTGTCCTTTATTTATAAATGATTCAATGTACTGACAAGTCTAATTTTAATACAACAAGACAGTGTTGTATTTAAATGTTTAAATGTACTGAAAAATCAAATAATAACAAAACAATAAAAACGACAGTCTCTCTCTCTTTTCATCTTGAACTTCTCTCAGATACATTATGTATGTAAATGAATATGTAGGTAAATTTGTTAGTACTTTTATGGTAAAAAATGAGTTGGTTTTATATTTTGAATTGAATAATTTTCAGATACTTGTGACCTCAAATGACTCCAGGATAAGACTGTATGACCTCCGTGATTTGACCTTGACCTGTAAATACAAAGGATGTACCAATAATAGCAGTCAAATCAAGGCCAGTTTTAGGTAAATTTGTAAATGTGACGAAATATTTGTGAAATTCTAGAGCTTTGATAATATCTAATTTTTGCAAAATTTTGAAAATTTCATGGTATATCTGCATATTTTATTTTGCATATGCTGTAATTTTATGATTTACATGTGATTTCAGCCCCAAGAGTAAATACATTATATGTGGCTCAGAAGACCATTTTATCTATATCTGGAAGACACAGCATGATTATTATAAATTTTCCTCGGCACGACGAGACAGGAATGATTACTGGGAGGCCATTAAAGGTGTGTATAACATTGTTGTGTCCCCTGGAAAACTAGGTTCCATCTTATGTCCAGTATCTATTTATCTGTCCTATGAAGGTCAAGCTAGCATTCAAGGTCATTTTTGTGTTGCCTGTGAAGCATACCCACACTTAGGGATCACTTTGTCCATTGTCCATCTGTCTGTATGACTGTCACACATGGATGTCACACCCTATATAGAAGTGATTCGTAAGTGTAGCTATGTTTCAGAGGCGACACATGCATTCCTTGGAATGATTTTCAAGGTCAAACAATTATTTTTCCAGAGCAATCAAGCTTTAGTTAATAAATTCATTCTGTATTATACAATATCATATCAGCTATCATAGGCTATAAATCAAGCTAAGCTAAGCTGGTCAAGTGTATTGTACATGTATCCATGACTCTTAGATATCTATGATTCTATGAAAGTACATGTATGTATTATTTGTTTTGTAGTTCACAATGCCACCGTGACCGCAGCAGTTTTTGCACCAAATCCAGCGCTGCTGAAAAAATCTGACTTCTGTGAGGCAGCAGAGTCCTCTAGTGACAAACATGAAAACCAAGAGCAGATAATTGTGTCTGCCGACTTTAGCGGAGCTATTAAAGTTGTTCAGAATCGAGCAGTGGGAACCAATTAGATGTGATATTAGATATTGATATTTTTAGAATTTTATCTCTTATAAAAACAGAGGGATCTTGTCATACACCTTGCTTTTATGTAGAATTTTATCTATAGAATACACTGATGTTTACGTTAATCTGGGCTAGTTTTCAGAATTGTGGCATTTTCTAGATAATGTCTCGGGTTTAAATATGATTGTTATGATCATGTACGCTTCTTTCTATACAATTTTTGAAGACCATTTTCATTTAACATCACACGGTTTGACATCACACCGTTTGATGGCTTTTTGCATAAGTGAAATCATTGAGGGCGAAGTCAAAACTGTAGTTACGTTGTCATAGTCAAAATTCAAATGTATCGCCACATGATATGATTTCTGACTTTTCTAAGTTTCTTTCTCTTAGTAGAAATGTGAAAAACGTCTATTTGACAATCTGATGCCAAGTTCACATTATAACAAGCCACAGAATAGCGTTACATCACTGTTTGAATTCTGCTGATTCATATGTCTGTATGATATATGGACTGTATATTTATTTAGCGATTTTTACTAGAACAAACTAGACCAAACTAGACCTTGTTTAATTTCCGACCAACTATGCCTTCATCTTACAGAATAACCATAATGTATTCTCACGAACCTTATATACATGTATATATAGTCTCTAGTCTTGGTGCTTATTTAGCTTTACAACCGATATTTTACCATTTTATTCTGTTGATATACATGTATTATATAATTTTTGTTATCGTTTGGTATGCTTCCAGATTTTGACAGTATTATTACGTTCATTATGTACTTTAGTGTATGTTGCTCAATGTTTGTGAAAGAGAATGGAGTAGTTTTGATGTAGGAGGAAATATTTTTTCCAGAATCGGCATTCACAATTACACATGCATTTTTAAAAGGTATTTGAAATCTTTCCTTTGTTTTTCTCATTTTTTTTTCATTTGAATTAAATATGGAAGAAGTACATGTACATTAATAGAATCATCTTAATACATAATCATCGAGAGAAAAGTTTGTCAGAGAAATATCTGATTTGAAAACTATTCTTCGGATTTTGATGATAGGGTGCATCAATTAGAAAAAAAAAAAAGAAAAAAAGATTTTTCACTCAAAATTGTTTGTTTCTTTAATTCAGATATTTCTTAAAAAACAATAAAGGTATAACTTTTGTAATGTTCAATAATGTAAAATATATTGCTTATTTATCTGTGATAATGCTAGTCAGGGTTATACATTTATTAGCTTTAACAACTACAAATTAACTTAACATAAATAAACACTAAATTTGTGTTAAGAGTTAGTGAATTTTGACCTTGTATGAAAGTATTCATTGTGAACAGTTGATTGTCATGTCATAAAATCTGTTAAGAAAATACATGATGTCGGGGTTTGTTGGCTGGAGGGTAAGTCTAGATTTTGACAACAGGTAGGGATGTCGATCGTTGGATTTTTTTTTTTCACATTTTATGTAAAGAATTGAAGAATTCTGTGTTATCAAAAATTTTCAAATTTTCAACAAATTTGAGTTTTGAAGAAATAAGTAAGAGTCTTTAAGAAAAGACATTTTATTTTGTTCAGATTTTAGAAGTTCACATATGAATTTAGACATATTTCGAGAAGACTTGAACTTAATTCTTTTTATGCCCCCGGAATCAAAGATTCGGGGGCATATAGTTTTTGGCCTGTCCGTCTGTTTGTCTGTTTATCTGTTTGTCTGTCTGTTTGTCCGAAAAACTTTAACATTGGACATAACTTTTGAATGGGAAGTGATAGGGCTTTCATATTTCACATGTGTATTCCTTGTGACAAGACCTTTCCATTGATACCAAAATTTTTGATCTCGTGACCTTGACCTTGACCTTTGACCTACTTTTCAAAAACTTTAACATTGGGCATAACTTTTGAATGGGAAGTGATAGGGCTTTCATATTTCACATGTGTATTCCTTGTGACAAGACCTTTCCATTGATACCAAAATTTTTGACCTCATGACCTTGACCTCGACCTTTGACCTACTTTTCAAAAACTTTAACATTGGGCATAACTTTTGAATGGGAAGTGATAGGGCTTTCATATTTCACATGTGTATTCCTTGTGACAAGACCTTTCCATTGATACCAAAATTTTTGACCTCATGACCTTGACCTTTGACCTACTTTTCAAAAACTTTAACATTGGGCATAACTTTTGAATGGGAAGTGATAGGGCTTTCATATTTCACATGTGTATTCCTTGTGACAAGACCTTTCCATTGATACCAAAATTTTTGACCTCATGACCTTGACCTTGAACTTTGACCTACTTTTCAAAAACTTTAACATTTGGCATAACTTTTGAATGGTAAGTGATAGGGCTTTCATATTTCATATGTGTATTCCTTGTGACAAGACCTTTCCATTGATACCAAAATTTTTGACCTCGTGACCTTGACCTTTGACCTTTTAACCCAGTGACCTCACATACATGTACGTAACAGAAAATAGTGTTCATACTAACAAAGATTTGACCTCGTGACCTTGACCTTGACCTTTGACCTACTTTTCAAAAACTTTAACATTGGGCATAACTTTTGAATGGGAAGTGATAGGGCTTTCATATTTCACATGTGTATTCCTTGTGACAAGACCTTTCCATTGATACCAAAATTTTTGACCTCATGACCTTGACCTTGACCTTTGACCTACTTTTCAAAAACTTTAACATTGGGCACAACTTTTGAATGGGAAGTGATAGGGCTTTCATATTTCACATGTGTATTCCTTGTGACAAGACCTTTCCATTGATACCAAAATTTTTGACCTCATGACCTTGACCTTGAACTTTGACCTACTTTTCAAAAACTTTAACATTTGGCATAACTTTTGAATGGTAAGTGATAGGGCTTTCATATTTCAAATGTGTATTCCTTGTGACAAGACCTTTCCATTGATACCAAAATTTTTGACCTCGTGACCTTGACCTTTGACCTTTTAACCCAGTGACCTCACATACATGTACTTAACAGAAAATAGTGTTCATACTAACAAAGATGCCACCGGGGGCATTTGTGTTTCACAAACACAGGTTTTATTTTGGATTGGAATCGTGTGATTATTCATAGAACAAATAAACTTTATATTGAATTTAGTCATTTATGGAGCCAGTAATAGAGAGAGCTGATGTAGTTGCTTTGTGTATTATTTCTATACATGTATTATATCTAATCCTTCATTCTTTATAACCCACATTATAATAGTTGCTCAGTTTTAATTGGACCATTCTGAAAATATGGTAATCAATTATTTATAGGTTTTATGCATCACTATACTGGGATACGGAAATTGGAAGATATTGAATGAGATTGGATGGGATGGGAATGTTTTCCAATTATAGACATGCTGTACGTTTATAATTGCTCAATCATTTCAGATTATTCAAGTAGAATTGAAAATCGGAATCTCTGCCTTGTAGAGTTTCTCTAATTAGGAGAATTTAGACCTGATGTGCTTATTTTTGGACGCACAATTTTCAAATTGAGACTTCATGTATGCTTTACTTTCCTATTTCATCCCAGAATTCTAAATTCATTCTTTTAATCCAAGTTAAGTCCAATCTGATTAAAATCAAATCTACTTGTTCCTTGTTATTCTGAGTTATCGTCCATATAGGAATATTTATAAATGTTTATAAAATGGCTTCATTTGTATCTATTGAATAGTTTGATTTTAAATCCAAATACATTTTTATTGCCCCACTGTTTGCCAAGTCATAATCTGACGGGTCATTTTATATTTTATTTAGGATGATAAATGAAAACTTTATTATGAAATGCCAAACCCTTTTACATGTTATATTTGCTTGACGTTTTGATTTCCCATTTTTATTGCCCATTAGGCAACTAGAATTGTATTCCAATAATTTGGGTTCCCTTTTGTGACATCACATTGAATATAAGGGAGAATTTACCAACATTTAGATCCATTAGAAATTGTTACACGTACATGTATATCCACGATTTTCATGCAGATAATGGTGTCTTATATTCAGTATAAATGTAATTATAAGTAATGACTGTCTTACTTTTGATGTTCAATGGTGTATAAATCTGGTAGGCCACGGACAAATTTTCCGAGAATGGCTTTTCGATTCACGAAATTTGAATGTTACCAACCAGAATTATACACCCATGATCACCAAAAGTGAATCCTCAGACAGATGGTGTTGCTGGTCAAATTGTTCATTTGTAAATTGATTTTATGTACTTACTATTTTTGCGATGCCTTGTAGTACACATGCGGAATACTCATTTGAGAATTTCATAGTGCTAGAATTTGATACTCACAGAATTTTTGCTTATTGAACTCTTAATTTTCCTAGCTTTAGATGGAGGAAAGAAAGAAGAATTCCACGCAATGCATTTTCAGTTTAGATTCTGTTTTAGATAATTTCAAAGATTGCTTACAATGTAATAACACCCAGAACTTACTTTCCATATACTCTTATATGGTGCTTTTGTTTACAAGAAATTTTAATTTTGAATTTGAATTTTGTCTCACTAATCATAGAACTCGACTACTATATCATCTTTCAACAATGGCCAACATTTTGTGCCGTCTTTTATGTTTGCCTATTTAATACATGTATTTATATGAAGGATTAAAACACAAGGTGTGGTGTACTAAGAATACTGCAGCATTACATGTATATCAAAGTCGGACAAATCAGTAAATACATGTACATGTATGTTGATTTTTTTTTTCATATCTAAGAATACGGTTCATTACTCGGTATTTTTCATTATGTTTTTAGAGTACCAATTCGTTTTCATTACTTTTTTTCCATAGATTATGATGTTATGAGGAACCATACCAGAACGTGTTGACAGATTTAATAATTCATACTGTGTTCATGTAAATGATAAAAGTATTTGTAGGGACACATGTATGTTCATTTATCAAAAAAAATGTTTAATAAATTACTCAGTATTTATAGAGTACCAATTATAATGATAATGCTGACTGTGAACTTGATGAAAGTCGAACATAACTTCAGGGAAAGATATTTAATTTAATTTTTTTTATGTAATAAAAAACAAAATGGGCACAGAATATATACTCCATTATTCTTATGAAAAAATTGTATCTTGCTTGTTTCATTTTTAAATTTCTTTGCCTAACCTTCGGAAAAGTGGTAAAAATAGAGCTGCTGTTCTATAAATAGTCCCAAGTGAGGAAGTCTAGTTTAATTGTTATTATACATGTATAAAATCTTTTTGTCGAGGATATTGATGTCTTCAGTCTACATCATTGGTTGCGTACATTTTATCTGTATTGTCACATAGACAGGAACGGAAGTGCAATTTAAAAAAGATTTCGAAAGTATGTGATATGTAATTAAATTATTTTGTACTCTAAATAAATTCTATAATTACAGATTGTATTGTTTTATTCCTAAAAATAAAAATCTTATAATTTCATGAGAGTCAATATTGATTGAAAGCTTTACAAAGTAAGGGAACATTAAAACCCGTCTGTCTGTCCATCTTTAACCTTGGCCAGAACTTTCGAATGGTGATAGGGCTTCCATATTTCAATTGTATATTCCTTGAGACAAGACCTTTTCATTGGTACCAAAATTTGTGACCTTGACCTTGGAGTACGACTTGCTTTTTAAAAACTTTAACCTTGTACATATATGTAACTTTAGAATGGTAAACGATAGGGCTTTAATACTGTATTTCTCATGTGTATTCATTGTAGAAAGACCTTTCAAATGGTACCAAAATGTTTTCCTTTGTGACCTTTATCTTTTTTTAACAAACATCCAAAAGCTGTGGACCACCTCTGAATTTACTTGTTGGTTATGAAAAGTAGAGGTTACATTACAGAACAAAAATAGTCAATACCAGTTTTATAGACATGTACGTGTATATTATGCAGTTTGAGGATTGTATAGCATTTCCACAGAACTTAACCAATCATACCATTTTAAGGCCCTCTACAATATCTGTTTTATGTAATAATCACTTCTTCATCAGGGTACACAGACAAGTTATTGAAGCCCACTTGGGCCTCTTGTTATGCATAACATGTAAAACAGAAGGAAAGGTCTTAACAAATTTAATTCCTTCTTGTATATCACATTATGTCATGTATCACAATATTGCACAATATAATACAAATCACTGAAAGACACAAAGGCAGGATTATGTAATATAATCTACATTGATTGTTGTCTTTCCCAGCAAATAGGAGGATAAGTAGTTAAAGTTATTAGAAATGGAATGGAAAATAATAGAAAAACAAAATAGAAATTTAAATTTGAATAAGGGTTAAAAGAAGAATTCTGTCGAGGTATTTCTAAAAGGATTTCCTCGGTGAAAACATGCCTTGTATTAAACACAAGAGGTCATAAATGCATACAATCAGGATGATTTTCCAGTTATTGAGCCTGAAGCATACTCTATGTCATATTGGATAAATTAGATATCTAACCCTGTAAATACATGTAGATACCAAACAGCAGAAAATCTATATGACATAAATTTTTGGACAGTTTTACATTTGCCTTTCTGTTTGTGACCCAATCAAAGACCAAACAAGTCCTCAACTTTTATAATATACACAGCAACAACACTACCAGTCAAACTCAAAGCAGTGTACAACTATAATCATATGGATAGCTTTCTGTCAAAATACAGCAAACTATTTCTTGATCTTTAACATCTTAACAGACTTTATTCTTGATTAAAAAATAGGCCCTGAATTTCCGAGTGATTCTAACTTTACATGCATTACCCTTTATAATATGAAATCAAATTGAAAAATATGCATACCAAAAGAGATCAACTTGGAAATTTGCAAGCTCACTTTCAAGTAGGACTATGGCTTGTCTAGATTATATGATAGCATGTAAAAGGTACATTGTACTTTTAAACTACGCCTTGTAGGTCTGCCATATAGAGAATTAAGTGTAAGCATGTCTAAATTTACAAAACAAAGTTAAGTAATTCAAATCATCCAAAAAATGTATGTTGTTCATACATGTAGCATACAAAGTCAAGATGTGACAAATAATTTACATCATGATGCACACTGCCAGATGAAATAGCCAACTATTGGCAATTAATAGATAAGAGATATAGGGAAATATCAAGAATAGCCGATGCAAATATGCCCTCTTCAAAAACTTGAACATACTTGTATATACATGTGTAATTTAAAAGTGCTGTACTCTAACATAAATAAATAAATAAATATTTGAATTCCCAACTTAATATAAATCCCTCCGAACAATCAAACTGTAAACTACATATATTCAAACATATACACAGTGATATACATGTACATGTACACTATATATACATGTATGGTTGACAACTTGTATAATTTTTTTCTCATGATTGGCATTATGACTATACTTTAAAATACCAACTTAACATTAATTGATTTCTTTCATCGTGTAGATTCCATTTTTAGCTCGCCGGGACGAAAAAGTCCGGAGAGCTAATGCCATACCCTCGGCGTCGTCGTCTTTGCCGTCGTCCGTATACAAAATTTTAACCTGGGCTATATCTCTTGAACTATAAGGGGTAGGGCTTTGATATTTCACATGTAGATACCTTGTGACGAGACCTTTCATTTGAGACCATGACCTTTGACCTAGTGACCTTGACCTTGGACTTTGACCTACTTTTCAAAAACTTTAACCTGGTTCTGACAAAAACCTGTATAGGCGAGCTATGTAATCTTTGATTACCCTATGTTTCAATGGATACTTCAACATTTCCAGAAATAATTTTCATCTTCAAAGACATTTTTCCACTACTTCATTTTTTCACACTGACATTAAGCAAAATCTGTTTCTCTTCAAATTCTTCCGTCTCTAGAATATTAGCTTCCTTGATTCACAATACAATTCAGATAGCTTGGATAATACCGGTACATATAATTATATCTTTATATCAAAATAACCAGTATCACATGTAAGCATGCCTAATAATACGGTGATACAAAACATGAGTAGTCGATGTTCTTCATATTAATATACATGTATATGGCAAGCTGTATTCAGGCATAAATCAGGGTCCCATTATAAAATCACTGGAGAAATTGAACTAATGTAGTACTTGTAAATGTAAATTTCAACTAAAAGACTACGAATAATAAATCTTTCTTAATCGTGGTATCCGATCAAGGAACATATCACTGATGCAAGATATCAGATTTAGGCTCGTAATATACACGTACATGTACATAATCCTTTAAGTAACATGTAAATGTATTAGCATGAAGCTTTAGAAAAATTTGTTGCTTATCAAAGGTAAATATGTACAGAGGGTCAGTGTGATTGTAAAATGAACAAGTTATACAATCAATTATTTTAAATTGGTCGAAATCGATGGAATGTCTGAATTGAAAAAAAAATCTCAAAACAAAAAAATCCTAAAAAGCAAAATGAAATTGGTTTTTTTAAATGCCTCTACTAAATGCAATGAAAAACACAAAAAATAGTTATGATATGAAAACCTACAAGTTACAATGAAAAAAATTTCTTTTTAGAAACACAAAATGGTCTTTGCTGAGAACAAAGCCTGAGGAATGTATTACATTTCTCGAGAAAAGTTTTCTTATGAATGTATAAATTACATTTCTCGAGTAGTTTCCTTATGAATGTATTATATTTCTCCAGTAAAGTCTCCGTAAGAATGTATTACATTTCTTGAGTAAAGTTTCTTTCAGAATGTATAACATTTCTTGAGAAAAATTCTGTCAGAATGCATAACTTTTCTTGCTTAAATTTTCCATCATATAGTGCCCTTAGAATATCACAGTAAATGATATGCTGTCTTCATCACAAGTTTATCATCGAGGAGATAACAGGAAGTTTTAGACATTCCACACTGTCTATATTCTATGGCCAGCCTATGTTTACGTCAGTCCTGACCACCGATGTAAGTAAGACCCCCACCCTCCTTGCTGTGCCTGCTGATTTTCTCCTACAGCATCACCTGAAAAAAAAAAAAACATCAAGAGATATTACTCCGTCAAAAGTAAACAATGACAGTAAATCTCAATCTTAAACAATAGTTCAGTACGTATCTTTAACCATGGCAAAATATGAAAATGGTTGACCGATTGGTCCGAGATGAAGTAAAAGTCAAACCAAATTTAGATAAAGTCACCTCACTTTGAGAAACAGAGAACTATCAATGTATTATTACATATCAAGAATGTTTTTGCGTCTAACCTTGAGCTACTGCTTCTATTTTTCCTTTCTCATCAGGACTAAGTTTTAACATTGTGGTTAATACTGGTACTAATTGTTGACGTTCATCTCCGGCTTTAAGACTCAGAAACTAAAAATAGAACAAGCAGGTTTAACATTGTTATTTAATTTCAGTTACAGCTCTTCACATTGGGTTAATTAGTCAAATTTTTCTTTTGTATTAACTGAAGAAGAGGTAGGCACTTCTAAAGAAATAGTGTACACACAAATGCTTTAAAAAGGTGTAGAAATAATGTAAGCAAAAGAGTTACCCAACTGCAAACAGAGGGAAAACTTATGCTCATACTTACATGTATACACTTCATACTCACATGTAAATAACCGTAGAAAACTTATGACGGGCATTTACAATCCCTTACTTTGCCAGTCTCCTGTGTACATGTAATATATTAAGGTTCAGACATACCTTAAGGAGTATATTTTTAAGGTATTCCATATTAGCTGCCTCCTTTTCCCGTTCCTGATTCCTCTCTAACCGTCGGATCTCCTCCTTCAGTATCTTAGCTTGCTCGGTTAATCTCATTACTGTGGCTTCGTTCTCACTAGAAAGCTGTAATATACATGTATGGGTTGGTGTATTTTTGTGTTATATAAGGAAATGGTCCCACTAGCTTGTAATTTGATCTTAATAGACAATTTTCACATTACCGCAGTTGACTTACATTTTACACATCCTAAGACTGGACATCACATCATTTGACATAACTTTTAACTGTGACGTCGTATCTGATTTATGATGTCACAAGAAGAAATAACATCAAAAGTAGTGATGTCGGGTCTTGGAGTGTCTAAAATGCAAGTCTAACGGTAATATGAAGAAGGTCTATTACCATTAACAATGAATACATGAAGGTATCTAAAACATGTCTGGATGAAGCACTGAATAAATCATGGAGGGTTGCTTTTCAGTCTCAGATTTAGATTTTTTTTCTAAATAATGAGAACTTTTAAAAGCAATTCATCCATAAAATGATCATGAAGTAATTTTTCAAATCAGAACAAACTGTGTATGTACTCATCTGTTCATAAAATGACTTATTACACAAATATGTACAAGTATTTTAAAACATTTATACATTATTTCCATTCTTATGGACTTGCATACATGCAATACAGAGAGAATGAAGCTCAGATAAAAGTTTATCATGTAAAGTTAACTAAATTTATCAAAGTAATTGTATATATCATATATATACTAGTATATCTGTGTTAAATGCTCTATATTCTTACCTCTGTTAAATGCTCTATTCTCTTATTGGCTGTATCTAGATTCTCTCTCATTGTCTCCATCTCTAAACCTTGGTCCCTCACCACTGTCAAGATTAAATTTTGAAGGTAAATTATTATATTTGAATTGAAAATCAAAGTGGACAAAATTTGCTACTATTACTTCTTTAAACTGAAGTGAAGTTTTGATTCTGTTTTTAATTTTTTAATTTCGCACAAATAAGAATTTACATACAATGTAAGTGTAACTATATCTGACCTCTCTCCTCTGCCCCTGTTGTTAGTAGTTGATCCAGGGGTATTGGTCCCACTGCCTTACTATGACCCTACAAAACAGACATTCACGCTGTATCATAGGACAAGAAATCTCAGAATATTAAAGCTTACAATGATCCAAGAATCTAGATAATTCTAGAGCAACAAAAACAAATTATCAATATATGAAGCTTATTTTGGATATTTTTAGGTTTATTGAGGCATCACCAAATATCTGACATTGCACTAGATAACAGACTTTTACATTATGATGTCATAATCAATGCAACATCCGACTTTTGGCAACTTTAAAAGTATCAAACAAGTGGCAACTGTAGGATTTATTTTCAATCTATTTCTGAATATGCACAGTTTCTCAGGATTAGATGTTATTGACACTTCACTGCTTTAATTTTTAACATTTATTTATACATGTACATACCACCACCAGAGGTTCTGGATCTACGATCTCTGATCCCTCCCCTTCCTGTCTTTCTTCATGTCTTATGTCGGGTACGTATTCGGTTACGGCTGCCGACACTGGTAGGATCTGCTCTCGTACGACAGGTCTCGGGGAATGTTGTAGCTGTCGTACCTCCTGTTGGAGCCTCATGACCTCGTTATCGGACATGTCTAACTGACGTTGTAGGACTCCCAACGCTCGGTGGTGATCCTCCTTTAGTGTCCGCATTTGTTCCTGAAAATACATAGGTTAATAATAAAATATTTGTAGCACACATGTAATCACAAGAAGACTCAAATACAGGAGATTGATGAATGCTACTGTGCATGTACTATCAAGTCAGGTAAATGTTAGTGAGTTTCTTCTTATTGCAGCATGTAACAAAATTATACATGATTATTACTATTTCACTGTATAAAGAAATTGAATTGAATATTTGATGTTCAACAGAATAATTTTCAATTCAATTAATTGTCCCGTTTACAGAGTCAACATAATAATTTTCATGAAAATTCTTTGATTAATCTTGGCCACCAACCTTCAGAGTGGATGAAATGTTCTCATTTTGTTTGTTCAGTTGTTTAATCATCTCTTGTTGCTCTTTCATGTAGACCGACTTCTCATTGGTCAATTCTTCGATCCTTAAAAAATGTCTATCACTAAAGTTACCAATAGCATGATATCTTCAAAATTAATTTATCTTCCTCTTGAGAGATGGTACATGTATCAGGTATTGTAACTTTCTAACGATTTTCAAGAAGAAAATTACAAATACACGTATTTGCTAATATTGGATATACTTGAAAATTACACTATGCAAAACATGCATTTCTTTTACTTTAATAAGGATATCTGGTATTCAAACATATATGGGCATGTGTATCCTTCTCAGATTCATTGATGAACATGAATAATAAATGAACAATAGTAAAGAAAAATACAAGAGTTAGAAACATTACATTAAACAAAGTAAAAGGTAAGGAGTACCTTCGTTTAAGTCCATTTTCCCTCTCTTGTACATCCTGTAGTAGTTTATTGTACCGTGTCAGCAGACGACTGTGCTCCTCCATCTGCATCTCATTATCCTGCTCAGCAGACGACAACTTTTCACTGAAAATATACAGATAATGACATCAAAGCAGATGACAACACTCACAAATATATAGATAATACAGTATCGACAACGTTATCTTACATGCGTTAATCGTTTTCGTTCGTTTTTTCTTAATCGTTTTGCGTTATGCGTTCGTTTGCTCTGAATCGTTAATCGTTTCCGTTCGTTTAGGGGTGCTCTGGATCGTTAAACGTTATCCGTTAATCGTTATCCGTTTTTCGTTTTGCGTTATGCTTTATCCGTTATTCGTTATTCGTTAATCGTAATCCGTTTTAAGTTATCCGTTAATCGTTAGTACCGTTCCCATATATAACGTATACTCATGATAGCTTAGAAAGATGACAAATCGCTGTTCAAGAATTTCTAATGTTTCTAAATTGGTGAAATTTTAGTATACTGAAAATAAAGTTCTTGTGATCAAGCTGAGGGAGTCCGGACATTTAATAAATGATCAACGAATGAAAGTGTCAAGAGGGGAATTAACGTTACTTAAAAAAACTTTATTGAAAAAAAAAATAAATAAAACACCGGGCGCATGTCCGTCGTAAATAAATATTTGTCTACCACTTCTTGCTTCTTTATTTACCACCTGTCACGTTCTGCATAATATACATGGATTTAATATACATAGCACAGCCTCTTTAACAACCCTCGATTGCTGAGCGATTTAAATAGCAGACGGTGTTGATTTAAAATAAGATGTACAGTCAGTGGCGGATTTAGGGGGTGCGGAGGGGGCGCCCCCCCCCCCGGCACTGATCTAAAATTTTCAAAAAACAGGTATATTTTGGCCCATTTTCGGTAAAAATCGGCAAAATTCGCCCCTTGACCCCCCCCCCCCCGGCAAAGGGGGCGCTGGATCCGCCACTGGACTACATTTATTTATTTATTTATTTATTTATTTATTTATTTATTTATTTATTTATTTAGTCGAAGTATATTTAGTACATATACATAAAAATTAATACATGGAATACCCCCCCCCCCCCTCCAAGAAATTGCATAGCGTACACAACCCGGCTAATATGCATCTTAGCTACATATAGGTAAAGTGCAGAAAACGAAGCCAGTACATTATTGCTGAAACAATAAGATCAATATGATGAATCAGTTATAAGTACCGTACATGTAAATAATCAACTTAAATATCAAGTTCAGTTCAATGCCCGTGCGCTTCAAAAATTATGCCGCCTCTTTGATTTCACCGATCAAAGTACCGCTTCAGTTTTATTTTAAAACTGCAATATTTTGACATTTGTTACTAAAGTGTTATACACATGTTTATTGCAAAATAGTGTGCAAGTACGTTTAAGAATTTTGAACATATACATTGGCGGATCCAGCATTTTCAGTTTGGGGGAGGGGGGCGTAAGAATTGGCGAGGGGTCTGGGGTCCGCAGCGGGTCCAGGGCAGAGCCCTGGTAGGGGGACCAGGGGGGGGGGGGGGCAAAGCCCCCCGGAAGCTCTTGAATATCTGCATTTTAGGACCCATTTTCGTGACTGTAATTGATTAAAGAGTGAAAATTGATGCTATAACAATTATATTTACTAACAGGTACAAGTACATGTACTTAATATTCACTAATATTTACTATTTTTTTTATTGAAAATGATCGTTTTATCCATGATTGGAAAATTTTAGGGGGAGCGTACGCGCCCTACGCCCCCCCCCCCCCCCTTGAATCCGCCACTGATATAACCTCACATTCGAAAGAGAAATGCGTATATGTAGTGAAACACTTGTTGACTTGATCAGTTCTTCTACAACACTGTCAACCAAGGACTTATAAACAGACTTCCTGTGGCGCCGTGGTCTAGCGGATAGGGATTCTAAGATTGCTGGTACAAGCCTTGCTAGGACCACGGGTCGGCTGACATATATTCTTGTCCTTGTCAATGTATTGTATACATGTCTGTGGTGTTAAAAAAAATAAAAAATAAACAGACATCCTTGTGTCAACATTTATAGACATGATATGATCATATGGATATTGCCAATTAAAATTTGAACATGCAATAGTGACGAATTTTATTTAATGTTGATCGATAGTTGAGTGATGAGAACACATGGATGGAGGCTCAGGGATGGATACAAAAAAAGTAAGAGCGTAAGCATCGTAAGGAAACGAACCATAATAAATCACTTTTTTTTTTCTTTTTCTTTGGACGATATGGATCTTCATCATCCGATCACATCAAAAATCCAAAATCTAACACTGAACAGATTTAGGATCAAGTGGGAGAACAAGGGCTCCCTTTTCGAAGAATTTGCTGCAATCACTTATTTTCGCTTTTTTAGTACATGTATATTCTTTTCAAAGCAGGATTAGAACCCCCCCCCCCCCTCTTGACGGCTTTGCCCTCTCTCCCCCCGTGGAAGAGTTTCTATAGCCATCCATACATAATATATACCAGTAAATCTTTTGCATACTGAATTTCGCTCTTAATATATTATTACATGTATATATTGATTTCAAGCCTGCATGTTTTTTTATGAACAGATACCGTTTAAAGGTGATCGGGAAGGCAAACTTGTTTAATGGGACTATAGCCCCTTCCACTTGAACTTAAATGAGCCACGCATTCTCAAAAACAATGGGCTATTCTTAAAAACTATGGGCCATCTTTCCTCACGAAAGAGCAATTCCAAAAATAATCAATTTTCGAAAAGCTTCAATACATCGGACAAATCTGTTTAACAATGAATAGAAATTCATTTTTTTCTTCAGCACGTTTTATTTTTATTTATTATCATTATTTGGGGGGAGGGGGTTGAAATTCCAAATTTTACCATTTCCAATTTTTAATTCACAGTACATTTTTTAACAGCCAAGTCCAATTTCATGTCGGTGCGTTGAGGAAGAGGGACTCGACTGTGATTGACATTTCTGTACATTTTTATTACTTCAATTTGTACCCATTGATTGCATGACCACTTCAAAATGACATGATAATTTTACAGACGAACGCATACACAGATAAGGTACGAAAGTGGAAGTTGGAGATATATATCTCAGGCGCAGAACAAGGATAAAAAAGAATGTCGGAGAAAATTCAATATATTTCTGAATAAAATCAGATCTACGTCAAGTAGTATATATTAGTACTAAACTTAAATAGACCAAAAAGTAAATAAATAAATAAATAAATAAATAAATAAATAAATAAATAAATAAATAAATAAATAAATAAATAAATAAATAAATAAATAAATAAATACTAATTTTAAAATGGATACCGCAGAATAAAGCGCAACAGGGCGCAGCGATTTGCAGATGTAATGGACAATTTTTGATAGGAATGAGACTATGATGCAGGTCGCAGCTTTGCCAATCCCTGCCGGCTACCAAACAATTTTAATCATGTACCAAGAAAAAAGAATAAATAAATAAAAAAAAAAACAACGCTCACCAGACTGGTGGATCCAGCGTCCCTTTTGCAGGTGATATGAGACTATATTTGACGATTTATTGACATGTATTGACCCAAAAAATTGCCAAAAGGTTTGAGGGGTAGACTCCGAGCGTAATTCATTGCCGGGATGGGGTCAAATTTCGGCACAAACTTAAAGAAATCTCCCTCTAGAGTAGTGCGCGCGAAAAAAAAAAATCATTTTTACAAATTAATCGTTGATTTTATGTATAATTATGGACATATAAAAAACATAGTTTCTTTCTTTTTTAATCAAAATTTGATATAGGTATGTGAATCTAGAGAAATATACGCCAAAATAGAAAAGTTTCTTTGCTGGACATATTCACATACACAACATACATTCGTTTTAATAACTTATCGCTTTATTTACAATGTACTTATTGGCAAATACGTTCCCCGTAGAGGGCCCCATTTAATCGTACCTGGTAACTATAGTAACAAGGTTCAGGGTATTTTATATCGCGTAGTTTACCAGGAAACGTGACACTTTCGGGATGTTTATTCAACAATATTTTACGGGACAGGGATAAATGCCTTATAGACGATATGCATGTCAAAGAGTCACAGCAATCTTGTTTTTATGAATTATGTTGTACATGTAAATGGGACAAGAAACAAAGTAAAAAATATTGTTAGAAATCCAAGAAAAAAAGAAAGAAAGAAAACCTATACCCCCCCCCCCCCCCAAAAAAAAACATCGCAAATAGATTTTCGTATTTAATGATATATGGACTATATAAAGAGAAGAAAATTATACCTAGAAATAATACCTAGAAATTAAATTAGAAATCCAATAAAAAAAGAAAGAAAGAAAACCTATAACCCCCCCCCCCCCAAAAAAAAAAAACATTGCAAATAGATTTTCGTATTTAATGATATATGGACCATATAAGGAGAAGAAAATTAATCCTACAGTATAACAATCGGGATATGGTGTGCAAGTACATTGATGCACCCTAGTATAAAATCGAAACCTCTTCGAGCGCGTGTCCGTCCGAAATTAAGAAAAAGGGAATATTTTACTTATTTTACAGAAATTTCCTTACACTTTTCTGATTCGTTCAAGATTCAGATAGATAATAAGTTATACATTCTTTGGGGCCTCCACCGGACTCCGGCTTACATATTGCTGATATTCATTTGCATGATTGCAATTTTTCATTAAAAAAAAGTCGTATTCACAATTTTGATTGCTATGATAAAACTAAGACATTCTTGTATATCAAAATTAAGATTCTTGCTACGAAAAATCTCCCCCCCCCCCGGTTTGGGGCGAAAAAAAAAAACAATATAGCCCGGAATCAACCCAAGCGCCCCCCCCCCCTTCCCCTATCTCTAGAATATCATATGGACCGTGCCTAATATATAGCTCTTCGGAAAACCTATAGCGGAGTTTGATAAAGACGGAAAAACCAGTGACACAGCATTTGGTTTATTAAAAGCTATTCAAATTTTAATACTACCTTCATAAAAGCCATGTTTCTAGTTTATCTTGTGTTTTTTGTCTTTGTTTATTTGTTTTGATTTCTGTGCAAGCGCGGATCCAGAGGGAGGGGGGGTGTCGAGGGTCCGGAACGCCCCTGGAATTTTATTTTTTTGTATAAATGTACATATTTCATAGAATAAGCGCCGCTTATTCTATGAAACATGTAAATTCGCGATGAATTTGTATTAGAAATCTTTCATTTTGATTATAGAATTTCAGAAAATTTCTCTAGCTCGCTTCCGCTTGTCAGAATTTATTACAGCTTTCCTATACACCCATATACATTACACCTTGGTCAATAAACAAGGGCACTAAGAGCAATGGAACTGAAAAGAATATTTATATAAACGGCATTATTGTCTAACCGTTTTATTCCGATTCTGAAAAAATGCGGGGTTTTTTTTTTATTTATTTACATGATTCATCATTCATGAAAAATAAATTTTTTACGAACTTGTTTGGAGTCGTTTGAAGTACATGTACCAGAACAAGGCGCTAGCATTTTTTTTTTTTTTGTTTTTTTTGTTTTTTTTTTTGTTTTTTTTTTTGTGTATGTGTGTGTGTGTGGTTTTTGGTTTTTTTGTTTTTGTTTGTTTTTGGTTTTTTTTTTTTTTAATTATTGGATGCTTTTGGTTTTTCTGAAAATCTTATCGTAAATAACAATTATTTTTTCCTATCAGAAGACTTCATATGCAAGATACTATACAAGAAGCCATATTTAGTTTAAGGAGCTTTTATTGAAGTGTTTACCTGAGACTATATTTGGTTTGTTCGTTTGTTTGAAAGAAGGAAGGCGTGTAAAAGAAAAAAAAAGAATTGGGAAAAAAGAAACTAATTAATGAACACACGAACATTTTATAAAATAATATACTATTTAAATTAGTGGGAAATGTTGTTATATTCAAGAGTTAACCTGTCTTCCTCGCTCTCGCGGACCAATAAAAATCTTCTGCCAATATGTATATGTGTGCGTCCGGAGAGAGAGAGATGTATATGTGTGCGTCCGGAGAGAGAGAGAGAGAGAGAGAGAGAGAGAGAACTGAATTTATTTTCGATAAAGGCCGGTTTGTTCTAACTGTGAAAATGCGTGTTTCCGATGTTGGCTGAAGTTAGTCGTTGTAGACGTTGTACAACTGTACGTACCTGTACTCAATGGCCATACGTGCATTGTTTATGTTGGAGATTGAAACGTCGTTTATTCAATCAGCTTTGATTACATTAGATTTAACAATAACTCAAATTATGAAAAAATTAAAGATACAGTGTCGCTGAAAATAAATTTTATTGAAAACGTAAAATTTATTCCGAAGGGTCTAGATTGAAAATAAAAAGGAGCTATAAAAAAAGTTTTATATATTTGAAAATATGCAGTAGTCACCATAATATTGTCGAGTTTATAAATTTAAATCTCCATTACAATGTATACCTCTATTGTAAAAACGCAAAGCATTGTAGGTGGCGCTAGTGTAATGAATTAAAGCTGCGCACCCCAAATTAAAAATGACGTTTTCAAACGGCTTTAACTACGAATATATGGGTTAAATTCGCCTGAAAATTACAAATACAAATAAGAATGTAAACTTTAATATGAAAAGAAAGATTTTGCATTATAAAGATTTTGTAAAATTAATTAATGTTCAGGGACACCGTACTTTTAATTAAGCTTATCCATACGGGAGAGGGAGCTCGACCGGGGAGTTTGCTATATGAATAATTTTTATTTATCTAACGATTTGGCCTTGCCTTCTCGACTTTGAGACTGAATAGCTGTTAGGTACTTCTTTGATGTTTATTTTACTATATATCATCTGACGTACATTAATTAAAAAGTCTAGGATTTTAATAAAAAGTATCGAGTCTAAAAGATGAAAAAATAAACTAGAAAAAAGTCGTATCGTAGCCGAAATGTAAAAATAAAAATGATTTAATTAAGACCAGTTTGGCCCGAACTTTTTTTTTGTAATAAACACTTGCAATGTACATGCATTTGATCTCAGAAAATTCCCAACTCGAGATCTATGCCACGCCTATAGATATCTGATACTGAGTGACCAACAGTCAATCATAATTATCTATCACACGGACCACAATTGACAGTCAACCGGTAAACTGTGTGATCAATCAAGCGAAAATTATACACTCGTACATTGTGCTATGGATATCGCATATTTTCTCCCCCCTGTATGTATACAATAGAAGATTATCCAATGCTTTGGGGCTATTGAACTTCATTTTGTACCTTGTAATTTATTTATTATTTATTCTTTTTTTTTGTTCCTTTCTGCAATACAATTACAATTATTTTATAATACATATCACAAATACTCTGTAAATATCTACGTCTACGGACTCCGACAAAAATAGACATACATGCAAAAGATTTTAGATATAAAAGATAGCGAGGAGACAAGAAATCTGAACTGCAAAGTTTCGATAAGTTGAAAATCATGGAAATCGCTTTTATTTTTCTTTCTATTTTATCTTTTTATTTCTTTCTTCAGTTAAATTTTCTATCAAAATATATTTGATAATAATTCTACTTTTCACAATATGCTCTGTCTAAATAAGGGACAGGTCTTCAAGACTTTGAAGTGACCCTGGCGGTAGATAACACCTTGCGTAATTTCCATATCTAAAGTAAGAAAATTACTGAAGGATTTGTGCGTGTTTTCATTGTTAATACTATGATCGGCTTTATCTATAATTAAATTTGAGACAGTCGTGAGAAAAAAAAAAAATAAGCTAAGAAAATTAGTACTCTTTATTTTGTGAGCTAAATTATTTTTTTCCGTTTTGCGTTTTCAAACAGTTCGACATTAATTTTGGTCAAAGTATTTCCCTCTTTCCATCACGTTCACATGCTCCGCCTTAATTAAATTACAACTAATATAGGAACGTTGCATGTTTGAGGGATAGGTGTGTACTTGTCAAAACAATAGGTAATTAGTCGGTCATGTTACACCTAATACAGGAGCAAAGATATGGGACACTATGAATTACACCGGCTTCTTTGAAAAGCAAAATTTGAAGAAAAAATTAAATATCGGCAGTTTTATTGATTTTTGCCCCCCCCCCCCCTCTCCCCCCAATCGAACGGCAGTCTGATATACTAAACTCAGCGGGATTTCTTTATTGTTGTGATTAGAATGGTCAGTGTCAAAGCAGGACTTATCAATAAAATAATAGTAGGATTCTGGAAAGAAGTGTATATTAGAGAATCAATTGTCGGTTTATCCCCGGGTATCACGTATATTTCCCTTCACTGCCAACCGTTTTTGCCAACCAGCCTCGTTTTCGCGAGATCCGTGACGTCACGGCGAACATCCCTATACGTACACTGTATTGATAATAACAAGTATGACATTCGTACACTGTACACTTGCACACCTTCTAACCATACGGTGCATATAAAAACTTATAATAATAGAAATATGGATTCACAGGGTACAGAGGCGGCGTCCGACTTCCATGTATATTTTGTCAAATTTTCAGCAAGTTCTGATTGGGATCGACAAAAAGGCGGTACTGGATCCGCCAATGAAAAAAAGTTATAAATATTCGAACATAAATATAAAAACTAACATGCAAAAAAAAATCGCACTATAATTTAAAAATCGTACATTAGTGCTATACATTTTACATGTACGTTGCTGATTTAATAAATCTCGACTATAACGAACAAAGAACATTTAAAAATTCGAATAACGCATAACGCATAATAGAAAACGATAAACGAATAACGAAATACGGATAACGGAAAACGAATAACGATTAACGGAAAACGAATAACGGATAACGATTAAAACGAAACGATTTCCACAACGTTAAACGTTACCGTTCGTTTTTCCTTAATCGTTATGCGTTATGCGTTCGTTACGTCTGGGTCGTTAATCGTTTTCGTTCGTTTATTGCATGTAAGATAACGTTGTCGGTACTGTAACATCAAAGCAGAAAAAAACCTCTCACTGAAACATACATATAATAACATCAAAGCAGACGACAACTTCTCACTGCAAATATAGAGAATGACATCAAAGCAGACGACAACTTCTCACTGAAAAATGCAGATAGTAACAACAAAGCAGACGACAACTTCTCATTGAAAAAAAGAAGAAAATTATGACTTCTTGATAAATACATGTATATGTATAAAAAAGAAATAAAATGAACCCTTTTCATTGAAATAAAAAGCAAACACAAAAACTTTCATCCCCGAGTTACTATTAAAATTATACAATCTAATGTATTTGTCAACTAGACTTTACAAATAAATAAGGAGCAATTTATTATCTGTGCCCACTACATATAAAGCATTATCACGCCTCAGACAAAAATGTTGGAATCTGATTGGTCAGATCATGGTCACATGACGCCGTGAAAAAAAAGTATCAGGCTTGTAAATCCGTATTGGGCGAGTAGTTTATTATGACGTCATGAATTGTATGATACAGAGACCCCCACACA
The DNA here is from genome assembly GCA_028142955.1 of Pinctada fucata. NCBI lineage: Eukaryota > Metazoa > Mollusca > Bivalvia > Pterioida > Pteriidae > Pinctada > Pinctada fucata. The sequence continues at coordinate 18,376,880 of AP027105.1, forward strand.
TACAGTTAGAGGTCTTCGATGTGATAAATTTGTTACACAGTTAGTTAGTGACCTGATACGGAAAAATACATGGTGTGAAAAGAAAACCTGAAAACCCGTATCGGGTTTTCTTTTCACACCATGTATTTTTCCGTATCAGGTCACTAACTAACCGTGTAACTAATATACCCATGACAGCTTGAATAATTGATGTTACATGCATTAAATTGTACCTGACATCTTGCAGCTTAGATTTAAGTTGTTCTATAGCCTTTTCTAATCTTTCTCTGAAAACACAAAAATTATCACAGTAGTGTATCAAGATAAAGAAAATCCAGGCATCAAGTTCATTAATTTATTACTTATTACAGTCAAAGATTCAAAGCTCCTACCTACATGTACGCTGGTGTAGAATGTGTCTCACTAAAGTGAATTCATATCTTTTAAAGTTGCCAACATACAAAGTATAAATTGGATACAAAATTTGTTGATGTAATGTAAAAAATTACAAGATATAATTCTAAAATAGCATTCAAAAGCATTCTATTTAAATGAAACTTTTATCTTAAACCTGAAACAATTTTTCCAGCACTTACCTTTCCATCTTCTCTCCTTCATTAACAACATCAGGAGAACCTTTCTTTTGCTGTTTCAATACACTGTGTACTCGAACCTTTAATGAAAAGTTATATGTACGTCATGTAGGCATTTCTCTAGGAAGGAAGGTCAATAATGCGAACGTGGAGAATTTTTGCATGGGGGTTATTTTCCCGTATTTTACGAATAAAGCAAAAATTTCCCCCATGAAAAATTAACCCTTCTGCTTTCTTACTAAGGCAGAGACTTGTATAGTGCGGATAGTTCCCACAAGCTTAACGTCTTGATGTTATAAACGCAAAATTTTCCCCCAGCTAAAACAACCTCATTTACAGTATGTAAATTACTTTCTTCGCAATATAAATGTACAGTATTAGAATTATTATTACAGTGAAACCTGTCTAAACCGATATCGACTCGGACCAAGAAAAAATATCGGTATAGACAGGTTATCGGATTACAAAGGTTTAACAAAATCAAAGCTATCTGATAATATCTTGAAGTTATGGAAATCTTCATCATGTAACTGAAACAGAAAGACTTTAATTATTGTCCATCATGAACTGTTTAAACTTTTAGTCTTTTTTCTCATAAAGATTCTCTTCTCTGTGGTAATGAATTAAATTTTGAAATATACCATACTCCATGAAAAAGATTTAAGTAAGCTGTAATTGGCTAAGGAATTTTGATGTTTTGTACCTGGTGATCTGTTTATATACAAATTAAAGACTTATTGAAATACAAACAATTAAGGCACTGTTCATGGCTTGGGCAGTTTACTAATAGTACAGTAGAGTTAAAGTCCATTTAGGTATAGCTTTAATTGATCAGCTTGGGGTGACAATTAATCAAAACAGAGGTTGGTCCTGGTAGGTGTTGTTTTACAACATATCGGTTTATACAGTGTAAAATACATGTATGAAATGCCATTGGGACCAAAAATTTATATCTGTATTTGGAATAGGCAGTATTCGGTTTACACAGGTTATTTTATATAGAAAAGGATAGAAAATTCTTTGGAACCAAAAAATGTCATCGGAATAGACAGGTTATCGGATTAGACAGGTATCGGTTTAGACAGGTTTCACTGTATATGAAATACATGTACATGTAGATAATTGATGTGGTGCAAACAATTTTTCTTAATTTTCCCTTTCCGATTTAAAATAAAATTTTCTAAATTGTACTCTTTTAAATTTGTTGCATAACGGCTTTGCAGCATACACAAAAACCAGGGATCATTTTGGGGCGCGATTTTGCGAGATTCTCGCTTCTTTTTCTCAAAAATCGCATTGATTTTACGCGGATGCGAGAATTCTCGCACACAGCAACATCGAGCCTTTTTTGTCCCAAGGTTTTTCTATACATTTTATGTCCGCGAGATCTATAATAAAATGACAATGTCGTGTCTGCAAAAACAAATTTACCCATTGACTGACCACTTTTAAGTTAAAACGACATGATGATTTTACGGACGAGCGCATACATAAGTACCTGTACGTAAATAAGATACGTAAGTGGACGTTGGGGATTTAAATAAGGCGCAGAAAAGGATAAATAAAGCCTGTGTTTGTGAAACACGAATGCCCCCGGTGGCATCTTTGTTAGTATGAACACTATTTTCTGTTAAGTACATGTATGGGAGGTCGCTGGGTTAAAAGTTCAAAGGTCAAGGTCACGAGGTCAAAAATTTTGGTATCAATGGAAAGGTCTTGTCACAAGGAATACGCATGCGAAATATGAAAGCCCTATCACTTACCATTCAAAAGTTATGCCCAATGTTAAAGTTTTTGAAAAGTAGGTCAAAGGTCAAGGTCACGAGGTCAAATTTTTTGGTATCAATGGAAAGGTCTTGTCACAAGGAATACACATGTGAAATATGAAAGCCCTATCACTTACCATTCAAAAGTTATGCCCAATGTTAAAGTTTTTGAAAAGTAGGTCAAAGGTCAAGGTCAAGGTCACGAGGTCAAAAATTTTGGTATCAATGGAAAGGTCTTGTCACAAGGAATACACATGTGAAATATGAAAGCCCTATCACTTACCATTCAAAAGGTATGCCCAATGTTAAAGTTTTTGAAAAGTAGGTCAAAGGTCAAGGTCAAGGTCACGAGGTCAAAAATTTTGGTATCAATGGAAAGGTCTTGTCACAAGGAATACACATGTGAAATATGAAAGCCCTATCACTTCCCATTCAAAAGTTATGCCCAATGTTAAAGTTTTTTGAAAAGTAGGTCAAAGGTCAAGGTCACAAGGTCAAAAATTTTGGTATCAATGGAAAGGTCTTGTCACAAGGAATACACATGTGAAATATGAAAGCCCTATCACTTACCATTCAAAAGTTATGCCCAATGTTAAAGTTTTTGAAAAGTAAGTCAAAGGTCAAGGTCAAGGTCACGAGGTCAAAAATTTTGGTATCAATGGAAAGGTCTTGTCACAAGGAATACGCATGCGAAATATGAAAGCCCTATCACTTACCATTCAAAAGTTATGCCCAATGTTAAAGTTTTTGAAAAGTAGGTCAAAGGTCAAGGTCACGAGGTCAAATTTTTTGGTATCAATGGAAAGGTCTTGTCACAAGGAATACACATGTGAAATATGAAAGCCCTATCACTTACCATTCAAAAGTTATGCCCAATGTTAAAGTTTTTGAAAAGTAGGTCAAAGGTCAAGGTCAAGGTCACGAGGTCAAAAATTTTGGTATCAATGGAAAGGTCTTGTCACAAGGAATACACATGTGAAATATGAAAGCCCTATCACTTACCATTCAAAAGGTATGCCCAATGTTAAAGTTTTTGAAAAGTAGGTCAAAGGTCAAGGTCAAGGTCACGAGGTCAAAAATTTTGGTATCAATGGAAAGGTCTTATCACAAGGAATACACATGTGAAATATGAAAGCCCTATCACTTCCCATTCAAAAGTTATGCCCAATGTTAAAGTTTTTTGAAAAGTAGGTCAAAGGTCAAGGTCACAAGGTCAAAAATTTTGGTATCAATGGAAAGGTCTTGTCACAAGGAATACACATGTGAAATATGAAAGCCCTATCACTTACCATTCAAAAGTTATGCCCAATGTTAAAGTTTTTTGAAAAGTAAGTCAAAGGTCAAGGTCAAGGTCACGAGGTCAAAAATTTTGGTATCAATGGAAAGGTCTTGTCACAAGGAATACACATGTGAAATATGAAAGCCCTATCATTTACCATTCAAAAGTTATGCCCAATGTTAAAGTTTTTTGAAAAGTAGGTCAAAGGTCAAGGTCAAGGTCACGAGGTCAAAAATTTTGGTATCAATGGAAAGGTCTTGTCACAAGGAATACACATGTGAAATATGAAAGCCCTATCATTTACCATTCAAAAGTTATGCCCAATGTTAAAGTTTTTGAAAAGTAGGTCAAAGGTCAAGGTCAAGGTCACGAGGTCAAAAATTTTGGTATCAATGGAAAGGTCTTGTCACAAGGAATACACATGTGAAATATGAAAGCCCTATCACTTCCCATTCAAAAGTTATGTCCAATGTTAAAGTTTTTCGGACAAACAGACAAACAGACAAACAGACAAACAGATAAACAGACAAACAGACGGACAGGCCAAAAACTATATGCCCCCGAATCTTTGATTCCGGGGGCATAAAAAGCATGTTGGAGAAAAATCAATATTGTAAAGTTGTATCACAATAGAAAAGAACCTCCCCAACGTTACAACGTAAATAAGAGAGATATTACATGTAAAAACCGAAAATGGACACCGTAGAATACCGGTAATGTGCACCAGGGCGCAGCGAGTTGCCGATTTAACGGGCCATTTTTGATCGGAATGGGACTATGTCGCATGGCCTTCCCTGTCCTGTCCAACTGATGTGTCCGAATTACTTCTTTCCCCTTTTACGAGAATTATAACTGAGCAGTGTCCTACTACGCTCCGTGTACGACATGCTTATGTACTTGGTATAACGTCCACGATGCAGACGAGTACGATGAAGAGGTATGTCCTCACCTATATACCGGTAATTAGCATTTACTGATTTGTTTTGAAAATTGATTAAGTGGTCACTACAATGATTGAATCAGCCGACAGCCTAATACGTAAAGTAACACAATCAATCAATACAATCAATCAATCAATCATACACAACTGGGGATTTTGCATTTCTTCTATAGAAATCTGGAGGATCTCGTTTTCGTCTGCAGGACTATTTTCGATCGGAAGGATCCTTGTTTCGTTGGGAGATTTCGTTCTCCCACTGAGAGGACTGTTCACATGTATGTGCATCAGTAATACCTTATACATGTATGCCATTATATTATATTTATTTACATAAAGAATAGAATAACGATGACGTGTTCGGCGTCTTATTTTCACAAATCAAACTCCTAAATACCGCAGAAAATGACCCTTGATGCAAAGTAATATTAAAACAGGGTGTACAGTGTACTTTAAGAACATATTTTAGATATTCTCTCATTGCTTTTCAAATTCTCTCATTCAATTACAACGAGTGAAAGAATTCTCTCATGTATAGCAGCAGCCAGAATAATCGCTGAAAAAGGAAGGGGATGCATTATATCATTACCTTATAACCTTCATACTCGGCCTGTACAGCCATCAGTTCACTCTTTGACAGGTCAAGGTCATCCTGTAGAGCCTGTACGCGATTCTCCAGGGATTTAACTGTTCTTGTATTAGAGTCAGAGAAGGAGTGGAGTTTTTCTTGAAGCTTCTGTTTCTCTCCTGAAACCTCTGCTATTTGCATCTGAAAACAAATTCTAAAATTTTGAAACTTAATTGGTCAACTTTTCTTGATGTTGCATGTAATATATTAAATCCATCACTGGAATGTACACAAACAAGTACAATAATGTTGCATGTTGTACATCTGACACTAAAAACTTTTGAATAATCCCTTGTACCACTCTAGAAGTCTCATCATGCTTGACAATTCATGTAACTTTAATGGCAGCAGAATGCATAGCCAGACTGACATACTGACAGTAAGACAGACATCCTGGACAAAGTTATTCCTGTATTTGCTTTTGTATAAAGCCAATCAACTGAGTTTTAGCAAAATATGTGAAAAATTGACTACCAGACAAACTGACACTCTGACAGAGACTGAACAAAATGATCCCTGTATTTTCTTTTGGAGATGAAAGATTCCATTATACTACATATAGAACACAACCAAATAACAATCATTATTTCTCTATTACCTTATACTCTTCCAGTTGTTGATTTAGATGTTCTATTTGTCCCTGTCTCTGGGCATCAGAAGTCCTCTGTTCTACCTCCTATAATATATAGTAAAATATGTATAACAACAGGCTGCACTCACTACATTATTAACAGATTCACATTGTGTGATCTCCAAAATTTACACTTTACATTTCCTTTATAATATAAACATATTTAAGATCTTCTAAAGTATTGCCATTTTACAGCATACATTGTAAGTACTGATACCTCTATATATTAAAGTTAAACCAGTACACCATGTCAAATGTAGCTACAATGTACATGTACCATGTACTAAATAAGTTCTTTTTCTAGTTCACTTTGTTCATAAAAGATTTTTTTTTCGAAGTTGAAAGTACTGTAAAAGTGGAAATTTCCATGGGTGGTTATTTTCGCGCTTTTTTTTATTGTATTACAAAAAAAATGTATTAGGCGACAGAAATTTAATTCTTAGTTATACGGATCCGCCGAGCCTAATTTTACCACAACTGGAAAAAAAAAAAAATGAACTGATTGTACATTTTTTTTCTTCCGCTCATCCGAATTACTGGTTATTACTTTTCATTTTCACTTAATCTTTATCTTGCAAGTGTTTTAGAGAATGAGGCTTTGAAAACATATGATAAACAAACTGAATTAAAATTGTGGTCATGGCACAAAACATGAAATGTTGAAATTTGTGGATTTTTAATTTATCTTTATTCCCTCCTCCTATCCTATTTTAAAAAAATTAAATCCATAAAACTAAAAATTAAATTCCTGTCGCCTTATCGTGAAAATAACACCTGCGTGAAAATAAAACTAAAGGGAATATTCATGGTTTCACCAAAATTATCCCCCAAAGCATAATGTTGCAATGGTCATTTTGCAAAAATCTCCCCAAGCAAAAATAACCACTTTTACAGTATTTATGTCTATAGCCATTTATCTTCAGATTTACATTATTGAGTCTTTGTGGAATACAGAGTTTTTTCCCCTTACAGACGGTATCTGCCGTAAAACCATTGTGACGTCATGAAAATGGTATGGTAACGACGATTTTATACCGTTATTTCCCATACTTTTAGGACCGTTTCCATAAAATTTAATGACATCATAATCAGTCTACGTCAGATACCGTCTCAAATGGGAGCTAACTCTGGTTTTCCAAAATAGCGAATAGACAATTATAATCAAAACATCACCATTTTCTTTGCATCAGTAAGTTCCTTCTTGGTTTTGACTAACATCTGTTTGATTTTGTTTCCTCTCTCCTCAGCCTGGCTACGTAACTCCTCCACGGAATCTAGTTAAAGAGTAAAGGATAACACATGTAGTGTTTGTACAAGTTTGTGATATTTCATAGCTTAACTCTAAATTCTTTCATCTTGACCTTGTGACTTTCACTGACCTTGAACTTTGTAATTGTGTCGTGAAAAAAATATGTCAAATACAGTGCTTCCACAAATATCAGTTAAAATGTTAATAAATCCTTTTCAAGACATAATGGAACTAAACCTCAAACAAATTAGATGACATATTAATTAATACAAGATTGAAATATTTAATCAATATTTTCCTACATCTAGTTACATGTACATGTACAGACAAACTTTCTCTCTTGTAATTTGATCATCTAACACAGTTAGAAAGGTATGGCCATTTTTATAAGCATCATCATATACCCCCTATCCATTAAAGGCAGGGGTATATACCATATCCCATAGAAGATACATGAATATTTCTTATTTTACATATTTTCATAACGATATTGTTTATAAGCTTTAAAAATATGCAACTGGACTTTCATAATTGACACAAATGACACCATTACTGCACTTGCTTTTCAAAATATCTTACTCAGTTGATCTTTAAGAGACTTGTTATTTTCTTCCAGCCTGTCAATCTCTTGCTTGAGTTCCGTTATGTTCCCGTCTTTAGCGGCAAGTTGAGCATTGAGAGCCTCCATGGTCCTCTCGTAATCAGCTATCTCCAAATCCATCATAGAACTCTGCTTAGCTTCCTGTTATATAGAAGTAGACGTAACATGTAATTCTTCAACAATGACATAAATTCCTGTATGGACTTGTTTACATATCATCTCAGATTTTTTAACTTTCTTTAAAAACTGAAGTTACTGGTATCTATAACCCTCAAAAGAGAGGAAGCATTGATGATTTGTTCAAAAATACTATGCTGAACAATACATGCATGCTTATTTCTTTATGTCTAATTGACGGACTGCCCTTCACTGCTTCTAAAGGCAGAAGTTCATATTTTGACGTCATAATCAATTGCCATTGCATCAAACAATGCCTTGATAGGTCAGTTGATTTTGACGTTATAAGGTAGAACTTGCCAACAGGTGCAATGTTGGACTTTGGCTATCCGGCAATTTCCTTTACAAATTTAGATATTTATCAAATTCATTTTATGATGCATTGACCTGTATACGTAGAATCGTTCAGTACTCTCTTTTTGCAGTTTTACTTACGTAAACCTTTTCTGTTGGACAATCATTCGCAGATCCGTTCATGCTTCTATTGATTTATGCATTTGATATTGATTTTCTATTCACTGGGACAAACTTTCACAGTATGAGGCTGACGGAGAAAGTAGCGAAGGTTAGTACAAAGCGAATGATTCTACGTATACAGTATTTAAAGCATTTCCCTATATGTGTATCTATGAAGCCTGACTATAAGTAAGTGAGATAATTAATTTTATCATTAATACAACAGAGTAAGCCATATCAAAGATATTGGCAATCCTGCATCATGTAAACTCAAAGTCATGTAATACTACTACATATAAACATAACTCAGATACCTGTTTAGCTTTTTCTAGTTGTGTCTGTATGTCTTTGATCTGATTTTGTAATCCTGTCACTACGTCCCTCTGTCTGTCCTCTGATGACTTCATCTTGTCCTTCAGTTCGGATATTTCTGTCTGTAGCTACAAATATGCAAACAAAGCATCATAATTACATATACATGCATTATAAGATGCTAAGGGACAGTAAATTCAAATCTGAGTGTTTGTACATTAAGCCATATAATCCCTTCCCTCTTGAACAGGCAGTTGATTTAATTACAACAGTGTTGTAGGTACCTGTGTTTTCTCTTTGATGACTTGGTCTCTCTGTATTCTGTTGGCTTCTTTCTCCTGTTCACTGGTCTTCACTGATGACTTCATCTCTGACATCGTACCCTCTAACTTCTGAAATTGTTCATGTTAATCAAATTGTAAATTGTTTATGACCTCTCACTTAGTTCTGAAATCTGTTCATCATAGAAATATAAAGGTATATAAAGTAGAAATGTAAACTTGTACATGATGGACAGATCTGACTAGAAAATTTGCTGATACAGTGGAAATACACATGTAACTGTATTTGGAATTAGATATCAAGTAATGAGGCTTCAAGTGTAATACATGTACGTGCACCTCCAAATCTATGTTTAATTTGTAGACAAAGGAGAGAGATTTTCAAGCAAAAGGTTCAATATCATATTAAATACATGTAGTCTGTATGTCTTTCTGAAAAATATGTAAAAGTTTGATAACTATTATCTATAGAGTGCATATATCTTGTCAGCATTGCTTTTGAAATACATGTATCTTACCTTAATTTCTGCTTTAATATTTTCACTTTCTTTTCGGTATCTATCTCTCTCTTCATTCGCCATTGCCACACTCTCTTTGACAGACGCCATCTCTGTTATGAGTCTGTTCAGATCAGCCTGAATTTCCTCTGCCTCTTTCGTTTTAGCAGCTAGTTTGGCTTGAGTGGAGCTGTGTTCGTCTTGCAATGCCTACATGGAAATCATTATTAATCAAAGATATTATAATACATTAGATATCAACAAGACATCATACTGTGCTGATGATTAAGGTAATAACTAGCTCTCTGATATTTGGGACTGGTAAATGCTGATTTACGTTTGCAAACTGGGTTTATCTACCGGTAGCAAGGTGTAAGGGGAGCCAGAAAAAAAAACCCAGATGTTTTCACAATAAAATCAACATTTACAGGCCACAAACATAATATGAATTATGGCAAAGCCATTGTGAGGACGCTGATGAAACATAATTTCAATGAATTAATACCCAATTTTCACCATACATGTAACATCATTGAATATTTTTTTACTAAGTTAATAAGAATAAAATATGTCATACAATATGTGTTCTTGTTATTTTTTCCAGCATCATTTTTACCGTCTTTATCAGCCTTACATTAGTTTTTTTCTTGAAATCCAGAATCATCTACAGGAGAGGGGATATTATAGACAATTTCTAGATAGACAGCATGCACATAACTCGTTAATGCGGGGAAACAATTCTCAATGTCACAAAAAAAAAAACAGTTAAAGCATGAAATCTCAATGCTTAAATGACAGATAAGAAAAGATCAAGTGATGTCATCTTAATCTATACATTTCAATTCCTTGGACCTTGACGAAAACCAAGGAAAAGAGAACTCGGGCAAGAAAACTGTGGGCACAAACCATTAAAATTAAAAAAAGAAAAAAGAATTTTACTGTTTTCTGAAGTATTTATATATTGTAAGATTAACATGTATCTTGATTATTCAATGAATTCAATTAAACTTTTAAATGTTTACTTTTTAAATTTCATTGGGTGATGAAATGTCAGTTGTCGTATCAGGAATATGTATCCTCCCTTGCACCCACCCACCCCTCTCCCCTTTTACTTTCACCGGAAAAATTAGCATTAAAAATGTAAAAGAGAGAGAGAAAACTTCCTTTTCGGCGCCATCTATAGTGTTATCAGCAATATATCGTTTTATGGGATGATCTGGAAAAAGGGGTTAAAACTTACAAATTAAGTACAGTATAACATTAGTATTACAGGATTTTCCCTTCTAAATAATGTAAATGATTTTCCAATGTAATATCTGAAGACAAAATTCTTGCTCATTCCTTTACTTTAAAAGAGGGTGAAAGGGAGGGGAGGGGCGGGAGGAAGGAGAGAGGGGGAAGAAGGAAGAGTGTGGGAGGGGAGATAAGGGGGCGGAGAGAGCGGGTATCCCATGTCTGCTCCCCACCCCCATAAAAGGCAAGGATGAATGGGAGGGGAGGAAGGAGGCAGCTGGAGGGAGGCTGATGGGAGGGAGGGAGAGGTTAGGAGGTGGGAGAAGGAGAGAAGTTAGTAGAAATCTACCCCCTGTCCGCCCCCCCCCCCCCCTTTTGAATACAATCAACCCCCCTTTCTAAAAAAAAAAACATCTGAAGTCTTCACCCCTCTATCTTGGATCCGCTTATGATTCACCTCCAAGGGAAAAAAATACCCAGCCTTATTTCTGACAGAAAAAATATACTTCATGCTTTGAACAGAGCCCCAGCTGTATTGACCTATTTGTACTAAATATTGTAAATGATGACGTAAGTTGTGACGCGTTGTAAACAGAACCAAAGGCAGCAGACATTTAGAAGTTTGTGTTGGGATTTACACTGCATAGATTTCCTGTATATTCTACATGTAGATCTTATATATGTGGAGAGAAACCACATTATTCGATCTACAGGTATCAAAATATCAACTGCAAATCATCCTCGAAAGCAGAATGAAGTTCGGTAAGTCGCTGATTGCGCAGATATTTTTTTGTTTGTTTTTTCTCCCAGCATTATGAGTTTATCCATGGATTTTTCTGAGGGAGCTGTCGATGAAAGAAAGTCCGCGAAACAAAGTTGTATGCTGACGTCGCGTCGCATGCTGACGTCACGTTGTAATTTTCAAAGAGTATATTCGGACTAAACATGATATATGTTAGAAATGATGGTGCAATATCAGTATTACGTGAAGCAAAGTACAAATCATACATTGGGACACTGGAGGAGTAAGCCAAACGAAGAATATTCAAAGGAGATCGAGAAATCTCGGTCATCGATGGGTTTCATTCTGTCGTCAAGTGACATTGTCAAAAAAATAAGCTTGCGCTTCACGCCGATCAAATGGGCAATGGGGAGAATGACGTCATTGACCACGGTTTTGGAACCTATAGGTATAGCATAGAATTCAATTGAAAAACACCATTTTTCCTATATATATACACGTGTTACCTTGATGAGGACTACGTCCGCGCCTGCGGCGGTGACTGCGTCCTCTATCATCAGAATCTAGTATTTTTCCATTCTAATGTAATCTCTATTTTCATGAATATCGGGCAAATGAGACGTTAGCAATGTTACCTATGAAAATGTTATGGTTTTACATAAAAAAACAAAGGAGTGAACAACATATGAAATTCTATGTTACTTTACGTTCCATTGAAATTTTTGATTATTGACTCAAGTTTTTATTCAGACTTTGATTTACACAGTGGCCATAATAAATCTCATTAAACTTCTTAAAAGATACATGTACAATTAATTGTGAAATTGAATGAATACCAAATCACATACATATAATTGAATTATGAACTTCACCTTAAAGCTTTGTAGTTGTTCGGAGTCAGATTTCTGTGACTGTTCCATCAGCTGTACATTTTGCTGTAGCTCTGTGTTTGCTGTCTTGGCGGCTGTCAGCTCTGATAAAGTTTCATCGTGCTACAAAAAGGAGAACTTGTTTTCAATACTGGAGGTCACAAATCTGGGGAGCTGATTATGTAAGCAAATTTGCCAAATATTTACAAAAAATTCTCTTCAATTCACCTATGTAATACATTATGTACATAATAAAGACTTGTACCTAAAAATCTAGGGTAATATATTATTTTATGATTGGTTTCAGATAATATAGGATACAAGGGCTGAATCAGATGTATTATAACTCAATTCAACAGAGTAGTACTTCAAACGGTAGAGAAAGTTACATCTTTAAATAAAATAGGAGACATGAGCTTTGAATACGGTATATTACCATAGGTTATCTTTATACCTTTGTTTTTAACGCTGCTAGTTCCTTCTTACTCTTCATGGCTAAGGATTTCAGTTTTGTAATCATTTCTTCTTTCTGTTGAATTTGCCCTTCTAACCCGGCGACCTTTCCTTGGGTGTCCTGTAATAAATATTAACCAAACATGTAGAATCATCCATATTAATGATCTGATGATAAACTGTGAAGTCATTCATGTGTAAAACTGAATCAAATTGTATGACAACCGACAATTTTTTTTCCAAAGACAAGGAAACTTTTGCCCTCAAGCCCAATTGTACAAACAGAATATATTTAGCTTGGAAAGTATGAAATGAAAAGGTTTTAAGTGATCTGAAAAGTAAAAGTGAAAACTACGGAAAATGTCTCTCAGCCATACATGTATGAGGACCGTTCGATAAATTTGTAGACAAGTTAAATCAAACTTATGTCGTTATCGTCAAACATTTTGTTCATATACTAATTAATTCCTTAAGATTGGATATTGTTATTGTGCAAATTTTAAAGCAATTGATCAATTATGAAAGAAATGCGGTGTTTTTCTTTAGGAGTGACTTCGGAAAGCGGCGCAGTAAATGTCGTCCAAAGCAAAGTCACGCAAATTACGGAGTACTTATCATTTTTTACCTTTTGTTCTGTCTCTAAATTTGAAATCATATTGGCGCATAAGTCATTTATTGTATGTCAATCGGCTCAAAAGTTTATAATACAGAATAAACTGGGCAATCATGCGCTCAAATTATTCCCTGGTTCTATTCTATCGGTTCACAGAAGACGCATTAAGAATTTCATTTGAGAACGTATGGATCATTCGGTTTTGCTTTCTCAGGTAGTCCAAATCATTTTCTTTGAATGATTTTTATCAAATTATCATCTTCTGTGCAAATTGAAGGCATATTGACGTGCGCTCAAAATATTTTCTTGCGTTCCATAGCCATTTTTCTCATATATAATGTCTTTTGTGGAGGTTGTATCAGCTTGAATAACAGATCAATGATTTCACGTTCTTAAAAAATGCAGGAAAACGTCATTATTTCAACGTATACGTATTGATGGCGCTTCTTGTAACAGTGATATCTAAATATCAATGCATCGTAAAAAGTTCAAATTTCAGTATGATAACTTTCAATTATTGTCGAATAACAAGTATATACATTGACTTTCACGGCGTCCACATTTAGAAATGATACAGAAATTATGCGCGTGTACACAATTTTCTATATCTCAGTTTTCGTATTGTGCCGCTAAACGTCACAACACATAATTTAAATTAATTATTTAAATGACATATTTTTTCAGTAACCTTGATATTGTATGAATTGATTATAATAAACCTCATGAATGTATTGTGAGAAAATTGTACAGTTACTGTCACGCATTTCTTAATAACTGCGATTGTCTACGAACTTTTCAAACAACCCTAGTAGTGAGGGATTAGGAAAGACAATTCTACAAATAGCAAAGTGGGTCTAATAACATAAACAAATAATAAGCCTCAGTCTGAAAGTTAATAGCCCAACAGGAAGATACACACAGTATTTTATACATGTAGATTACCTCTGATTTCTGTAGAGTTTCAGTTTCTTTGCCCTTAAGATCACCAACTTGTTTCAAGAGATCCTCATTTTTCTGTGCCAACTCCCTTACTTGGCTATCCATATCTTCTAACCTCTGACTTAATTCACTTATCATCTCCTCCTTTTCGCTCAGAGTTGTCTCAAGCTGACATTTTTCCTGTACTAGTTTTTTCTCCATTTCTTCCATCTGGTTGAGTAAAATCTCTTTATTTTTCTCCATATCTCCCAGTTTATTGTTCAGATCATCACACTGTCCTCTCACAGTGTCTAATTCATAGCTAAGCCTGTTAATTTTATCGTCACTATCCTTAATTAAGTCTTCCTTCCTCGTTAGTTCTGATTTCAGATCTGCTATTTCCTGGTTTTGGTTTGATTCACTTTCCTGGTTTGCAGCTTCAAAATCTCTTCGAACACGATCCAACTGGGTCTTTAATTCAGAGTTTTCATTTTGAATACTTTCTAAGCGTGACTCCAACTCTTCCTTTTGAGGAACCAGCGAGTCTAGTTGAGCTTTTAATTCAGAGTTTTGAGCAACTAATGTTTCCTTTTCAACTTTCAAGTCACCAACTTCAGTAGTAAGCATTGACAATTGTTCCTTCAGGTTTGAATTCTCCACCTTCACATCCTCTAATTCTTTCTTTAACTCTGATATTTCTGAAGACAAACTGTCAACCTGTTTAGAAAAATCAGAATTTTCCTCCGACATTGTTTGTAACTTTTCCTCCTGACTTTTGCATGTTTTATCTTTTTCACGCAATTCCTCATGAAGTTTTTCTATCACATTATTTACACTAGATTCATTTTCTTCCTTCAAAGCACTAAGCTGACTTTCCATACTTGTACATTTGGATGCTAGCTCCTCTTTCTCCGTACACAATTCCTGTATTTTTGCCGTCAGTTCTTCACACTGTTTTTCCCACTTATCAGCCTCTCTTTGTACTCTATCAGTCTCCTCCTTCACATTGGCCATTTCACTGCCAGACTGATGTAAATCTTCACTCTTGGAATCAAGTTCTTGTTTCAACGCTTCTATCTGAGAATTTTTCTCCTCAAGTTCCAACCGTGTCTTTTCTACTTCATCTTTACAGCTCTGAGCCGCACTTTTCAAATCCTCCATTTCTTTTAAAAGCACACTTTCTTTCTCATCCTTTTCTCCTATCGACTGTCTTAGTTCCGTAATTCGCACAGTTTGTTCAGTAAGTTGTGATGATGATTCCTCCTTCTCCTGCTTCAGACCCTCACATTCTGTCTTCAGATTTTGACACATCTGCTCTAATTTCTCCATATCAGCTTGTAAACCCTGAGTTTGCTGAACCCCGTCATTTCTCTCTTTTTCTGCTGATGCAATCCTTTCATCCTTTTGTTTTGATTCTGCTTCTAAAGTTTCAACCAAAGTCTGCAACTCCTTTGCAGTTTTGACTGATTCTTCATGTTTTTCTGACATTTCTTTCAGTTCCGACTCTAACTGAAAACATTTCGAAGATGCTTCCTCTGAAACTTTTCCTTTATCACTCTCCATCTGAGAAATAACATCTTCTTTTGATTTAAGCTCATTTTCAAATGTTGATACTTTTTCCTCCAACAACCTTTTAGCTGCATCAATTTCTGAGTTCATTTCCTTCACTTTGCTCAACTCTGCCTTGAGCTCGTTACGATTTGTTCTCAATTCCTCAATTTCTGTTTGAAGCATAGAATTTGCAGATTCACCGTCTGTTTCCAATTTTGCGATAAACTGTTCATGTTTGCTTTTCGTTTCCGCCAGGTTGTTTGACATCTCAAGAATCCTATTCTCCAGCTCCTCAGTGTAGGATTGTCTTTCCTTGACCTTCTCTTCCAAACTTACAACATTTTCTTTCAGCTCCCGAGTTTCCACTGTAATCTTTTCTATAGTCTCATCCAAATTTTCAATTTTGTTATTAGCGGCTTGAAGCTGAATTGTTACATTTGCAACTTCCTCCTCCTTCCCTCTTATCATTTCCTTCAAACTATCGTTTTCTTCTTTAAGATGTTCACGCTGATCTTCAGCTAAATGTAGCATTACGTTCACAGATTCTTTTTCTCTCTCCAAGCCGTCTTTTTCCTCCTGTAACTTCTGCATCTCTCTCTTTACACTCTGTATCTCAATAGAACTATCCCCTTTTTTAGCATACACATCATCCAGTTCTACCTTCAACTTCTCCTTGTCTTCTAACAGTTTCTGAACACAATGTCTGACCTCTTCAAGTTGCTTCACTGCTGATTCCTGATCCGGTGAAGATTCAAACACATCTTCATTGTCATCTTCTTTCTCATCATCTTCTTCAGCTTCCTCCTTCTTTTCTTCTTTTTTCGATATTCCCAAAAGTCCTTGAAACATTTCAATGTCACCCAGCACTTTCTTCTCACGTGAGTCCAACTCATCGAGTTCTTGTGACATTCTATAATTATCTGCCTTTAACATATTCATCATATGTTCCCATTCATCCATCTGCTCTTTCATCAGGGACATTTCGTTACGCATGATTTCCTTCTCTTCCTGGACTTCACTGATTTGGTAAGTAAGATTCTCATGCTCTCTATTCGCCTTCTCTACTTTCTGTTCCAAAATTTCTTTTTCCCTCGTAAGAGTTTGGATCTTTTTTTTCGGATCTATTGTTTTTGCTGTCGTTCCATTTCCACGTGGACTGACATTTCCCTTTGCGGCACCATTTCCCCTTCCGTTTCCTTTTGCACCTTGGGTAGGTTTAACTGGTGATGCAAACTCCAGTTCTAGACACTTGGCTTTTAAATTTTCATTTGACGCCTTCAGTTCATTTTCATTTTCCTTCAGTTCATGAAGTTGGAATGTCAAATTGTCAATCTCATTTTGTAAATCTGACTTAAAATTCTGCTCACTCTCTAACAATGACTTCGTTTTAATTGATTCTTCCACAGAAGATGTGAGTTTGGAATGTAACGAATCTATCTCCTTTTTAGCAGCAAGAAGTCCCTCACTTTTGGATTCAAGATCCTCTTTCAGAGCACTAATTCTTCTTTCATAATCCTGTATTTTATCCTCAAGAACTTTCTTTTCTGAACCAACATCCTTTTCCTTATCTTCAACTTCACTTTCTTTACCAATTTCCTGTTTCAATGAAATCAGTTCTGTCGTCTGCTTCTCCATGGCTTCCTTTAGTTGCTGATTCTCATCTGCTACTTCCTTCTTCTGCTCAATCAATTTTTGTTTTTCTTCAATTAACTGCTGTATGGATAGACTACTGGATGCAAAATCTTTCTGGAAACTTTCTTGCGATGCCTTCATCATTTCAATATCCCTCCGATGCTCCTCTCTTTCTTCTTTGAATTTTTCTAACATCTCCTCTCTCTCATGCTTAAACTCGGATTCAATAGTTTCCCGTAATTCTGCTTCTTTTAATTTGAATTTCTCTTCAGTGGTTGATGCTTGTTCTTCTAATTGTTCAATGCTATTTTTAGACTGTTCCAGCTCTGATTGCAAATGCTTTAGTTCCTCTTCCATCTTGCTGTACTTGTTTTCTTTTTCCTGAAATGTGAAATAAATGAAATTTTCATGCAAATACTTGTGAGATTCACGCTTTTGAACTAAGTTATATACATGCTAACGAAAAATTAAAATTATTTACTTTTCATTATATATACTTTTACCAAAGAAAGTGTTGTATTATGACATACTGGTAGATACATGTACATGTATGCACCCTTCTTCAAATCTACGAGTGCAAACATCTTAAATCTGTAAAAAGAGATTATTGTATTTTCACAGTAGTACATGCATCTTAAATCATTCTTACCTGCATGTCACTCTGCAACAATGACAATTGCTCTTTGATTTCAGTCTTTTCTCTGACAGCTTCTGACAGTGCCGTCTGCTGATCGTTCTCCGCTGTTGTCTGCTGCTGCTTCAGGGATTTGAGTTTTTTCATCACCAGATCCCGAGCCTCATTTAGGACATTAATCTGTTCCTTTAAGCCCTGGAATGTACAATGTAAGAATCAGCAAATAAATAAAACAACCAGACTTGTCAGAATGACAACATAGCTCGCCGGTGGCAACCATATGTAAATTGCAACAACAACAATAAATAACTCCTCTGATTAACCAGACTTGTCAGAATGACAACATAGCTCGCCGGTGGCAACCATATGTAAATTGCAACAACAACAATAAAAAAGGTCTTATCACAAGGAATGCACATGTGAAATATCAAAGCCCTATCACTAACCATTCAAAAAATATGGCCAAGGTTAAAGTTTTTCAAAAGTAGGTCAATCATCTCCAAGGTCAAGGTCACAAGGTCAAGAATTTTGGTATCCATGGAAAGGTCTTGTCACAAGGAATACACATGTGAAATATCAAAGCCCTATCACTTACCATTCCAAAAATATGGCCAAGGTTAAAGTTTTTCAAAAGTAGGTCAATCATCTCCAAGGTCAAGGTCACAAGGTCAAAAATTTTGGTATCCATGGAAACGTCTTGTCACAAGGAATACACATGTGAAATATCAAAGCCCTATCACTTACCATTCCAAAAATATGGCCAAGGTTAAAGTTTTTCAAAAGTAGGTCAATCTCCAAGGTCAAGGTCACAAGGTCAAAAATTTTGGTATCCATGGAAAGGTCTTGTCACAAGGAATACACATGTGAAATATCAAAGCCCTATCACTTACCATTCCAAAAATATGGCCAAGGTTAAAGTTTTTCAAAAGTAGGTCAATCTCCAAGGTCAAGGTCACAAGGTCAAAAATTTTGGTATCCATGGAAAGGTCTTGTCACAAGGAATACACATGTGAAATATCAAAGCCCTATCACTTACCATTCCAAAAATATGGCCAAGGTTAAAGTTTTTCAAAAGAAGGTCAATCTCCAAGGTCAAGGTCACAAGGTCAAAAATTTTGGTATCCATGGAAAGGTCTTGTCACAAGGAATGCACATGTGAAATATGAAAGCCCAATCTGTATTGGTTTAAAAGTTATAAGCAAGGTTAAAGTTTTTGTGCACGCGCACGCAGACGCAGACGCCGACGCCGGGGGTATGACAATAGCTCTCCGGACATTCGTCCCGGCGAGCTAAAAAGTCCCAGTGCCAATAAAGTTTACTTAAATCAGTAAAGAAGCTATGGCCCAAGTTTTTGAAAAGTAGGTAAAATTTCAAGGTCAAGGTCACTAGGTCAAAATTTATGGTACGGCATGAAAGGTCTTATCACAAGGAATGCACATGTGAAATATCAAAGCCCTATCACTTACCATTCAAAAAATATGGCCCAAGTTAAAGTTTTTGAAAAGTAGGTAAAATTTCAAGGTCAAGGTCACTAGGTCAAAATTTATGGTACGGCATGAAAGGTCTTATTACAAGGAATGCACATGTGAAATATCAAAGCCCTATCACTTACCATTCAAAAAATATGGCCCAAGTTAAAGTTTTTGAAAAGTAGGTAAAATTTCAAGGTCAAGGTCACTAGGTCAAAATTTATGGTACGGCATGAAAGGTCTTATCACAAGGAATGCACATGTGAAATATCAAAGCCCTATCACTTACCATTCAAAAAATATGGCCCAAGTTAAAGTTTTTGAAAAGTAGGTAAAATTTCAAGGTCAAGGTCACTAAGTCAAAATTTATGGTACGGCATGAAAGGTCTTATCACAAGGAATGCACATGTGAAATATCAAAGCCCTATCACTTACCAATCAAAAAATATGGCCAAGGTAAAAGTTTTTCAAAAGAAGGTCAATCATCTCCAAGGTCAAGGTCATAAGGTCAAAAATTTTGGTATCCATGGAAACGTCTTGTCACAAGGAATACACATGTGAAATATCAAAGCCCTATCACTTACCATTCAAAAAATATGGCCAAGGTTAAAGTTTTTCAAAAGTAGGTCAATCTCCAAGGTCAAGGTCACAAGGTCAAAAATTTTGGTATCCATGGAAAGGTCTTGTCACAAGGAATGCACATGTGAAATATGAAAGCCCAATCTGTATTGGTTTAAAAGTTATAAGCAAGGTTAAAGTTTTTGTGCACGCGCACGCCGACGCAGACGCCAACGCCAACGCAGACGCCGACACCGGGGGTATGACAATAGCTCTCCGGACATTCGTCCCGGCGAGCTAATAAAAAGTTGTTTTCTCTTCATGCAAATTTTTAAGGTCTTTTGCTTTTGATAATAAAAACCTTACTTATATTTGTATACACATGTATAAGCTAAGCATTGGTAACAAACAGTAGCTTTGACTCATACATACTCGTAACTATCAACAAATATACAACTTACAGCCAGAAAGCCACCAAAATACATACTACTCACAAAATGTATAAAGATCATCATCCGTTTCGATTTTTGTTCATCAATAATTCTCTATGAAGGATTATCTATTTGGTCCCTTATAATTTTGAACTGGCTTCATAGATTAAAATTTCGATTTCAGTTGTTTTCCTCCTTTTGACCCACCTTATTTTCCTCCATTATTTTGCTCTGCTCCTCTTGCATAAACTGAAGTGAAGAACTCAGTGTTTCATCCTTCAACTTCATGCATTCTACTTGTTCTTCCAGATCCTACGAAATGACATAAACACATTTATCACATGATAAACCCTTTATTCGGTTACATAAAGCCATTTCATAAATAAATTTTATGATAACACGTTACATATCACTTTGGATGTATTGTCATTGGATGAAGCGCTCCAGATCCTTTGCGACGTCACAATACAAACGGCGACATTGGCGCGTTATTTGCAAGAAATGAAGTCGGAATTATAATACAACATGTATTTCGATGTTATTTTGATCAATTACGTCATATTTCATGTGATAAAAAGAATCTCAAATGATGTTTCTATTCCATACAGTATTTATGAAACTCATTGTGTGATTTTAATGTAAAATTCACACAACTCGTTTCATAAATACCGTATGAAATAGAAAATCATTTGAGATCATATATTTCACACATAAAGAACAACCTTTATATCCTTGGTAACAGCAATTAGGTTTTTCAAATTCTACACAAAATTTTTGACAATTTATCTTTATTTAAGAAATAACAACTAGCTAGCCGTGGTTTATTGAGTCACATGAACCAATCAAATAATCAACGAGCCATGAAGTTATTTCTATTCTAATTTATTCTGATTATAGCAGACAACAAGTGGTGATGCTGCAGTATTTACATGTACATAGTTTTCAGAAAATGACAGGTCTTCAGAAAAAAGATTGCAGAGTAAGCATGCGAGTAGGCGTGGCTTATCTGACCATGAATGTGTTTGGAGAGTAGACCAGGGGTGAGCTCTATAGCACATATCTTGAGCCATATTAGAATAGAAGATATATACTGTATATATTTGTTCCAGAATCCATTGTACACTTAAAAAACTTATTTAGAAAGATTAAAACTTTCATAGATATATAACCTATTCTAATATGACTTGATTCTTTTTCCCTATTAAGACAACAGACGCGAGCCGGGCTCTATTCTCCAATATAGGCCCTATAGCGATAAGCCACGCCTACCCATTTTCTGAAAGCAGATAAACCAGCAGGAACTGGTTTTTACCAAGAATCGATTGGTCATCATTAGAATAGAAATAAAAAATGACAAGCCGGCTCTATTGTCTCATAATGCCCTCGCATCCTCAGCCAATCACATTTATCGCCACCTTTTTTATTTCTTAATTTAACACCTTAGTAGTATTTTTTCACCATAATGGACCAACATGTCAACACTAGCGACAAAATTATAACAAATATTTTCAACATCACATCAACAAATAGTCATACAGACATAAATTGTACGAAATTCTTATTTTCAAAACAGATACATTAAAGTTTGAAAATAGAGAAAAAAGGAAAAATATAAAGAAAGAAGAGACCAATGTAAATTTAATCACCTTTGTTTGTTTGACCGAACTCTGCCATTCTGTCTGTATTCGTTCATTCTCTGACTGTAACTCCTTGCATGAAGTTTCCATCTCCTGGAAAGGTACAGAAAATTGGCAGTAAATTATATTTCTTAAAACAAAGTATTAAGATAATAATTCAATTTGGAAAGTAAGACAAATTCATAAGCTAGCCCAAGATTCTCTATAGAACTGTCACACATCAAAACAATAATGACATGTGATAGTTAAAAATATTCTTATTAAGGAAATGGATACCTATTTTGCACTGATATGTTCCTAACATGCTTTAATCCATGTTTACCTGATATTTGGAGATAGATTTCTCCTGGGCCTGTTGTACAGCATTATATGCTGATAACATTTCCGTTTTCTCTTCCTCCAAGTCTTGGATTTTCTGCTGTAGTTTCTACAAATATATTATTTGTATCCATGATTATTTTTTACCTCATCATTACACTGAAACTTTAAGAATAAGAATTAACGAAGCCTTGCACCCATAATACTTACGGGTAATACATGTAATGAATTTTTCCTTATTTAGTAAGCTGTAAGGACATCAATTAAAGTCATATTTTCAAAAGATAATAATGATATAAAGAAAACTGCTTTTAATGAAGAAATTAAGTAGGAAATGATATGTACATGTACATGTATTTTAAGTGGAAGAATTACAAAATATAGCGCAATACATTGGACATACTTGGAATTCTTTTTGTAAAGTAAAAGTAGAATCTTACACTGATTTCATCAGCATTAGCGGAAACATTTGGAGCATCTTTTGATTCCAAAACTGAAAGCTTCTGGGTTAATTCTGAAAGAAACAGAAAGTAATAAAGACATTATCGGGTACACCAATTTTAATGCACATGTATTTTTTTTAAACCACAGACATGGTCCTAGTGAGGCTCGAACCAGCGACCTTTGGTCACTGGCTTGATGCCTTTACCACTAGACCACGACACCGACAAGCCAATTACAATGTATGGTTTCTTTGAATGAGCAAAATTATCAACACATGTTCTCAAACATTTCATACACTTTTGTGATTGATTTTCCTTCTTCCTTGTGTTTTGTGTAGAAGTTTGGTCACCTTACTCATTTTCGTTTCCTTTCCCAATGGACAATTATGAGTTTCTTATGATTTGCTACATTTTACTTTGTATACCCAGTAACTTGGCATAAAAGAGCAATGGAGGTATACCACTTAAAAGAAGGGAAAATTGTCCACTAATGAGTGTTAATAAAATTTTCTGTCCCACATTTGTACCTCCAACAACCCCCCCCCCCCCCCCCCCCCCAAAAAAAAAAAACAAAAACAAAAACAAAAACAAAAATAAATGTATTCTTTAAGGAAAGTGTAAGCCTTACCTTCACATTTCACTTGTGTCTTCTTCAACATCAACATTTGTTTTTTCACAAACTTTGTCAAGTCTTCCCTGGACAGAGTATCCAGCTGGAAATTAACAATTGTTCAAGGTTATGTGAAATTGAGGAAATTGGGAGAGAAATTCAGATTAAAGATGTTTTAAATCATTATTCCTGAATACATGTATTTCAAACATTGGATTTTTTTTTGCACAAAATGTATTTCAATCAATTCTTCCTTATCCAATCCTATGAGTTAGATAAACAAACAAAAAGCTATCATAAGCTGTCTTTCTTTCCAGTAAAACAATTTTTTACATGTACTAGTACCTTAGAAGCAGGACTCTTCCCGGTGGGTGTTTGTGAACCATCATCGCCCCCGGACTGATCCTGGAAAGATAATGAATATTGATCATATCTTACCAGTAACATCATCATATTTTGGTCTTTTTGAGGGTTAAATGTCTTACTTTCAGATCTTTTTTTTTGATAACTCTTGTTGGTCATAGGCAATTAATTATGAAGTCTCACGATCCACAGGAAATTTGCATGTCACGTTCAACCAGAATTAAACAACCATCATAAGTTCTATGCTACATGTAATCCTTATCATTAGATTATCTTAATGTAGCATTTCTTTTACAGCAATTGAAGAATACAATGTCATGTACAAAACAATACAACAACAATACAAAACCAATTTACATATCTTGAAAAGTGTCAGTATGAAGGATTTGACTGACAAAATTTCCTTCGGACTGACAAAACTTCAAATTTTTTTTGTACAAATTTCATTGTTTGGACTTCCTCTTTTTCAAAATCACCTAAAACAACTGACATGCCTAAAGAGTTTTCACTATCTCTGAAGTGCTTGAATTTTTTTTATTCATTCTGCAAAGTAGACTCAACGTCAGTATCCTTTGTGATCTATCGGATCAGAACTGATACAACATCAGTATCAACATCAGTATACTTTGTGATCTATCGGATCAGAACTGCTACAACATCAGTATCAACGTCAGTATATTTTGTGATCTATCGGATCAGAACTGCTACAACATCAGTATCAACGTCAGTATACTTTGTGATCTATCGGATCAGAACTGCTACAACATCAGTATCAACGTCAGTATACTTTGTGATCTATCGGATCAGAACTGCTACAACATCAGTATCAACGTCAGTATACTTTGTGATCTATCGGATCAGAACTGCTACAACATCAGTACATGTATCAACATCAGTATCAGTTCTGCATTCCGAACTTTATCTTTCCCCAGCCTGTTGCAATATCCTTACCCCCTTCCTCTACACGCTCTTTACAGACATTATGGTCCGTTGCAGTTGGGACATTAATCAAACCGACAAAATTTTTACCTGGAAATATTTGATGTCCGTCAAACCTTCGCAAACACTGGAGTCAGAAATCTGTCAACTGTCAACTACTGTCACTTCGGAAACTGGATAAACTCGATTTTGATAACTTTGTCAAGCAGAAATCAAAAAAAAATCTATATTATTGAATATATCTCACTTAGTCATAAATTTTGGTATATGTTACATGGTCGAGGGTTTATGCTATCAGATTATACAGACAAAATAAATTTTAGATGGAGCATTTTCAATGTTAAATTTAAGTGTGACATCGCCAAGTTTAACATTGAGCCTATGGAGAGCATCACGACGTCATGATAAAAATAGCATGGGAAATGACCTATCTAAAACTTGTTTGGCCTATAAAGTTTGTTTGCGTGCACTCACTATCATATAACTCATACCTGTCAACTCTCCCGCATTTTGCAGGAGACTCCCGCGTTTGAACCTTATCTCCCGCATTCGCATTTCTCCCATGGAGGAGACTGTAAAACTCCCGCGTTTTGATCCTTTCATCCAATTCCTCCCTCTTTCAAGTTTTGAGCTTCACATAACGTTAGAAAGATAACTAGCAGATCTAGTGACTTTCGGAACGTTTCGTCCTTCATATGGAAAGTAAAGTTTGTTTACAATGTGAATGATGCCGATTGTTTGTATTACAATTAGGACACGGCATGTGTATATCGATGCCTAAGGGTAATTAATCAAGCTATGAAAACAGTTTAACTGATCATGTAAGTACTTTATTAACTAAATACTGTATAGCACTGATTAAAATTTCCTTCTGACATTCTGGATATATCGTTAACTGATGGAAGGTTCAGGTCACATTGCACTAGAAAACGATCTTTATCTGGGTCAGCTGTAACTATTTCAAAGAAGAAGAAATCATAAAAATTGGAGTAAGTGGTATAAATGGGTTAGAGCAAGTTATGTTGGGTCTGAACATACAGGCCTGAACATACATGTACATTCTATCATTAATGAAAAGATAAATTAAACTAATAATTGTACTGTCTAAACTCACCAGAAAAAGACCTACTAGCCACAGCAAAAGGTGCTGTACTCATGCACAATGAACAAATGCAGAACAAGAGGTAATGAAAAATACAATCATGTATTATGGAAATATTTGTCATTGTTTATACATTTTCGAAGACTTGGTATGGTTACATTCAATGACATTTTTTGAAAGGTGGTTCGCATGACATGTTGCAATTTATAAAAAAGAAGTCGTGAAAATGGTTCATGCTCTTTGTCAACTGCCAAAGAGGGAGGTCTCCCTCTTTTGAAAAATTCAAAGTTGACAGGTATGTATAACTTATTCCAAAATTTACAACTAAGCGTGATCTATTGAACATGTTGAATGGTATCAATTTCACTTATATTTTTGCATTGATAAAGTAGTCAAAGTCGCGATAATCCAGTTTCCGAAGTGAGCCAGAGTTTACGAAAAGTGCCGGGTTGCCGCCGATCTCCGGTGGATTTTTCAAATGTCTGACAGTTTCTGGTTCTGAGCCGGACAAAATGTCCAATAATTTTTTGTTCCAAGATAATAAGATATCATTTTCCTTTAAACCTATCAATATTTGATTTGAAGTCCATGTAAAATTTGTTTCTCCGACATCGCCACGCACTTTAAACTTCATAATAAAAAGTATCCGTCATATTGTCACATTATCGATTGTTGGTTAAGTGTGAAGTATTCAATAGTATTTATTTAAAAGGAATTACATTGTCCCGACTAAGATAACGATAGATATTTCTTTCAGCATTGCATCACGAGTAATTTTACAGTAACAGCGCAAGTTATGAATGGCCACAATATACCTGCCGGTAATGCTTACATGCCCACTTTAAAATATTCACATTTTGTGAATGAATTCTAGAGAAAATTGTATCGATATTGTACCCATTGACAATATAGAGATACTGACCATGCGCCCTAACGTGTCACGGATATTTAAATGATGTTGTACATCTTGTAATTTTCTTTAAGTTTGTATACTTTTCAGTCTCTCTCAGAATTTTTCTACAAATACAATCAGCAAAGTTGTAATAAACCATATTGTAAATGTCCGGTAATTTTTAGCTTCATCCGATAGATTTTAAGAAATTTCACAAAACTATAACAGGACAAATGTCCTGTGGATTTTTGGTCTCATTCGTAAACTCTGGTGAGCCATGCGGACAGTAATTTACTGATTAAAAGAGAAGTGTGTCATGATTGTGTAGTGGATCCAGTAGTGCAGGTACTGAAAGTTCAGTACAAGTTCCAATTGCTGAGTTATCGGGATGTCCCTTTACATGCTTTAGCTTACTCAGGAACGAGTCAGACTATGGCCTGGACAGTAATTGGGAAGGACGTGCGCCATGCGCCATACGCGCATCGGCGATGAAAATGTCCTATTGTTTTTGTAAACAGTGCGCCTTAAGCTATACAAATGGCGCAACGAAAATTCGTCCTTTGTGTTTACAAACCTTGTGTCAAAATAAAACGAAAGTGAAAATAAAACTCCTCGGACTTTCGTGGCTATATTAAGTAACTGCTCTGTTCTACCTTGCTGTTGGGTGATCAATAATATCGATAGCGGGGATTTTCAAACTAAGGTTTTCGTCAAACAGACTGTTATGCCGCCGAAGAGGCGGCTTCGTCTCGAAAAGGGACGGCAAACGCTGTTCTCGGCGCTATCTGACAAGGGCAAGAAAGGGGCTTCTGATGAAGGGAATACCGAGACTGGCGAGAGCGCTACGTTCGCCCCGTCCCTTGACCCTTTGTCGGACCCTACCCCCGAATTATCAAATCTTGAAAAGCTTAACAACTTAAATGAACAGTACGTGTATCAGTACATGTAGAATCTGGTTGAAAACAGTAGTGTTGACTTTACTAGAACAGTTTGAAGTGGTGAAATCAATATGTTGCATTCTCAAGAAGAGAATCCTATATTCTGTAATGGAACTACAAAAATAATGTGTTTGTATGCAGTTAACTTGTTTTGTTAACATCACGCATTAAAGATATTTCGTTTTGATACATTTACGTTGTAAATCTCTGTCTTTTATTAAAATGTCCCATGAAAAAGTTTAAATGTCCCATTACAACAAAAAATGTCCCATTGATATCGAAAACTATGGGGCCATTGGCCCATCAACCCTTTCGTCCTTCCTAATCACTGCCTGGACGGCCAGGGTTCGAGTCCCAGACCGGGTACCTGCAAACTACTTCATTGGCGACGAGGTGAACAATTGGTGTGTGTGGCCAACTCGATCTGCAGGGGTGAAGGCAGAACCCTGCCAGGGTTTGGAGAGTGGCCACACAGCGGGGTACACGTACACCAACAAAAGGGGGGAGGGTGCAGTGGATCTGGTAGCACAGGTACTGATAATTCAGTACAAGTTCCAATGACTGAGCTATCGGGATGTCCCTTTAGCTCACTCAGGAACGAGTCAAATTACTGGCCAGGGTTCGAGTCCCGGACCGGGCACCTGCAAACTACTTCAAATGTTTACAGATAACAGATGGTGTTAAATGTAATTAGTGTGCTGAAACAAAGACAAAATCCATGATAACTGCTTGCACCCGTCAAAAAAGGAAAACCAACTGTTAATTACGTTTATTCAGACTTTCCTCTGACCAACACGAATTATCATTCCAATATTGCAATTTAAAATGAAGTGCTATCATTATGAAGACATTTCTATTTTAATGGTGACAGAAAAAATCATACTGCCATCTCTACAATGAGATCAGTTATTCAAAGAAATTTGATGTTTGTTGTTGTCCGCATACGTGACCGGAAATATATTTTAAAGCCAAATCGACAGTAATGTAGTGCAGTATTTGTATGTCCAGATCCAACATATCGGTACTTAACCCTTTCATGGAAACTGTTTGAACAAATGTTACTTTATTTTCTTGTTTAAAATACCATTAGGTCCCTTTTCTGCAGTTTTTTATTTTCTTATTTCATTTTCTTATGTAAAAAACAAATGGGAAAGTTGGGACGAAATAACTCTTATGCGAAATAAGACTTTTGCAGTTAACAAGTAAGCTGACTTTCACCTAGCACCTGTGATTTGTGTTCAACTCACCTTTGTAGGTGTAAGATAATGCACTCAATGTCACCTTTTTGGCTCGTGAAAAGTTAACACTTGATATCCATACTCATGAACTTGTGTCAATGCCCCTGGCCCTGGTTTCAATATTCAATTCAATCATTTATTGACAAGAAAATTTATATAATTGAATTGAAACCAGGGACTGCCCACAGGCAACAGATTCCTAGAGAAAAATTAAAACCTTATCTGAATGCCCGTTTCCCTTCTCTTTACCTTTCTGCATCTCTAAGGCTCGACAGCTTCCATGTTTCGAATGGAGTCGAAACCTAATCTCTGCGCGGCTCCTTTCGGTAACTGAATAAACGTGATTTTGACTACTTTATGATTCAAAAATTTTAATGAAGTTGATACCATTCAACAGGTTGGGGAAAACTTCAAATGGAGCTATTATAGCTTGACCGGGCTATAATAGCTAGATCAAGCTATTGCTTACTTTCATTAATTTTCAGTACAAAATTTAACCAAAATAAGAATTTTTGAAAATTATTCACTGATTCCATTTGTACATGATATATATTAAAACTTTAAACAAGAAACCTTTATTCAAATAAGGACCGATGATGAGAAACAAGATTTTAAAAATATGAAAAGTTTGAGGTAACGTTCCTAATATCTCATTATCTGTTGACATTTCTACTAGGGTTTCTATATAAAAATTGTAGTATTTTATCAGTACTAGTGCGACTTGTGAACAAAATTTTAAGGTAATAAATTTTTCATTTTTTTCTTAAAAAAAAATTAGTTTTATGATAGCTACATGGAGCTATTATAGCCCAATCGAACTATTATAGCTCGATCTGAAGTATTCCCCAACCTGTTCAATAGATCTCACTTAGGCGTAAATTTTGGTATATGTTATATGATAATGAATATACTAGTGTTGTAACGATTATCGCCGACATCGGCGACATCATCGCTAATACCCTTCGATTTCGATTAATCGATTATGTTTTCAAGAATCGATTATAATCGGAAACATACAACGTAGAAAAGAATGACATAGTTCTCGGTCGAATACGCGTGTAACAAGTACGAATAAAACGAAAGTAGATCGACGATTGTTTCCACGAGTTACAGTTACGGTCGTAGCGTAAATGATTAAAAACGAATACACTTTCTAAGGCATACAATGGGAGAAATTAGGATTCTCATTGAATCTAATAGTAATGACAAGTACTCTAATAGAAAAATCAACGTCAGATTTGATACGTCAATTATAACTACTCGTCTAGGAAAAACAAACTTTTTACGCTGAACTCCAGAGCTTTGTAAGAACGACAAGGCCAGCCTAAACTCCACGAAGATATTGTTTGATTCCTCATTGAATTAGCAAAAACCTTGCTCTTGGGTCGAATGGAGACCCCCCTCACAAAGAAAAAAAAAACTGCATCTGGCGTGTAAAGTTGCCGACTATATTCGTATTACAATCACATATTTGTTTTGGCTCCCTTACTGCTGTGATCTTGACAAAATATTTCATTTACTAGATAGGATTCTATCATTCTGTGGTTGGACTTCTCTCTAGACATTTTATTATGTATATTAGCATAAGATTCAGTGAAGTTTTATCATTACTTGTCATATACTTTTCTGTAAAAGCAAGTAAAATTTATTTCCGATTAAATCGAAATAATCGATTAAAATCCTCTCCGATTATAAACCGATAATCGATTATGAAATTTGTCCGATTATACAACACTAGAATATACCCAATCAAGCTATAATAGACAAAACAAATTTTAGGTGGGCCATTTCCCATGCTAATTTTTTCCCGTGACGTTGTGTTGCTCTCAATAGGTTCAATGTTAAATGCGGCGACGTCATGCTGAAATTTAACATTAAAAACTTGTTGCATGAAAAATTTATCAAAATCTCGTTTATCCAGTTTCCAAACTGAGCCAAGCGGACAGTACACTTTACTGTTAGCGGCAAGGATGACAACTCAAACTTACAGTATCGCACATGCTAAGTCAATAGCATAAAGTGTAGGTTTCAACTCCATTTCGGGTATTTGGATAATTGTGGCTAAATGCAAGAATTATCAATGATAAGAAGTTAACAATCGTTAAGGAAAATATCAGTAGAAAATACTGATATGCAGTTTTATGCAGAAATCCTTTTCAAACTTACGATATTCAGGGGGTAAAGAGGTGTGATGAAATATTTCTTCCAGCATAATATCTATTCCTTGGAAATTTTATCATATAATATTTTTTCCCAAGAACTTTTATTATGTATCAAAAATTCCGAAAGGAAATTTTATTATGTAATGAATTTTCCATGATCATAATAAAAGTTCTCATACCATGGAAAATATATTACATAACAAAAATTCCATCTGGATTTTTTTAATGTTCAAAAAATACGTTCTGATACTAGTACCATGGAAAAGGATTTCATATATATGTGCATAATAAATGTCATTGGAAAAATATTGTAATTAACTTAATTAGAAATAGAATTCAGAGTAAGAAATAATAAATTTTAAGAATCTTGTGCAGTGCAATATAGTGTATAGCTTGAAAATGTGATTCCACAGAATTTTTGTTCTGTAATATTTATTCCTGTAAGCTAACAATGTTACTGTAGTAATTGAAATGTTTGAATTATGAGAGAATATCCGTAAATCAGTCATTCATGTGTTTGAAGCATATACGGAAAAATTATTATACGTGATACCCACATATAATATTTCTTCTGTTTTAAAGAGAAATCAGTCCTTTAATAGGGTAAGTAAAAAAGAGCAAAACATCAACAGTGTTCATAACAATGTTTCTGACAATATAGACAAAACATTGCTAGAAAAACTGTTGATGTTTTGCTCTTTTTCACTTACCCAAAGGACTGTGGAAAAAGTATTATGAACAAGGAAAAAATATTATGTAATAAAAAGTCCTGGGAATTTTCATTATAATAATAAATCTTCCAGAAGGAAGAACTATTATGCGGAAGAAAAGTTCGTTCACAGAGGGGCCGGGAACTAGTGTTTAAACATGGAAGCTGTTGTGCCTTAAAGAAAGAGTAAAGAGAAGAGAAATGTGTGTTGAAGATTGAGTTTTATTTTTTTTTTCTAGGAATCTGGTGCCTGTGGGCCTGCCAGGGGTATTGACACAAGTCCACAGTCTTTACGAAAACTTTTTCAGGTCACTTAAGCCTGAGTAGGGCAAGTGGTTATCACAAATCTACCAGCCAATGATAATTTTTACTAGCCCAAACTAAAAGATGCTCATGATTTTCCTCTTTGCACAATGTAGCTGCATGTCCGAGCCACCAGGGCGACCCTTACACCTCTTTAGATGTTTGCCATTAAAATCTACATGCCCAAAACAAGTTTGACTTCATTTTGGTAAAATGCATAGATTTTAACAGCAAACATCCCCTCTGTTACTGCTTCCATTCCATTACTGCTTTTGCACTATACTAACATGAATCCCGTATCAGTCGTGCATTCCATTATTCGGGGTTTACCTGTAGACGTTATAGACTCTGATTGACCCACCCGTTTCAGGAGCATGATTGTGACATAAATTTTTTTTAGCATTTGATCAAGCTCGCGAAATTACTCGAAAATAAAGTCCACGCTAATAAAAAGTCATTTACGTTATTTATGTGTGTGTGAGAAGGCTTAAATTACTTCCCATGTGCTGCAGCACATTAAGCCATTTGTTAATCACAATGACATGTTATTGCGCAACAAGATGAATAATGTATATTATAATGTAAACCGCAAAGGATAATGAAATCAAAGAAGGGAGGGGATATCCTATCAGACTTTGTTGCAGCACCAACGGGAAAGCAACAGAAGACCCAATGCAAAAACACAGAGTGGACAAGCACAGCAAAAGACGTAAACACAGAAGACTACACATAAACCAACGAGACCAATGGCAATCGGTGCCAACTTAGGACAGCCATTTGCCACGCCAATAGCAAATGGTGTGGTTATCCAGATTGCATGCTCATAAGCCTCCCGCTTTTCAGGTTTAACCCAAAGGTCTCAAAGAACGCACAATTGTAGTGGAAAATAAGTAC
This sequence comes from Pinctada fucata, assembly GCA_028142955.1. Taxonomy (NCBI): domain Eukaryota; kingdom Metazoa; phylum Mollusca; class Bivalvia; order Pterioida; family Pteriidae; genus Pinctada; species Pinctada fucata. Next base: position 18,409,917 of record AP027105.1, read on the forward strand.
CTCCTCACTGTAAAGTGTAAATTGACCACACAAACAAGACAGCAAAACACAGGCCAAAACAACATAAATTCTTGTCTATACCATAACTTCTTCTCCCTCCATGGATTTCAATAATACTTTACAGAATTGTTGCTTAGGATCAAAGGATTTGACCTTGACTTTTAGCAAAGGTAGTACCAGTAGGCCAAAGGTCAAGGTCACGGTAAACTTGATTTGAAAAACCTTCTTTAACTGCTTTTAACTGTCTTCATGTACTTTGATAATATTTCATAGAATTTTAAAATGGGACGCCTCCATTCCAAGCTCACTTAATCAGTGTTCATGATATAAAATCACAACATTTTACACTTTATCAATTGTTTATTCATGTTAAGTCAAATCAAATGTAATTTTAATTTCTTTGTTGTGATTTCAGATGAATCATGGATGGGGAAGAAGAAACGGAAGAAATAGCTAGAAACATCGAAAACTGGCTGAAAAATAGTAATGAATTATCACAGCTAGAGTCCAAACATACCAGTACTACTATCAATGCTAGGGAGTCTATTATTCAAAGACCAGCAACAAGCTTTAAGATACTGAGGCAAGTATTGGAGACTGAATTGCACAATGGACAGGGGACATCATCGATGCAGCCTATAAAAATTGAACAAAATTTTGAACTTCAAAAAATCTGTTCATCTGCAACAAATCATACATTATTAAGGCAAATGCTAGATAAGGGAAAAGATTCAGGTCTTGTGAATACAAACTCTTTGTCTCAAACAAATAAAGATCGAGCAGAGACATTAAATGTGAAAGTAGAAGCATCTGATATGTCTATAAACTCACAAATAATTCAGGAAGATCGTCTTTCAAATGATGATAAGGATCTTATCAAATGTAGTTCATCTAAGTCATTCCACTCCTCAGATGAGCAAAAAGCAAATCATGAGAGTCAGAACTCATTCCTAGAAGGGTTTTCTCTGACCAAACGGAATCAAATTGCAGAAGAGCAAAATTGTGATGTTGACGCTGAACCTGTGCTACGCAAGTCAAGACGCAAGAGTAAACCAAGAAGAATTTTTCAAGATGACACCGAGAAATTCTCATGCAAGGATTGTGGAAAAGAGCTGTCCAGCAAAAGTAGACTTGCGGCTCATGAGCTGAAATGTAGTAATGACTCTGCTAAAAATGCCGTAACAGAATCAAAGGATGACAGTGGTGAAGAAACAGAGATAGAGGATCTTCATGTTGATGAAGTTTCCGATGATAGCGAAGATAGCTACGAAATAACGGAAGAAGTCAAGTTTGATCTAAATACCCAAGATTCTACCGACAGCAATTTTGTTTGTCCTTATTGTCCAAAAACATTCAAAACTTCATCTGGTCTCAAATCCCATGTCGGTCTCATACATTCCCCTAAAGAATCATTTGTGTGTTCCTATTGCAAGGAAACTTTCCATAAAAGAAAAGAATTTTCTGAGCATGTTTTCAATGTGCACAATGACAAGAAAGCTTTTGCTTGTGAGATATGCGGAAATGCATACGAGCTGATAGAGTCTCTACGTCGACATGCCCGAGTTCATGACGAGAAGAACACTTTGGCGTGTGAGGTGTGCGGAAAACGGTTCACAGAGAGGATCACCCTACAGAGACACCTGAATATCCATACAGGTAAGCATTACATTCTCCCTCTTGTACATTTGTTGTGGAGGGGATTTACTGTATGTGTAGAAATCTGGTTTTAATCAAATTGATAATCTGCATTTTACTTGCTCTTTCAACATTTCGGCCACAGGCCTTCTTCAAGAAAATGAACTTAATTAATCAGTCCCCATGATGCATTAAGTTCATTTTCTTGAAAAAGGCCTGCGGCTGAAATGTTGAAAGAGCAAATAAAATACAGATCTACAGCATTCCCTGTGGAATATTTATACAGATTGAAATTGATAAAACAATACCTCACCTATTGTTTTTTTGTGTTGTCTGTGAAGCAAAGTGACACTAAGATACCGTGTATAGTCTATTAATCTGTCTGTCCGTCTGTTACACTTTAGGTGTCATAGACCATAATGATCCTTGAGTATTTTGTTCATAATGTATGTATAACTGGTGATATATGCATTCCTTGGAATGTTGCCATTCTAGTTAGGTCAGGAATGAAAGGTAAATGCTCAGGTTGAAATGAGCAAGAATAGCTAGCTATTTCAAAAATTCAACTGCAGAACTAAAATTTAAGGTCACAAGTTATAACACATTAATATTCAGTGGTAGTTGTGATAGTGAATTCAAGGTGGGTAATCTCGCAACGCAGATGGGTTCATTTAAAATTTCGTGTAATACAGATTATTTATCATGAAAGGGGAATGTGATGCAGTGTAAGGGTGCCTTAGCTATGAGTTTTATCCAAAATAAGAGAAGTAATATCTTTTTATATAGCTGAAAAACAATTGGTGTGATTCATGTAGATGACAGTGAAAGTAGAACGTGGATCGTGTTTTTACATTATAAAAAGCTCATTTCCACAGGGCTCTTGATCTGCCTGATTTGGGGTCAATATTCGGTCCCATTCCCAATGCAAAATAGTACATGTATCTTTTTTTCCCAATTTTCTGAACATTTTTCCCAATTTGAAACCTCATCGAAAATTTGAATAATAATAAGTTTTAAAATTAATGCAAAATTTCAAATGAAAAGGCATCCAAATCTATTTATATATTTCCAAATTTATGACAAAATGCCACTATATTTTTCCCGATTTCAAAGGCCTCAGGCCAAAGTCCCCAAAATGGGTGAGAGAGCCCTGATCAACCTTATTCTGTATGCAACACATTGTTAAGGCATTATTTCATTGCATCACATTTCCCTTTTGCAATGAATTATCTATTTTGAACCAAAATATAGAAAAATCAATTGTTCTGTGTCGCAAGATTACCCACTGTGAAATTGAAAACAAATTATTTCCTGCACATTGTCGCTTTGCCAGATTGTCATTAGAGGTGCAACGAGTCAGGAACTTTTCGATTTGGTTCGATTTCGATTTTTAAAGTCTCGATTCGAGTTATTTACGGTAGAATCGCTGTGAATCGTTGCAGCTCTAATTGTCACCAAGTTCATTCTATATGAAATGGTCTTTGAATGATAAATTATGAATTCCTATTACATTGTGACTATTATGAAAATTTTGTTTATCAAATTTTCTTTTGTTTCTTTTACGTTTGATTAATTTCTTAAAGGAGTGAAACCCTACACTTGCCCTGAATGTGGACTAGGTTTCCGAGACCCCAGTACCATGAGGAAGCACATTAAACGGCACGGACCTGAGCGGCCATTTAAATGTGAAACATGCGGAAAAGCATTTGCCAGTACATATGATATGAAAAAACATTCCAGGATCCATATGAGTGAAGAAGAGAGGCCATATAAGTGTGAGGTATGGTATGGTAACATAAATTATGGTACTGGAAGATGGGACATGCTTACAAAAACTGAAACTTCAAAACTTGCAAATATATGCATATTCATTCTTTATCATAATTTCCCTATTCAAGGCACCTTTGGCTCACCATTAAGATAGGAAAGTTCTTCACCTGTAAGATATGACATGTTAAGAGTTTAATATTGTTGTGGGATTTCTGTTATGTACTTATTCCTCCATGGATGGGAATACTAGTAGTTATGTACATAGTCTTCAACTTTACACCTTGTTTGCATGACTTTCAGGTGAAAATAGATGTAATTTTTAGCTCACCTTGACGAAGTAGAGGGGGGCTTATGCTATCGCCCTGACGTTGGTGTCGGTATCCGCACTATAGGATAAGCAAAACGGGACAGGTCCATTTCCGCCAAACTATTAAGTCCTATATCAACCAAACTTGCATGGATGATGCATCTGAGGATGCTTACAAAAATGCATGGTACAGAGGCTGCATCTGACCTACATTTCATGCTTGAGTGAGCAGGTTAGGTAAAATGGAACAGGTCTATTCCCATCTTACTATAAGTCCTGCACCAACCACACTTGCATGTATGATACATCTGAGGATGCTTACAGCAATGCTTATGCTATCGTCCTGTCGTTGACAGTGTCGGCGTCTGCACTATAGGTTAAGCAAAGCGGGACAGGTCCATTCCCGCCAAACTATTAAGTCCTACCATACACCAACCAAACTTGCATGGATGATACATCTGAGGATGCTTACAGCAATGCGTGGTACGGAGGCTGCATCTGACCTACATTTCATGCTTGAGTGTGCAGGTTACGTAAATGGGACAGGTCCATTCCTGCCTTACTATAAGTCCTACATCAACCAAACTTGCATGGATGATACATCTGAGGATGCTTACTACAATGCATCATACGGAGGCTGCATCTAACCTACATTTCACCCTTGAGTGAGCAGGTTAGGTAAAATGGATCAGGTCCATTCCTGCCTTACTATAAGTCCTACATCAACCAAACTTGTATCAATGATGCATCTGAAGATGCTCACTACAATACATGGTACTGAGGCTACATCTGACCCAAATTTCATGCTGGACTGAGCAGGTTAGGTAAATGGGACAGGTCCATTCCTACCTTACTATGAGTCCTAGGTCATTCAAAGTTGTGTGATTGATGCATCTAAGGATGCTTACGCATTGATGCATCTAAGGATGCTTACGACAATGCATGGTACGGAGGCTGCATCTGACCTACATTTCATGCTTGAGTGACCAGGTTTAGTAAAATGGGACAGGTTCATTCCTGCTGTACAATAACTCCTACATCAACCAAACTTCTGTGGATGATGCATCTAAGGATGCTTAATTTAATGCATGGTACAGATGCTGCATCTGACCCACATTCCATGCTTGAGCAACCAGGTTAAGTAAAATGGGACAGTTCCAATTCCAGCCTAGATCAATCAAAAAACTTTGTGGGTGATGTATCTGAGGATACTTACTGCAATGCACTGTACAGATGCTGCATCTGACCTATATTTCACATTTGATTGACCAGGTATGGTAAAATTAGAATCTTTATTTCCAGCCTTCTTTGAATTTTTATCAACCAAACTTATGTGGATGATGCATCTGGAAATGCTTAAAGTTTGTGCAATGTAGATACAGATGCTGGTCATGGGACAATGATGCCGTCCAGGTGAGCGCTGTCATCTCTGATGACCCTAATAATGTTGGTTAGTTTCTGATGAAAATTATGATTCTTAAGTTCTTACCATTTGTTTACAATGCTTTATACTTCATGTTTGCAGGTGTGTGGAAAGGGTTTCTACTTAATAGCTGCAATGAAAACTCATGTAAGAATTCACAGAGGTGAGAGACCGTTTAAATGTGATATTTGTGATTTTGCTTTTGCGGATGCTAGAAATCTGCGCACGCACCAAAAAATCCACAACAAGGAGAAGGACCAGCAGTGTGAGCTATGTGGTGCCAGGTTTTTATGGGCCAGTTGTCTAGCACGACATGTTCAGATCGTGCACGAAAAAGTCAAATCATTTGCCTGCAGTATCTGCGGGAAAAAGTTTGGTCAGAAAGGTGCGATGAAAATTCATGAGACAACTCATAGCACTGAGAGACCGTTTAAATGTGAGGAGTGTGGGAAAGACTTCACATGTAAAACAGCTCTGAAGTCTCACCAGAGAGTTCATAGTGTGATCAAAAGGTTTGTGTGCCAGTACTGTGATAAGGGCTTTAACCGGGGATTCCAGCTTAAACGACATCTACTAAGATGCGGAAAATCAAATGACAATTTGAGTACTTTGGTAGAATTTTCACAAGATATCGACTCCAAAGAGGATGATATGGAAGAGAATATGGTCCATTTGGAAGGACTTGATTCCAGTGTGCTAGATTTGAGCACATCTACTGATACCGTCATGCAGTTTGAGCAGTTTACAGAAAATGTAGGTGTCGTTAATCATGAGGTACACTGAAACATTGGACCTCAGAATTATATGTTATTAATGGCTTAGACATTGTAATTTTACATGACATAAGTGTTACTTTATTTCATTATTTATATAATATTTAATGTAAACATGAATTAAAATTATTTATTACGAGTATTTTGAATGCTTAATTTATGCCTTTTTCTGATTAATTTATATTTATTCTCAAAATAGTATATGTACATTTGCATATGTTTAATGTATTTATTACATATTTTGGTGCATTGAAATTTTATGCCTCCAATTAAAAAGAAGTATTGGAAAGTATTGCTTTGTAACAGTCAGTCACTCAACTTGGCAAATAATGCAAAAACTTTTACTTTTAATTAAGGAGGTTCTTGCTGCATAGATAGATTGTACAGCTTAAAATAAACATTTGACCTTCAGGTCACAATGTCAGTGGTAAATGTATTACCAAATCTGTGTTTACCTGTTCATTCAGAAAAGAATTCAAAATCAGTTCACTTGTGATAAGGTGAATGCATAAAACTTGAGAATTTCATATGGAATTGTAACTTTTAAAATCTTTTTTATCTTATACAGATGTCACAAACAATTGTCAGCCATTTTCATTCTCTATCTTCAGAGGTTATTTAACTTCAGTGAAAAATATTAAGGTTTATGACAAATTTTCTGATGTAGACCTCCTCTCATACCCTCCAGATGGCCATTGTGAAACAGGGGGGGGGGGGCTAATTTAATCATTTGTTAGATCAAGCTAAATGTTCAGTATATTTAGTGATGAATTGTGAAGTCCTTATTGTTGTTGATGAAATAAAGTTGTTATGAATTTGTATATATTATCTTTATGAGTCAATATATTTGAAAAGAGGTTTTTTTTTAATGGAAATGGAATCAGGAAGATCATTTATAGCTTACCTCAACAAAGTAAAGGAGGGGAGGGGCTTATGCCATTGCCCGTTGTCAGAGTGACTGAGTCTGCACACTGTTTGGGGGGAAAAGGTCATCTCCATTCCCAGTTTATTACAAGTCCTACATTAGCATTACTTGTGACGATGATGAATCTGAGAATGCTTTCTGCAATGCATGGTGGGGATGCTGCATCTGACCTATATTTACTGCTTGAGTGAGCAGGTTAGGTATAACACGTGCATCAATGAAACTTGTGTAGATGATGCATCTGAGGATGCTTACTGTACTACATGCATGGCATGGAAGCTGGATTAGACCCTTATTTCACACTTATTAGGTAAAATGGGACACCTCTATAGACTTACAGAAAGAAGTCCTACATCAACCAAACTTGTGTAGATGATTAATCTTAGGAAGCTTACTGCAAAACATGGTACAGAAGCTTGATATACCTATATTTTAAGTATGATTGAACAGGTTGTAGAATGGGACACCTTTATTCCCAGATTTCCATAACAACTTGTATTCGTGATGCAGATGCATGTATGTATCTTACTGCTCTGCAATGTTCAGAGATAGGAATTTAACTAAATTTCATCCCAGAAGGACCATGTTAATATATAAAATGCTCTTTGGCAGGAATTATTCTTGCTGTTTCCTTTGATGAGAGAATTTTACGTTTTCGATCACTTTCTATGAGAGAATCTTACCAAAGAAAGAATTGTAAAAATTATGAGATTCTCTCAATTTCGCAGGCCAAAATTATCCCTGCTTTCATCCCTCTATAACCAGCTTACTACATCATTCTAACTTGTGTGGGTAATTCATCTAAGGATGCTTAGTGTAAAGCAATATGATAAGGATGCTGAATCTTTACTTCATGCTTGAGTAACCAGGATAGGTAAAATACGGTACGCCCATACATCAACCAAACATATATAAGTGATGATTCTGACACAGGTACTTATTGCAAAACAAAGTACAGATGCTGGATCTGACCTATATTTCATGGTTGAGGGACCATGTTGTGTAAAGTGGTAAACTGATTGTGACGTCACAAAATTCTGTGTAAAGTCTAGTCAGTTACAATGATAGGTAACTCTATATATTGAAAAGATTGAATCATCTACATATAACTAGGAGCTGAATATAGGAAACAAGGTTAAAACTAGATAAAGCGGGACGGCTTCATTCTTGGCTTACTACTGGTACAACCATGCTGGTATGGACCAGGATGATTCATCTTTTAAAAGATATTTGGTGCAGATTCTGGAATCTGACTATTTAACGCTATCTAGAGGGCCACCACTCTTGAAGAATCTTAGAACAATGCATGTTACACATGGTACGGTAAAATGGGACATCTCATATTGGAAGTCTTCAAAACCTTGATATATATAGAGCAAGGAATCATATTTCGCCGGTGACCATATTTCGCCGTTTCATGGTTAATTGCTTCTCGTTGGTTATCGGAATTGTTTGTCAAATCTATTTTTCTATATCTTATCAAATATGACCGTAGTAGTCATATTTTGATATATTGTGACATCACCTGCACTCATTTGTGACGAAAAATACCACAAAACAGGAGAAAATTCATGAAAACACCAAAGTCTAGACAAACATCCAAATTTTTTTTACAAAAACCAAACAAAGAAAACATTTTATTTGGCATCATTTCTTACAAGTATTAGTGACAAAAGATTTTCTGACGACAAAATCATAATTTTGTCTATTTTGTGTGCAAATTGGATACTTAATTATCAACAAAAACGGCGAAATATGGTCACCCCCGAAAACATGGAAACGAAATATTTTGACGTTTTATAAGGAAACAGTTAATTAAGTAAAATAAAATATTTTAGTAGTATTTCGATCGAGAATGGAGTTATTTAAAATTAAATTTGAGCAAAACCAATTATTGAATTGGCCTCGAAGTTTTGAAAATTTCATGGAAATATACGAAAAATGCGGCGAAATATGGTCACTTGCTCTATACAGCCTATGCAAGAGGGCGAAATTTGATTGGATCTTGACCAAACCTCATACAACAATTGCATATGACAAGAGGATGAACTCTACAAATTTTCAAGTTCAAAGTCAAGGTCACAGATTGGAAATGTTTAAATTCTTTGAATACAGCCTAGAGAGCAGTTTTGATTGGATCATTCCAGTTTTCATACGCTTATTGCTCACGACAAGAGGAAGAACACTGTTGATTTTCCAAGATCAAAAGTCATTGTGACTCACAGATTGGAAATGGTTAATTTTTTTGTAAATTGGTCAGAGGGCCCAGTTTTGATTTGATCTTGACCAAACTTCACGCACTCATTGTTTGTGACAAGTGAAAGAAGTTTCTCTTGATTCTCAGGCTCACAGGTTTTAGGTCAAGGTCACTGTTAGGAAATCATCAAAATCCGTGTACCGGTACATCATCTAGATGTGACATTTTTAATGGATCTTGGTCAGATTTTGTACACGCATTGCTCATGGCATGAAAAGTATATGACAAAGGTCAAGGTCGTTGAATACACTATTGAGGTGTTCGATTCATCAGCTGATCTTTGTAAATATTTATAATTCAATCCAAATGACATTAGGATATCATGGTCAAAGGTCAAGATAACAGATAAAGAAGGGCCACTTTTTAACAGAGCTTTATCCGTGTTGGCCCATGTTTTGCATGTGTTGTGACATCAAAATTCCAAGTTCATAAGAGAAGGCTCTTTTTAAATTTTGGGTTTCGGGAGCTCATAGGTAAATCAATATTTATGTCGTTTTTTTTTTTGCGTTGTTTATAGATAAACATTTTGCATAAAGCTCAAATTCACCACTTATTTATAAATCAAGCATCAAGCTTTTCTCTAAACTAGAAACAATCTGGTCTTCTCCCTCTTCCACTTTTTTTTTATGAAAAAAAGAATCTTGATCAACACCAGGGACGTATATCCTGCATGTACACGTACCAAACTTTCTGTGTTATTTGAAAAATTCGACGATACTGGAAGTTGGCTTGGATTTTCCTTGATCTCATCATTAGTGTTCGTATTTTTAATCCACCTATTGCTACACCCTGCAAGCACTGATCTGGTGGGGATGTTAAGCTAGGACAAAGCAGATTCCTAATGAAAAAAAAAATCAATATAAAGGGCCGTTTCTCTGAAATGGGTTTTATTAATATTTTAAGAATCTACAGCCTGTTTCACAAAAATACTTACGAAAATCTAAGCCTTTGGAACTTTCGTAACCTTTGATCGCTGAATACTTCTGAACTTAGAAACTGAAAACCATGATATTTTGTTTCTGAATTTATATTACTATGTAGTAGAAATGACATTAGAAAGCACAATATATGGGTGGGTGGGGTGGGGATGGGGTGGACAGGTGGTAACTCTCCCCCCCCCCTTCCCTTCCTCTCCTTCCTTTCACCCTTTCCTCCCCCTCCCGCCCTCTTCCTTCCTCCTCCCACCCCTTCTCCCCCTAAATGAGTTAAGCTTCAAGTAATTTGATGATGAACTTGAAGTTAAGTTACGTCAAATAAAATGATAAATATGTTTTTTTTTCATATTATGTTTTACCATTGGCTGGAACCCCCAACCCCCCCCCCCCCCCCCTTTTTTTTTTTACAGGTACACCAGGAAACATTTCCATTTCCCTGAATTCTATATATTGAAGGCAATTGGATATTGATTTGTGACGATTGCAATATTGTCATTACGAATTGTTTGACTTACGCAGCCCCCCCCCCCCCCCGCGTTTTTTCCCCTTTCAACAAGTCCAATAACTCCTATCATGCTGCAGTGTTTACAGATGGCGCTCTGATTTCTCCGGAAGCTGAATGAGTTTCAGATGATAATTTTTATCTTTTGAGTATTCTTGACATTTTTAAGTCCTGCTCTCCATATAAACAATGTATAGATTACGTAATATCGAGACAAAATACAAAGTATGACGTATGCCCAAGTGGTGGTGTGCAATGTAACATAAGGGGGAAGTAACTCTGCAAATCAATTCTGTGGATCTCTCTGCATTACAGAAAACTGAAAGAAGGAAGTTAAAATATGTAGGCGAATGTTATGTGTGGGTGCATTAATATTTTTTCATAAATACGGTAAATATATTTAATTTGCCTAGATAATTGAGCATGCATATACCATTTTCTATGTCATGACATGAGAAACATCTATGTAGAGAGTCTAGACTAGAGTTGCTAAATTCTGCAAGTGGCTTAATTATCACATACATGGACTAGTAAAAGCTTGTAAGAACTTGCCATATGGCAATTCACTATGCTACAATATCTACAATGAAGTGTAATGAAACAATGTAGGTTTATAAGTCTGTCATTTTGGGGAGTTCAATACAAAAAACAGACCTTTTCACACTACATTAACATTGTCCTGTTCACTAGATCCAGTAATCTAGCTCGTTTGAGATTCATGCACACGTCTATTAGCTATGCTGCTGTTGCGAGTGCAATAGTAAACAGCAGCATAGCTAATAGACGCGTGCATGAATCTCAAACGAGATTATAGACCCAGAGCACCCTGTTTTGGCGATATATTCTTTTCCTTTTGATTATTGTTTTCAAGAATTGACCTCCTGTAGTCGTAACTGGAAATTAACTTTAACTTATCCTATCAGCTGCCTATAAACCGTAAATATGAAAAATAAAATGTAAACGGGAAATTTCCATGTTAATTTCAAGCCACCGCCATATTGTTCTCCAAGTCAAAAATAGTATACAGTGACGTCAGAATGTCCAACGTCTGTCACAAATTTTTCAGTGATTTTACTATAGAAAATCCCTGTAGACTTTTTATTTTCCGTCCTATTTCTAACTTAATTGACGTACAACCAAAACAATAGCATTTTCTGTTACGACTAAAGAAGTACTTTAAAATGAATATCTTTTTGGAAGATGACAATATCATATCAATACCGCGAAAACAGGGTGCTCTGGAGTCAGTGAACAGGACAGTAGTAATATTTAAACTTTAAAATGTTTACTGTAAACTTTTGTCTCTTTCACATGTTGTAGGATGATTGCCCACCAGAACAATCAAATGATGTCATTCATGACGGTACATACATGTATTATGATTTTGACTGGAATGACATTATTTGATTGTTGTGGGCAAAATTTAACATCCTGTGAAGAGACAGGCTCTGTCAGACAGCATAAATATGGAAAGCCAAATTAACAGAAACTCAAATAATTAGAGAGCTCTTCAATTATCCAGAGAGATCTTTAGAATAATTAAAGAGCTCTTCAATTAATTATAGAGCTCTTTTAAAGAATTGAAGAGCTCTAATACAATCATAGAGCTCTTGAATTCATATTTAGCTGATTATTGTAATTAGAGAGCTCTTCAATTGAATTGAAGAGCTCTTCAATTCTTTAACAGAGCTCTTCAATTCAATTAAAAAGCTCTCTTATCCTTTTAGAGAGCTCTTCAATTGTATTAGAGAGCTCGGATCATGTAAACTTGGCAATCGCAATACTGGTATACCAGTATTGTTGACAATACTGGTAGAAATTTTTGTTCCAGTATTGTTGTACAGATACTGGTATTCCAGTATTTTTGGGATAAAAAAATTGTTTTGTGAAAGTGACAATACTGGAATTCCAGTATTGTAAATTTTACAATACTGGAAAATACTGGAAAAAATAAAAATACTGGAATATCGATTTTACCAGTATTGTCCATGTCACAATACCGGTAGACTAGTATTGTCCAGTGTTTTCCAGTATTGTCACATATACAATACTGGAATACCAGTATCGTAAAAGTAAGAATACTGGAAGACCAGTGTCAAAATTGTGACAATACTGGTATTCCAATATTGTAAATATGACAATACCGGTATTCTAGTATAATTGTTTTATTGACAATACTGGTATTCCAGTATTGTTATATTGATAATACTCGTATTCCGGTATTTAAATATGACCATATTGGACATTAGGCATCATGAACATTAATCCTACACTTTATTTACTTTGAAATGAAATAGAGAAATATAGAGTATTGTAAATGTGACAATACTGGTATTCCAGTATTGTTACTTTTACGATACTAGTTTTCCAGTATTGTTATTTTGACAATACTGGTATTCCAGTATTCTCAATTCTACAATACTGGAAAACCAGTATCTGCAAAAAAAATATGTTGATATTTTAACAATACTGGAATACTAGTATCTTCCAGTATTTTACCAGTATTGTACATAACGAGTAATACTGGAAGATACTGGTGACAATACTGGAACAAAAATTTCTACCAGTATTGTCAACAATACTGGTATACCAGTATTGCGATCCCCAAGTTTACATGATCCGATAATTCTTTAATTGTATTGGAGAGCTATTTAAAAGGGACATATCCATATTATGATTAATGAGCTCTCAAAAAGAATTAGAGAGCTCTTTAATTGAATTACAGAACTCTCTATTTAAAAAAAATTGTCTTTGTATGAATGTACCGGTAATTAATTGAAGAGCTCTTTAATTCTTTTAAAGATCTTTAATTCACACATTTATTGCGCTCATTAAAAGAATTAAAGAGCTCTCTAATTGTATTATTGAGCACATTAAAACAATTATTGTGCTCTTTAATTCATTTATTGCGCTCAATAATACAATTAGAGAGCTCTTTAATTCATTTAATGAGCGCAATAAATGGTGTTCATTAAAGATTTTTTTAAAAGAATGAGAGAGCTCTCTAATTTTATTTATGAGTGCAATAAATGAATTGAAGAGCGCAATAATAGAAATAGAGAGCTCTTTAATTGAATTAAAGAGCTCTCGAATTCTTTTAAAGAGCTCTTTTAATTAATTGAAGAGCTCTCTAATTATTTGAGTTTCTGTTAATTTGGCGTTCCATACATGAAAGGGTCTATTACAGCCTAGGTCACTACTCATGGTACACTCCTCTACTGTACTACAAATATTCTTTTTATACCCCCCGCAAACGAAGTTTTTTGGGGGGGTATATAGGAAACACCCTGTCCGTCTGTCTGTCGGTCTGTCTGTCTGTCTGTCTGTCTGTCCGTCTGTCCGGTTAAGAAGTTCTTAAAGCAGATAACTCTTTAAGTATAAGTGATGGGGCTTTCATATTTCATACATGCATTCACCATAATAAGTACTACATTTTGATACCAAGACATTTGACCTAGTGACCTTGACCTTGAACTTTGACCTACTTTTGGCTATGATGTTTAACATATAGATTCCTATGTCATACATGAATCCGTGTAGAGAAAAACGTGGTATAATTCGTCACTTTCGGGCAGTTCTAGTTTTCAAATAGATTTTTTGCTGGCTTATTTAATAATTTCATGTACATGCTAAGAGGGGAACTTTCAATCTTTCTGTGAATTGAACTTGATGTGCAAGTTAATTCTGTGAAAAATTGTCATCCCTATTTGTTCATTACTCATAATATTTTTAGGTCATATTATACCAATACAAATTACAATTGTGTTTTTATCCACATTTAATTTATAATTTTGATGCTACATGTACATGCAACTGGAATCCATTATTAGGCACAGGTAAATGGGATAGGACTCAGCCTGTAAGGATATAACATCTTATATAAATTTAGATGTTTAGGCCATACCAAAGGAGCTGATAAGATAAGGCGTAAAATCTGCCCTGAAAAAGTGGAATTTTCAAAATGGGAACTTCAAAATATTCTTTCACAAAATTGATGCCAGTTCTTGGTTTCATCATAATCAGCAGTTACATAAGATTTATCATGCATGGTTTTCCTAAATTTTGAGGCAAAGTATGTCTTTCTTCTATAGAAACCAATGGAAAATGGAAAATTTTTTTAAAAAAGTGTTCCCCCCTCAGCTACAGAACGCCACTTTTACAGAAGGTGTATAACACTAATACACATCTTTTGACAAAGTGGGGTTCTGTAGCTAAGGGGGGAACGATGCCCCAGAGACAAAAAACCGAAAAAGGGAAGGTGGGGGGCTTTTTACAAATCTGTGTTTTAGGCCATAATATAAGAAAAATTTAATTTTTTCCCTTTTAAAGTCATTCATTTATTTATTCTAAACATGTTCACATGAAATCATCAAATGCACACGATTTTGGAATGAAATAAACAGGAGTGTGCAGTTTATTTCTACACAATGTGTATTTCGCGGTAAAATGCCTACTTTTTAGTCAATGAATACAAAATACAACCATATTTCAGATTCAAGATTTTAAAATTGATGAAAAAAAATTGAGACCAGTCTTTTGAATTTAATTTTTAGTATCATTTTCAGATTATAACTATGTTTTAAAGATTATAAATATGCATATAAGCCAGATTGTTCTTAATTTTCAACGTTTTTTGATCGATATTAGCTTCTTTTCAACATGGCTACCCCCTACTCTTTGGACTGTAATTCAAGTATCTAGAAATAAGCTTACCAAAATAAAAGTTGTATGAGGAATCTCCAAATACATTACATTTTAGTAATTATCAAGTTTTTCTTGCGTACAGATCATTATGTAGAAGAAATACTTGATGAGATTCAGGGCTAAATACAGCCCTTATCTTATCAGCTCCTTAAACAATGTTCTTTGGATTTTCTTGTGGAAAAAAGGGTGTGAGCGAGCGAAAATATATTAATTATTTTATTTTTTTTAAGTATTGCAGCTTTAAAGGTGCGAGCGAGTGAAATAATGTATTTCAAATGTTTTCCATACTCATAAAGGAATCCCCATAGGAATCTGGTGACTAGGAAGCCTGGCACATAGCAGACCGGAAAAGATTTTTGAACATTCCCCTCCTTGACTTTCAATGCCATGAATATGGGACAACAAATTTGCTCACAACGAAATTTTTCAAATACAAAAAGTATCATTTTCTTTTTGCACATTCTGAGAATTCTAGAAGCTTTAAAATTTGTAGAAATCAGAACCGACCCGAAAAACTTCTTGAGCCAGAAATTTATTGGTGCGGGCGAGCATTTTAATTTTATAATATTAATTTTTGAATTTTAAAAAATATGGTGCGGGAAATCCAAAGAACATTTAATTAATTTGGTATGGCCTTAGTTGTTAGAAATTGTATCCATGTTTCAATCTTGTACCTAATCCTGAGATATGACATAACAACTCAGGTTTGGATGCTGATCCGGGGCGACATGTAAATATATGTTTCCATCATTCTTGCACATAAATGCATTGTTCTCTTCAGGAAATACTCCTTTCTGTGAAAATCAATTGAAGTACTTAAATGTTATTTCCTGTCTACATCGTACGTGCATCACCAATAGCTTAGACCCAGACTGGCTTTCAGAGTTAAAATGTGTCTGTCTGCAAGTCCATGGGCACAATTTTCCTTTACACACTATTTACTCTTATATTTCTTCATTTACAGTGATGATTCTTCATATATTGCATATTTTTTATTCTCATGAAATTAATGAGAAATGTTATATATTATGAGTTCAAAAGGGTCAGGTCAAATTTGGTTCATGATAGACCAATGGGTTTATATACAAGTAAATTTAGGACAATGGATGCAATCACACATAGCTTGGAGGACCTTGAAAAATTTTGGGATATAAAGTTTACAGGTAGAGGTTGACTTTGGGGTCATTAGGTCAAGGTCAACTTCATAAATAGACGTAAAGGACATTAGAATGCTTTGTTATTCATATAATGTTATTTATTGACAATCATTGCCATTTGAGGACTCTTAACACATAGTTTGTCAATGTTCCAGTTTTGACCTTCAATAAATGAGGGATCAAATCATTATTAAAGTTCATGATTAAACTTATCACTCCTGCTAGAAGAATTTATGTCTCCTTCACATCTTTAGCATTAATGACAATCAATTTTAATGTAAAAAAGGCATAGGTCAAGGTTAAATTTAGCAAAATGGATTGTACTGATAGTAGAAAAAACTTTACTCCAAAATCTGAATTCAGAAGTGTTGGCTTCAGCTTGCAGGGTTTAGTATTATACATTATACAAAGTTGTTGAAGGGAAATTTGTTAATATACATGCAGTGCTCCGTAAAACCAGCTGAGTGGAACTTTAATATCCAATATAAAACAACGATTCTTTTGCTCATACAGGGGTCTAGAATTCCCATTTTCCGTCGCCCGGGGCAAGTGAAAAGAAAGGTCGGGAAAGTGCAAATCAGGTGTTCACTTCCCCGATGGCAAGTCAATTAATTGAACATTGTTATCCTTTTCATTCAGATTTCTTTCTAATCTCCTAAATTAGCTGATTCTACGACAGGGTTTTAATTTATTCTGAGGAATTGAGCACTGGATTTGCTAAATATGGCACATTTTAACATAGCCTTTAAAATAAGTTACAGAATAAGACCTTATAATCCCTCTCTACATATGAATTTTAATGGGCAAGTGATTTTTAGGGTCAGGCAAATAAATTTTATGTCATGAGTTGCTCGTGGCAAGTAGATTAAAAAAAAAATTCTAGACCCCTGCCATATTGTAGATAATATTGCACATGATACTGATGAATGAAACTATATACATGTATGTCCATGATGTCTGTTAACTGTCAATTCTAGCATCCTAGAGACAAACTTCTTTCTATATCTGAAACTTATAACATTCAAACACTTTGAAACACAAAAAGGAAGTTCAAGTATTATTTTTATTCCAAACAGGATGAGATAGAGTAGGACCGTACGCGTTCAGTGATCATAATGGAATTATCATTGTCTGTTACCATGTCATTGTTTCATGAAATCCATGTCGCTACATTTCAGATTATAATCGGATTTTACTGATATTTTGTGACATCCCCCACTTCCTGAGTTACATACAGAGTTTTAACTTTGACATATTTATACACATTTAAGGCTGGATCTTTTTGATCAGGAACAGTGGTTTATGATTATTATGTCTCCCCCCAACCTTTGTTTTCCTCTCTGTCTGTCTGTCAGTTGGTTGGTCTGTCAGGCTGATTGTCTGTCACAAATTGTCTCTGGACGAAAAACAATATTTCTTAATCGATTTTTGTTTATCAATAGTGGAAATGGAAAACTGTTAAAAGATAACCTAGCATTTGTCCCTAATTTTTTAAAAATAAAAGGGCAGTTAAGTTTTTTTTTGAAATCGTTTGCACTTGTATTGTCAAACATAGACATAGAAAAATAATGTGCATGATCTACATAGGATGGCTAGGATTTATCTTGTCTGAAGATATCTTTATGTATGTCACTATGTTTAAGGGCAATATCAATCTTCCAGGAAAAGTAGACTCTTATTGGTTTGTGTGAAAAGTCAGCCAATCCTATACAACTAGTACTGGAAGAAAGATAAGATATCTAGAGCAGGTCTGACTTTAGTGCAAATGTTTCCATCAGTATTACAGTTGCATTGGTTTCAATGTTAATACAGTATACAGTTTACAAGGAAA
This sequence comes from Pinctada fucata, assembly GCA_028142955.1. Taxonomy (NCBI): domain Eukaryota; kingdom Metazoa; phylum Mollusca; class Bivalvia; order Pterioida; family Pteriidae; genus Pinctada; species Pinctada fucata. The sequence continues at coordinate 18,428,136 of AP027105.1, forward strand.
TTGTCATTGCTATTTTCAATTTAATCTAATCTCTCATCTCTATTTTATATTTGCCCTTTTATAATGGCCGAAAATGTTTCTCAAGGGAAAATTCAAAACAGGATGAGTAATGGAGTATATACATACATATGTAGGATTGATTAGCAGGACTATTTGAAAAATCAAAACTCCATGAACAACTTTCTTTTGATCTTTGATACAGATATTTTATGTATATTGATATTCATGTAAAGTAGAACCGCTGCTTTTAAAATTCATGATTATTGCATTGTAGACTGCCATCTATGTTTTAGGTACTAGTAATATACTTTTTGATGTAATATGACAGATATTGTATAAATGTAAGGTAAAATTGAGGCTTTTAAAATTTCAAGATTATACATTATAGACTGACATCTATATTTTAGGAATCTACTTGTTGATGTTATGGGACATCTGAGGCGTGAACGACAGTGATGGGCAGAGATGGATAATGTGATAAAACAGGGATATCTGAAGAAAGCTCACCCTGCACCTCCCTGTCAAACGTCTGTCAACCTCGCTACAAGTATTAAACAGGTGAGGTCGACCTTCGGCTTCTGATATCAAACTGTACCCCTTCCCCCCTTTTCAAGTCTCCATGAAAAGTTTTGAACCACAAGCCTAAAGACAAATTTTACTGGCTGATTGTTTGTCAGACAATTTCTACTATCCCAGCAGAATTTTTTTAGCCAGGCGTTTGGCTTTTAAAGACTGCTTTTCCTGTCACTGCAGGCTTTCTACTGTTCCTACTTTTTCCTACTATTTCCTACTTTTCCTACTTTTTTATTTTGATCCTAGTTTTTCCTACTTTTTCTTCAAAACCTCCTACTTTTCCTACTTTTTCATCTCAAAAAGTAAAAATTACTTGCTTCACTTGTCATCGACATCTGATTCAAAGTATTTAAAAAATTTCAGGCTCGCTTCGCTCGCCCATTCTGTATATTTCACATGAAAAATCAATCTGTCCTTATTTCTCTCTGTGATTTCCTCAAAGATGAACATTACCAGTCTATGATCATTGCTTACTGTGATTTTTGTGTCATACTTACTGAAAATTGTCGCTAAAAGTGATGGAAAATTTCCTACTTTTCCCCTATTAATTCCTACTTTTCTCCTACTTTTTTTCATTGACCGCTCTTACTTTTTTCCTACTTTTTCATCAAGGTAGAGTATAAAGCCTGTATCAGTGACTCCATGTACATGTATATCCCTGTCAGACATCAGTAAAACTTCCGAACCTGTATCAAACAGGTTAGGTAAAACTATACTCCTCAAATGAAACAGCATACATGGATCACTCAGCGTTTTTTTTTCTGAAATTCAAATAATCTAGCAATATTCGGCCCCATTCCCCTTTCCTGGAGTATGTATTTTTCCCCTCCTATCAGAGAAATTTCCCCTTGTATGTAAGAAAAATTTTTCTTTGACAAAAAAGTTTTAAAAATCGTGTTTAAAATTTAACAAAAATGAATCAGAATAGTAAATTTTGGTTGTTTTAATGTCTCTATTTGTACTTAAAACCATTCTATTGATATCTAACATAATTTTTGTAAGAATTTTGATTTATTAAAAATTCACGTTTTTGGTTGTTTGAGCTTATTTTCCCCTTCAAAAGTGAAAAAAAACATGGACCTTTTGTCATGGTTCTTTTTATCTGTGGATCTCATATAAAAGTGCACATTTATTGTGGCATACAAAACAGCACTATTGAAAAAAGGTAAATCTTGATCATAATAGGTACCTAACAAAGGGCAAATTCAAAGTTTTTGGAAAATGTCAACGAGTGTGAGCATATATCAGTTTTAAATGCAGTTTACCAGGTTAAAAATTCATGGTTTATGTCAAGTCATATTGAAATGATAACCAATAAAACTGTTACTCAACCAACAATATAGTTTATAGTCATATTTTATATAATTATTTTTTCAGGAAAGATAGGAAGAATTTCATGTGTTTATAATTTGATACAAATGTATATGTATTTCAGTTGTTTGAGCCACAAAGATGGTATGTGTTTGGCATGAAGCAGGGATCACCTATCCTGGAGTATTACGAGAAAGAAGAGAGTGTCTTTACCAGTCAGCCTCTCCAAACGATCGATTTATCGACATGCGAGAGGATCACGTACACACTGGGCCGCAATCAGAAACACTGGACTTTCTGTCTCTTCATGCAGGATAGGGTGTTAGAGCTCTCAGCTGATACAAGGTGATTATTATTCCCTCACAACATAGTTGCAGGGGGATATAGTAAGGCTGTCATAAGTGTGTACGTTTGTAAGTATGTATTTTGTATACAGTCTAGAGGGCACAGTTTTGATTGGATCTTTACCAGACTTCATACACTTATTCCTTATGGCAAGATGTAGAAACCTATTGTTTTTAAGGTCAGAGGTCAAGGTCACAGATTGGAAATGGCTAAAATCTTTGTATACAGCGTATATGGCTCAGTTTTGATCAGATCTTGACCAAACTTCATACATTTACTCCTTATGGCAAGAGGAAGAACCTTATTCATTTTCAAGGTCATAGGTCAAAGGTTAAGGTCACAGATTGGAAATTATTGAAATCATTGTATACAGACTAGAGAGTGCAGTTTTAATTTGATCTTCAACAAAATTCATACACTTCTTGCTCATGACAGGGGAAAGAACCCCATTGATTTTCAAGGTCAAGGTCACAGATTTGAAATAGTTAAAATCCTTCTATAGAACCTGGAGGACGCAGTTTCTTTACCAACACTCATACATTTATTGTTCATGCCAAAAGGACTAGCCCTATTATCAAGTTCTTAGGTCAAATGTCAAAGGTCAAGGTCATAGATTGGAAATAGTTCAATTCCTTGTATACAGCCTGAGTGAGTACATTGATTTACATGCTGTACCAGGGGATGCTACACTTTGCATTGCCTAGGTTTTATTAGACTTTTCCTTTGAATTGATTAATCGAGAATTGATTAATTGATACACACTAAAAAGTACTGGCACTGCTATTGATTAATTATATCTTACAGTTTACTCTCTTATATCTGAATGTATGTTACTTAAGAGACGCCATAGTATTATGAATCAGAAATCTACTTCAGCTTAACCTCTGAGCCTAATGTATGCACAAAAAGGAGCATCTTAGTTAAAAATCTAAAGATGCTATGTGTACAGATATCCTCTAGTTGATACTTAATCTTTTACACTCAGTCAAAAAGGAGCATCTTAAAACCTAAATCAGCTATGTACATAGATATCTTCAAGTTAATACTTAATCTTACATACTCACTTCCTCATGACCGTCCTATTTAGTCAATTATTTATAGCCATGTCAGATTTAGTGCTCCTTGTTCAGTAGGATGAGTTGTACATTTATAACACGCTTTTTGTTGATCATAAGAATTGATGATTTGCCAAATGTCTGACATCGTATATGTACCTATTTGGCCTCAGAAAATGGGTTTGGTCAATAAGCTGTAATTATGGGATTGTAAAAGTAAAAGAGTAAATTACTAAGGGTTGCATATTGAAGGAGAGAGGAAAAAGGGCGGGAGGAAGTGTTGGGGGGGGGGGGGGGGGGCAAGTTACAACTTATGCAGCTTCGACTTTGTTTAGGTAAAGAAGTGTAAATTTTAACTTTATTTAGCTCATTGTACATTTTTTATGCCCCTGTAAGCAAAGATTCAGGGGCATCTAGGTTTTGGTCTGTCTGTCTGTCTCGAAAAATTTTAACCTTGGCAATAACTTTTGAATGGTAAGTGATAAGGCTTTCATACTTCACATGTGTATTCCTTGTGACAAGACCTTTCCATGGATACCAAAATTTTTGACCTTGTGATGTTGAACTTGTAGTTTGACCTACTTTTGAAAAAACTTAAAGTTTGGCCTTAATTTTTAAATATTAATAGATAGGGCTTTCAAATTTCACATATGCATTCCTTGTGGCAAGACATTCCCACTGATACCAAATTTGACCTTGTGACTTTGACCTCAAAATGTGAACTACATGTACTTTTGACATTTCAGCTGTTTTAATGACAAAGATGCGAAAGAGGGCATTCATGTTTCACAAACACATTTTTTTTTATTTCTGTCTATAGATATTTTATTTTTCGTAAGTTTTGTAACTTCATATATTGAAAACCTCCTAGAATGTCGTCTCTTTAAACTTCCCTTCATTTATATCTTCTTCAGAGAGCACATGCTGTCATGGTGCAGACTGATGGAGAGATCTCTACATGAGCATGGTAGATTGGTAAGTTTTCATGAAAAAAAATTGTACAATTATCAAGGTCACAGATGGTAATTGGTAGAAAACATACATGTATATGCAGAAGACAGATTACTCAAGATATCTTGTTCAAACTTTATTAAATTTGACTGATGGTTTGTGATGATAGAAAAACCATGAGTTAAATTCAAGGTCATAGATCAAAGATGAAGGACAGTTTTTCCTATACAATATTTGGTCATCTGGATTTTTTTTAAAGCATTGGCTTGGTTACGTTGGTAGTCTGGCAATGTCCGTGACAAATATATTGGACAAGCTGATCCCTGAAGAAGAAAATGTTCAAGGACATGTACACTCTCAAATCTGTTAATACCAGAGAAAATGCACAGAGATATCACCCTTAGGACATGCCATTTTCAATAAAATATACCTCCTTTATAAACACAGGGAATAGGGGCCTATGATTCGGGATATCTAAATAAATTTTGCTCTTTGTGTTTCAGAGGAAGCCTGATTCTGACCATGTTTACAGTGAGTACCCCATGAAGGCCCCCATAAAGAAAAACAGGACCCCTTCTCCACCATCTACACAAGCCCCTCCCCCTCCCCTACCCCCGGACAGAAGAAACACTAGACGCATTACTTCATCAGGAGCACCTGTAACCACGGCAGCCACTGAAACAAATCCGTCATCTGCTGCAGCTGCCAGTGTGAAGTCTGCCTCGTCCGTTCAAGTGTCGTCTGCAGACCAAGTCAGTGCATCAGGCTCAGGTCAGAGGGGCTCCATGGATGAAATTTTCTCCGACCAAGCCAGTGTTATATACAACTTTAGAAAATCTCTTGTCATACCGAAAAAAGGGAAAACAAACCTGAAGGAGTATGAGGGTATGTCACTAGAAGGTACATGTTCTTGTTTGTGGAAGTCTACATTGAGATTAATACAATGCGTATGAAATGCTGTAAATTATCCTTTATTCGCGGCGTCTTATAGGGAAGAGTCAGGTAAAACAGAGGAAATTCTATATTTCAATTTTGTGTAGGGTACATTCGAGCCTGTAAATAATTATGTTTCTGATGTTCTGATGGACAATATTTACAAAATTGGTCTTTTTAGAATAGAAACATTTCTTGCTTTACATTAATACAGAGAAAATTCCTGAAAACCCATTCATTAATATCTAAAAGCTGTAGATATTGTGCTATTTTCGAGGCAAAAATAACTGCCCCATTTAGTGCAGATTTTAGGGTGACCTTGAATTACACTTCCTGTCTTCTGGTTCTAATGATATTAAAAACGTTTTTATTCTGACATATTTTCGACTCGCTAGCATTGACGGTTAATTTCATGTATAGATTGTAAGCATGGAAGTAGTATATGTGAAATGCAACAAGATTTCGTTAACATTGCGGCCTATGGGAAAATGGACAAAAATGAATTACTGGACTCTCCCCTATATTCGCAAACATAAGTGAAGTGACTGGTTCACGGAGTTTTATTTTTGAGACATCATATGTTTGTATCTTACTACACATGTGTAAGGGCATATTAACAGCGTTTTATATTCACGAATCGAAGGATTTCAGGAAAGTCGCGAAAATAAAACACTCGCGAATAAAAGATAGTTTACTGTATCAATTTCTCAAACACGTAAATGCTTGAAATTGAAGTGTCTTACTTTCTCTTAAATGAAATAAGTTTAGGTTTTGTTTAATGCATAAATAGAAAATAATTAACAGAACCTTTAGGCCTAAGGTCAAAAGTCAAGGTTAAACAGCAAGATGTTAAGAACTATCATATTTTTTTGTGAAGTTTGATGAAAGGAACATACTTATTGACTTTTTTAGCTGTGCTTACTGTCAGTGAACCTCTTCCTGACTTTCTCAGAGGTCAGATTTATTTTGGTAAAAATTTGACTTTGATCTATAAATTTTGTCTTATAAAAATACCTTTATTACAGATTCTGGTGCGGCATCAGCTAGGCCCACTGTTGTAGCTGATCCTGATTCTAGTAGTGACGAGCCTGAAACTACAGGGGAGGATGATTTCCTGGAGAAGGAGTTTTGGCTGTCACATAAACTAGAGAAACCCCCTCCTGTGCCATTACGAGTTGATTCTATGAAGGGCTCGTTGCCAGGGCGCAATACTGCAAGTTATAGTGAAAGACGTCGCAGTAAAGATGATCTAACGCAATTTCGTATGTCTATTCCACCTTTACCTACAAATAATAGGAGGCCTCAATCAATGATAATCAATTTACCTTCTTCATATGATAATAACGAGGAAGAGAAAAGAACCAACCCCCTTTCCTCTGAGCCCCAGCCCAAGCCATCTCCGAGGAAAATCAATCAAAGGAAGGAGGGTGCCAAAGAAACAAACCAGATAAGTAGAGACAATATGTATAGCTTTGTTCGGAGACCTAAAGAACCCATTGCAAAGAAGTATAGTTCAGAGAGCGAGAAGCTGCCAAGCTCGTCAGACTCAGAAGCTGGGGATGAATCTGATGATGAAGAAAGTGAAGGAGAAAGGAATAGAAATACTCTTATTGACTTGTGTAATACAAACGAAGATCAGAGAGATTATGAAGATTATGATGATGCTACTGTGCTCAAGGAAGAATATGCTATTTATGATTTGGCTAATACTGAGGAAAGTAAAGAAGAGTATGTGAAAAAATTTGCCGATCTTGATGATGGTTATCAAGCTATTACTGAAGTGAAGAATAGTGAGGTTAACAGGAGTGTAGGCAATAGAACCTCTGTAAATGAGGAGGGAGAGGATCCTGCTGATTATTACTGTACTGCTGACCTTAGAGTGACCTTACCAAAACCCGATGAGATTACAGATAGAAACAGTAGTGAACTGACGCCTACAAATCCCTCTGGGTATGATTATCCTCCCTCTCCAAAATCTATAAATCCAGAAATAGACGGAAATGATTATGCACCGTTTCCTGGCCAAAAAACTAACGGTAGTGCTAGATCGTCATATAATGATGATCCTATTGATACAATCCCTCAGATACCTTCAAGGAATTCCAAATCTTCAGTTCAGGGGTATACTGAAAACATTCCAGAAAAACCGCCTCGAAAGAAGAAAGTATCGTCACCATCAAACACACAGAGGCCAAGGGTTAATACCCCACCATCTTCCTCTAATAGGCCCAGGACCAACACCCCTCCTTCTTCCTCTAGCAGGCCCATGTCGGACACGACTCCACTGAAAATACCTCAGCTTCCAGAGAATTCCACAAAAAATGTTTCCCGAGCAAAGTCCGACTCTGACTATAAAATACCACCTAGGAAGAGAAATGTACCTCCTCTTACGGAATATGCTTATGTAACAAGAGATGAGGTCAAACCTTCAAAGAAGGTGCCGCCTCAAAGACCTCCAAATAGACCCCAGTTACCCAAAAAACAACTTCTGATCCCCCAAAATTTGACCACAAATGGAGATAGTTTACCTGGACGAAATTCCCCGTCCCTCGATAATTTCCAATTTAACGTTGGAAGGTCTAAGGATTACAGCAGTGAAGATGATGAGGAAGATGCCCATGCATATGAAGACGCAACAATGTTACATGATATGCCCCCGGAACCCCCGCCCAGAAACTCACGAAAATTTATGAAATCCATCAGCGTCCATGCTCCATTGAAGAAATTGCCAGAGAGAGATGTGAGAGAGAGCTTAGATGATATGGCAACAGCAAGACCAAAAAGTAAGTCTTTAGAAACATACTTCATCATTAAAAAAACATATATTTTATGTGTACTTTTTTTTAGCTGAATCATATTTAGTTTTAACGGGACAAAAACAGCCATTTTGACACAATAGCACAGTCATGAATCTGCACACTTAATTTTCATGATAAATTGTTACAGACGATAGATTATTTGCTGCGGTCTGAACAGTTTTAATTCCGCTTAAATATGAACTTCAATAAAATAAGTTCACATACAGTAAGCAAATTTTATAAACATATAAAATTCTCTTTTTGGTAGTAAATGTATCCTTTTGCATAGGACTCAATTCACTAAACGTAGATGGGGAAAATCTTAAACATATGATTGTTTCCACTATTATGAAAAAAAGTTTTGAAGTAGATTTTCTAAAAAATTAAATCGATAATGATGTATTACAGACTGTATATACCGTCAGCCATCTCTGGGTGAGCGTCAAAGAGTATCCCAGGTGGATGGTTCTATGAACGTTACACCCCTCAAACAAAGTCAAGTAGAGATACTGAAACAGCAGCAGAAACTGCCGGGAATACAGCTCAATATTCACGCACATAACGGTGCTAGGATAGCGTTTGTTGATATAAATAATGCTGTATGGTAAGTTGTGTTGTGTATGACAGAAATTTAAATTCCCAGTCATTCAATTTTAACAGATAACCAAGATTCTATTCAGGTAATCTAGAAATTGAGTAAATGTAATTAAGGTCATCTGTGCTTCCTTTAAATGGCCTATTTCATACAATTTTTGTGAATTTTGAACAATGTAATTTTAACAACGGTTGATTTCTTTAACTGCGAAGTTTTATTTCAAATAAATGTGTATTCTAAGTATAGTAAGACATACGTTCATTCAAAGCTCACTTTAAATACTGAACATACCTTTTTAGCTCACCTCGACGAAGTTGAGTGAGCTTATGCTATAACCCCACGTGTCCGCGTCCGCGTCCGCGTCCGTGTCCGTGTCCGCGTCCGGTTAAGAAGTTTGGGGTAGCTCAGTATCTGACAAAGTACTAATGCTACAGTAACCAAACTGGCACAAGTGATTCATCTTTGGATGCTGAGGTGAACCCATGCATCGGATGCAGCATCTGACCTACATTTTCCGCTTGAGTGACTTGGTTAAGAAGTTTGGGGTAGCTCAGTATCTGACAAAGTACTAATGCTACAGTAACCAAACTGGCACAAGTGATTCATCAGGGGTGGATGCTGAGGTGAACCCATGCATTGGATGCAGCATCTGACCTACATTTTCCGCTTGAGTGACTTGGTTAAGAAGTTTGGGGTAGCTCAGTATCTGACAAAGTACTGATGCTACAGTAACCAAACTTGCACAAGTGATTCATCTTTGGATGCTGAGGTGAACCCATGCATCGGGTGCAGCATCTGACCTACATTTTCCGCTTGAGTGATTTGGATAAGAAGTTTGGGGTAGCTCAGTATCTGACAAAGTACTAATGCTACAGTAACCAAACTTGCACAAGTGATTCATCTTTGGATGCCGAGATGGACCCATGCATCGGATGCAGCATCTGACCTACTTTTTCCGCTTGAGTGATTTCGCTTTTAAAAGCCAATATTGAGCAGAGTATAAGTGCTACATGTACCAAACTTGCATATTGGATGTATCTTTGATCAAACTTTCATAAAATGACCTTGACCTACTTTTTCCGCTTGAGTGATTTTCCCTTTTAAAGCCAATATTGAGCAAAGTATAAGTGCTAAATGTTCCAAACTTGCATATTAGATGTATCTTTGATCAAACTTTCATAAAATGACCTTGTCCTACTTTTTTCGCTTGAGTGATTTTGCCTTTAAAAGCCAATATTGAGCAAAGTATAAGTGATACATGTACCAAACTTGCATATTGGATGTATCTTTGATCAATCTTTCATAAAATGACCTTGACCTACTTTTTCCGCTTGAGTGATTTTGCTCTATAAAGCCAATATTGAGCAAAGTATAACTGCTACATGTACCAAACTTGCATATTGGATGTATCTTTGATCAAACTTTCATAAAATGACCTTGACCTACTTTTTCTGCTTGAGTGGTTTTGCCTTTAAAAGCCAATATACATGTACTAAGAAATATGTTTGAATTGAATTTTGCTGTCACGAGGTGAGCTTCGTAATCTGTGATTACCTATGTTTGTCATATACTATACCAGACTGACTAGAAATCACAATGTTGGGCATACATGTACTTTCATAGAATTCATGACAACACATCTGGACGCATCAAGATGGCACAATCAAATGTGATGTCAACATGAAAAAAAATTACCAAATGATATGATGTCTTATGTCTGTGCATATAAAGTCTAGGATTGGGATGGTCACCGTGGTGATGTTCACAACTTAAAAATGGACTATTGACAACAGTTGATCTCAATGTTTCATCTGTTTTCAGGGTTGCAGGGTGGGACATGCGGGCGTGCCCACGTCTGAGTGACAAACTACATATAGGAGATAGAGTTATACAGATAAACCAGATTGATGTATCTAACACCATAATGGCCCACAAAGTGATCAAACACTCAAATCAGGACATGATGGAATTAGTGGTCAAGAGGCTGCCCCTGGCTAAAGTGTTCTCTATCACAAGGACCGTGAACAGGCAGCCACTGGGCATCAAACGGGAAGGCGGCACAGCAGAGGTTAGCACATGAGTACCGTATAACCAGAAATTTTTCGCGAGAAACTAATTTTTGCTATATTCGCGAGTGATTTGGAATCGCGAAAAATTGTGTTTGATAAGGTATAACATCAATTGGTATATTAGTGCCATTTTGGTTTTACTGTACATGTGTCATTCTTCACATATCCCGAAGTAAATGGAGTGTATTCTTAAGATAGACATAACTGAAACTTCAATAATGGAAGGTACAAAACAGTGAGGTCATATGTACATATTTATTTGTAATTTCGGAAACGCGAAAAATTGTACTCGCGAAAATAAAGATATCCTATGTTACCATGAAATCGCGAAATTTGATACTCGCGAAAATTTCTGGTTATACAGTATTACACTTGTATCAAAAGTTAGGAAAAAACTAGATCCATCAAATGGTGTATATTGTGTTGAAAATTTTAAATTTTAAGATTAAGCAGACAAAATCATGATTTCTGAATTGAGCTGCACAAACAGTAGGCTAAATTGTGACCGTTTGGGTCACGAAGCTTCTGGGCATCAATTTATCATCTCACAATGAAAGCGTACCCTTGGCATCATCGTTGTTGTCGTCTTTAACCTTGGCTATATCTTTTGAAGGGGTAGGTCTTTGATAATTCATTTGAGACCATGACCTTTGACCTAGTGATTTTGAATGTTGACCTACTTTTGAATAAATTAATGTGGTCTACATCTCAACTATAACTCATATAAGGGAGAGGGCTTTGATTACTTATGTTTTCATCAGTAGTGAGGCTTTCTGTACATCAAATAAGTAGTTGAAAATCCATTTTGGAATGAAGAAATCCAGATAAAAAATTGATTATTGCTTCACACAAATTTTTAAACCATAAAGATTTGAGCATTCACATCTTTTTATGAGATACATGTAAGAGTATCCCATGGCTAATGAATTTCATGTATACAGCCAATTGTGCCTCATATTAAATTCATGTGAAATTTACATGAACTTCACAAGAAAGCTCACATGAAATTTATGTGAAACGAGCACGAACATGAAATTTACATAAAATTTTTCACATGAAATTCATGTGAAGATTTTTATATGGATGTTATGTGAATTCAATTTCTTGTGAAGGTCACTTGGAAAAATTCACGTGGAATTCACGTGAAGGAAATTTATGTGAAATTCATGTGAAATATTTTTCACATAAATCTTATGTGAAATTTATATGTATTTTACATGAACTTTCATGTGAAATTTACATGATGCTCATTTCATATGAATTTCATGTGAGGCACAATTGGCTGTGTACTTGAATCCTGAAATCTGATCAGACTTTTAAAATGTAATTATGTCCATTTACACACCTATCAAAACTTTCCTGTCTACATTGTATTTCATATATTTGATTAGATTTCCTACGTGGATCCAAACGGCTTGGCATATGGTCACGGTCTCCAGCAGAAGATGGCAAATTTAGATGGTAGCGGAGACTGCCACTGGTGGATAACTGAAATTAACAGTCGCCCAATTAATCTGTTCTTCAAGGCTGGAGAGGTAAAGTTATTTGTTATGTCATATTTTTGCTAAATATATAATTATAGAATATATGTCACAATATGTTTTAGGTAGATGTATACAGTTTTATATTTTATGTATGAGCATGTTAAGAGGGTCCAGAACAGTATCCGAAAGAACCCCATCGGAAAGCTCTAGATCAATTATGATGTCATAATAGAAACGGCGACATTGGCGCGTTTTTCGCAAGAACGTCAGCATTAGGTAACGTAAAAATAAGGGGGAGGGGGTAACAAAATCACTATAACTTAAAAAACTAACGGTCAAATTTCAATAGGAACTTATCGGTGTTTCACTTGACATATGAAGAAGATCATATCAAGTTTTTACAAAAAATAAATGATAGGATTTCAGATAAACGGACTTTAATATTTAAAATTAACAACCCAACGATGTTCTGAAAATAGACATAAATTTATCTCTTTTCGACAATTTCTTTTAAAATTCTTAGTGATCATTTATAATTTTATACATATCCAATTGTCCACATCATATCTAAATGAAAAATACAGAACTTATTAATATTCTGCCTCTACAGAAGATTTGAAACGGTTTATCATTACCTAAAGTGTGTTAATTGTAACGTCACATTAACGGCCCATTTTGGGGCTTTCAATGGGTATATACATGTATGTACGTTCGTAGCTTCAAAGCTAACGGTAAAAAATTGATGAAAATTTGCATGTAGAAAAGGTATGTTTCAATTATTAACATTTGTTATCTTTAGGAAAATTAAATGATAGGATCTTTATTCAAGTCTGGCTGTCCTGGACCTCCTTAAATTCTTTAAATTTTTACTTTTTGGATTTTTCTGCTTTTGATGACAAATGACTTAAACCAAAAATACAGTACTTTGGAATATAAATATAGTACTTTGGAATATAAATATAGTACTTTGGAATATAAATACAGTACTTTGGAATATAAATATAGTACTTTGGAATATAAATATAGTACTTTGGAATATAAATACAGTACTTTGGAATATAAATACAGTACTTTGGAATATAAATATAGTACTTTGGAATATAAATATAGTACTTTGGAATATAAATACAGTACTTTGGAATATAAATACAGTACTTTGGAATATAAATATAGTACTTTGGAATATAAATACAGTACTTTGGAATATAAATATAGTACTTTGGAATATAAATACAGTACTTTGGAATATAAATATAGTACTTTGGAATATGAATATAGTACTTTGGAATATAAATATAGTACTTTGGAATATAAATATAGTACTTTGGAATATAAATACAGTACTTTGGAATATAAATACAGTACTTTGGAATATAAATATAGTACTTTGGAATATAAATACAGTACTTTAGAATATAAATATAGTACTTTGGAATATAAATACAGTACTTTGGAATATAAATATAGTACTTTTGAATATGAATATAGTACTTTGGAATATAAATATAGTACTTTGGAATATAAATATAGTACTTTGAAATATAAATACAGTACTTTGGAATATAAATACAGTACTTTGCAGGTATGGAATGTAGATACATTTTGTTCTGAGGGTAATTTTAAACATTGTGTTTATAGATGGAGCCACTTCTTAATCCGGTTGGTAAGGATATCTCCTTGGTCGTTCTTCCAGTGCCATTCATCACAGAGTTAAAGAAACAGATGAAAAAGTTAAAAAACTACAAAGATTTCTTAGCGCTTTGAAATTTGTTTGTGGCTGATCACAAATATTGCATTTTGAATTCACCTTTATTACTTTGGTCTTTGAAAACAATGCAGATATTGCTCATTCACTGTATTGTATTTACTTAGATTATATAAAAAAAATGGTACTTTAGATGTCACTTTGGTGTCATATTTAATCAGTGGGTCCAAAATAGCGTTTTATTCGAATGCAATATTCCATTGTTCAAATAATTAATTTTTTGCATATCTACTATTACTATTATACAAAGTTTTTGCAATGGTGGTCATAATATCTTGAGTCTACAAAGTTACATGTAATTTTTTTTAAATTAAGTAATTTTAGAATGGCGGTCATTATTTATATTTTAAGTCTACAATGTTTGTATCAATTTTTTAACATTGAATAAGTTTGGAAATCCCCAGATATATTTGCAATTTCATTTATTCCTTAATGGGGAAATTTTGAAAAAGAAGTTTGACATTTTTATATAGAGACAATAAGAACATAAATTGTCCAAGAGCTTCACTAAGGAAAATGTTGAGTATTACGAGCTGGTGTGTTTAATGCATAAATTTTATTGAACTTCTGTTTCAACTTGGTTGAGACAGAGTGGTGACCAGTAAAAAACCATCATATATATTGTGCTTAAGGTATTAATTTCCAGGGATTTAAATTGATGGTAGCTTAAAGTGCTACATTTTTTTTACATAATATTCATTGTACTACAAATTTTTGGGAGTTTTGATATGTCAATTTTTTTCATAAATCGGGGAACCCAGTGCTTTTACATGCCTTCAAGTTTAGCAAAAGTCATGTTTGAGTCCCAAGTGCCATACAACAATGATTTTGTCATATTTAGCCTTAAAACCATTAATATTGTCTTATGCTTCTGTTTTAGACTGTGTGTATATTAAGTCTGAATACATGATTTTCTATACATACAGTACAAAATTATCGGAAATTCAGTTATGTGATTAGAAAAAATTCTCACTCATTTTCTTCCCAAAAAATCTAAATGAGAATAAAAACCTTTTGGATTTTTAAAAGCAATGTATTTCTTAGTTCCTAGAACACATAGTCATGTCATACATGTACATTTTGGTTTAACACCTAGGAATGGCATATTCTACAATGCTCTAAAAATACATGTAAGTTCTTTCACATAGGCACTGCTTATATGTATGTACTTGTATATAGCAAATTATATTAGTAGTTTCACATTTTTATCATAATTTAATTGGTGCTTTCATATAACACACGAGGTGCAAGACAAAATGTCATATATACCCATAGTGCTTTGTATTCAAGTTAATGGCAAATTTTACTTAAAAGCATAATTACGCATGAAATGTGTATATAAACATAAATTTTATCACTATAAAGTATAATTATAGATCTGCTTGTTCAGTATTAATCAACATGACAAGATGCATTTTTGAAATCTGATCGACACAAGACAGGTTAATTTTGTAGCTTGTAACAAGTTCAGGCCAGAGTAAGGGATATTTATCTTCTGATTGCCGATTTATTCTAATTGATTTTGCTTGAAATTTGACAGTTATGAAAACTATACACTTTTTGACTTACAAATCAAGTGTGTCCACTTCCAAAATGCCTGCAAGTTTATGATTTTTGCATATTATTTAACATTGAATTAAATTTCTGTTGCATGTTAAATCTTGTTACTGGCAATTTGAATGCATGTATACAGACCGGAGCCATTCACTTTTCCGATTTGCATCGAGCATGTGATAAGATAAGTCCACAAAACTGTAAACTGAAGGTATGTAAGTGTGGAAGGTGATAAAGATACCTGAAATCGCTTGACTGAATTAAAGAAAGTTTGATGTAAGCCCAATTTCATGTGTACTTAAGGCTTTAGGGGTTTAATAAATATATGAAAACCAAAGTCGCAGAAATTTGGCAATGTTTGTGTCACCACAAACTTTTATAGCGAGTAGAATGAAATAGATAAAAAAAAAGGGTTGAATAAGGAAAGATACACCAGGTACTGTAGCACATAAGTATAATATGAGTTATGGCAAAGCCCTTGAAGCGAAGCGAAGATAGTGCATGAAAATTCCAGCAAAAATCGCATGAGCCGCCGCATGTTACAGTGTTTATATAGGATACGAAACTAAGTATTCAAAAAATTCCGTATATAGCATACGAAACTAAGGATTCAAAAATTTTCAGTGTCCTGTTGCAGACATACAACCTAACACTTTTCAACCATTTCACTACTTTTCATCCTAGCTTTATATTACACACTGTAAAAACCGAATCTACACCATACAGCTACAAAAATAGGGATTATATTTTCATATAAAAACTTACTAAAATGGCAGCGCACATAACGGCCATCTTGGTTGAAGAAAATTGAGTTGTCAGTATGTATCTTTTCTTCTTTATTTTCGTTCATTTTTACACTTGTTTTGTATATATGTGTTACCATTAAAGCTTGCTCAGCGCAAGCCCACCCTTCGGGCCCGCTTGCTCGCTTCGCTTCACTATAAAACAACTACCTTTTCAACACTATTGATATTATACCTCTAATTCCGTCTTTTCCTTGGTGTATGCTTGTGTTTGATTCAGGACGGTATCTGACGTAAAAGCAATATGACGTAATAAAATTTCTATAGAAACATCGGTTCTGTAGCATACTTTCCCTAATTAAATGTTGGTTTCCATAGAATTTGATGACGTCACAATAGGTTTACGTCATATACCGTCCCGAACAGGAAGTTATTCTGTATAACCAAAATACCGAATACCTTTATAGTAAGATGAAGAGGAATAAGTATGCCTTACTCTGGCCACAGAGAATTTATTTTTGTAGTCCAGAGCTTTATCAAATTATGTTTGCATCGTTTGAATTTGAATTTAACCATAGATCTGCTGGCAGATTGTTCATTTTAATTTGCGTAGTAATTAACACTTAGCATTAAAATGTTCATTTTTGTAATACATGTTTAGTTTTGTCTCACATTATAAATCTATGCCAGCTGGAATGTAAGAAGAATCGGTGATGAAATGATTAAGATAAAACGTTTTTACAGTTTACTTTTGATAGTCCCAGTGATTTGTGTAGGAAGTTTTAATATTCTACAAAATTTGAATACTAGTCTTTCTTTTTTAGTTTAAAGGATAAGCCCTTTGAATTGGTTATATAGTGCTACGTGTTGCTGAATGCATGCTGGATGTCACTTAGCTGAAAGCAAATTGTTCTGATCATCAGGTGAAATTATTTCTGTCCAGTCAGGTCAAAAATGACTATGACAGTAATTTTGATTGTAATCTGTTCAGTTGATAATTTAATTATCAATTTCAATAATTTTTAAAAACATCGTGCAATTTTCTCATCTGTTTGTATAATCTCAAAAACAAAATTTTAATACAATAATGAAATAGATATCAAATCACTAGATTTTTTTTCTGACTTTTGTATCATTTTATAGAGGATGAATACAAAAAGCATTTTTTAGAATGTAAATCTAAATTTGACAAATTGTATACAAGACAAAGTGGACAAAAATGTATCTGAACACAATGTATTATTTCTAGAGTTATGTTATATTTTATTTGTTTCTTATTCGTATTATTGTCTGCAAAGCTTTGAGCAATACATTTACTTACTGTTTAGTTCACTTGTTCCTTAGAGCACTGTGTGTTGGATAATATATTTACCATGTTGATGTAATGGAGTCATGCATGTAGTCTGTAAGGTTCTTTTAGTTGTACCAGAAAGGGGTAGGGCCACAAAGCCCGATATTGGCCCTAATTTTGAACATTGTACTTCATAGAATTTTTAACTGTGATTTGACATTTTGAAACGTTCTCTACTGAATCACGAATCTATCTTTTGTAAACATTGCGTTTATCAATAGCTTTTAGCTCTTTAAAAACACAAGAATTGGTCATATTCCGCGAATATCATATTGTTGCAAAAACTACATATTTCTATAAAATTAGCAATGGCCGCATGCATTAACTAGGATGAAAAATTATATGTGAAAGATTATCATTATATCTTGTCGTAATAAACGTTTTTTCTCAGTTAATGCATGCGGCCACATTGAATTCTTCCACAAAAGACAAAAATCAGGGAAAAAAAAGTGGTAAACATTGGTGTATTTTCATGAGAGATATCAAGTATTCCCCATGAAATTTATTTCTAAAGAAAAATCGAGGGCCGATTTAGTGGTCTCGTGGCCCTACCTCTTTTATATATTTTTCATAATACATTGCCATCATTTAAATATGCTTTTAAGTATTTAAATAGCATGAATCTTCAAAAACTTTTATGTTGCCTGCGATGCAAGATTGACATACAGGGATCCCTCTGTCCAGTGTCTGTCTGTCAAGTAGTAAATGGCTCTAACTTGATTCATAGTTGTAGTTTATACTTCCATCAAGAGATGGTCAAGCATAATCAGACACAACAACCAATGAGGGTCAAGGTCACGGCAAAGTCAAGGTTACATATTTAGGATCAAACATGCAATAGTCGACATACCTGTTCTTGGACAGTTCCATTTTCTAACATTGAAGACTATGGCGTACAAGTATTTCTATGGTTCACTGACAGCATTATGACAACCAAATGCTACGAAATATACTTTTCCCGCATATCAGTTTTAAAATTGGAAATTGTGATAATAGATTTTTCTTTTTAGTAATGACATACAGACTGTTAGTAGTTTTATAATCCCAAAAGGACCGTTTCTAGAATAGTCCATTTTATCATCAGAAAATTGTTTTCAGAATCAGGGTCAAAAATTGTTAATAGACTAAGGTCCAGAAAAGATCAAGGAATCTCATTTTTTACAAATAGACAGAAAAGTTGATTGATTCCTATAGTGCTCCCCCATTTGAATGTGTGGCCTAATGAAATGGACATTTGGGATCATTGTGAAGGAGCCTGCAAAGCAACAAATCTTGTTGATCCATGCTTATCCCTGGTCTGACAGTGACTATCTGTCCGTCAATCAAGACTTTTAGAATTCATACTTGCAGAAATAATGTTATCCATTTCTGTATATGAAATATACATGCATTTCCCATCAAACTTAATCAGATTATCAAGCATGTTGAGAATTTGTTACACAATAAAGGTCAAGGTTATCTTCAAGACCTCATATTCAGGTTTGAACACGAAACATAATCTTGTTTTGTTTTATTTGTAAATTTGTGAAACCTTCAATATGCTACAATCCCTAAATTCCATACTTGTTATTATCGTTCATTTGTTTATATCTGCTCAGAGAATTTTTAAGTTTATCACGTTACATTTATTATGATTTGTTTTTTTAGTACAGTAGATTCATTGTTGTAAGAGTTTATAGGCCTATTATAATGTCTATGTACAGTCTAAATGGCAGAGTTTTTATAATAGTTAATATTGTTGATCCTTCTTATGATTATTATATAGAGGTGTTACATTGCTTTGTAGATTATTCTATAGATAAAAGTTCAGTCTGTGTGTTAATTTTGTTAATGTATGTAAATGTTCTTTAAACTGATACCAATATAAAATTTATTTATTATTTCCAGTCTAAAAAGCCAATTGTGCCTCACATGAAATTCATATGAAATGAGCATCATGTAAATTTCACATGAAAGTTCATATGAAATTCATATAAATTCCACGTAAGATTTATGTGAAAAATATTTTACATAAATTTCACATAAATTTTCTTCACATGAATTTTTATTTGTAACCTTCATGCGTAATTGAACTCACAAAAACTTCATGTCAGAAACTTCACATGAATTTCATTTGAAAAAAATTCATGTAAATTTCATGTTTGCGCTGGTTTCACATAAATTTTAGGTGAACTTTCATATAAAGTTCATGTAAATTTTACATGAATTTCATATGAGGCACAATTGGCTGTGTAAATAAGCTTTATTTTTTATGATCCACCCATTAGATCTAATATTGCCACACAAAATATAAGGATTTATTTTTATCTGTGGAAGGTAAAGATTAAAGGCTAGATACCTTATTTGAGCAATAATTAAGTGTATTTCCGCCGTCACTTTACATTGAATTTGAATTTTAAAAATGTATTTATGAATGGCAGAAATAATAAAACACTTCATGCCTTGAAAAATTTGTAAACTTCACAAAATTTTGTAAACTGCCACTGGATGTTTTGTATTATTTTCAAAATTTCTCATGTTCCACAATTTTTCTGCCATTATGAATTCAGATGCTTGCTATGTATGTAAAGACATTTTTTATCACGAACACACCTTTCATACCCTTTTAATATCACAAAATGCCCGAGAAAAAGAAGTAGCTAAGCTTGTAGGAATCTTAAGTCCAGAAAAGATCAAGGAATCTCATTTTGCACAATATGAATTTCATTACCTTTTACAAACCTGGCCTGTTTATAATACTTAGTCAAATTTTTACCGATTAAATTACTGTAACAATTTCCTAATACTTGTTCAACTCTCAAGAACTTAAGGAAACTTAAATTTGGGAACATTGAGAATTTTCAGCATATAATAGAAAAGTATATGTATACATATATAACCATCATCTTCTAAATATTGAACAAACATAATCTTTTCCCCCAAAATTGATGAATAATATGAAATAGCTGTTATGTCAAACAAGGGAAATGATTTCAATTATCTATCGTCTGCAAGTTTTAGTGTCTATACTTCAGTCATACATAAGGTAATACTAGTATATGTTTTCAATTTGACATTATAGAAATCCTTTCTGCACCAAAGATCTCTATGTGTGTGTAGTTCATGAAACTTAAATTTATATGATAATCCATTTGTCTCAGACAGTATTTAAGATTTATAGTTTCATGGCCACTTTTGCAAGCAATAATCTGGCTGCATTGATCATATGTTTTTATTTACTTCTACGATGGCAACATAAGCATTAAAATTTTGCAAATGCTGATGACTTGAATCTTTTATGGATGCGAAATATTTTTTTGATTTTCTTGAAAGTTTTCATACTTAAAATATAGCATCATCATAGCATAGGAAGAAGCCTATTGAGTTTAAAGGTCAAGGTCACTATACAGCACACTTCTAACAAAGAGAAGCATATTAATTCCAAAGGTCAAGGTCACTATACAGCACACTTCTAACAAGGAGAAGCTTTTTGATTTCAAAGGTCAAGGTCACTATACAGCACACTTCTAACAAGGAGAAGCTTATTAATTCCAAAGGTCAAGGTCACTATACAGCACACTTCTAACAAGGAGAAGCTTTTTGATTTCAAAGGTCAAGTTCAGTATACTGCTCACTACTAACAAAGAGAAGCTTATTGATTTCAAAGGTCAAGGTCACTATACAGCACACTTCTAACAAAGAGAAGCATATTAATTCCAAAGGTCAAGGTCACTATACAGCACACTTCTAACAAGGAGAAGCTTTTTGATTTCAAAGGTCAAGTTCAGTATACTGCTCACTACTAACAAAGAGAAGCTTATTGATTTCAAAGGTCAAGGTCACTATACAGCACACTTCTAACAAAGAGAAGCATATTAATTCCAAAGGTCAAGGTCACTATACAGCACACTTCTAACAAGGAGAAGCTTTTTGATTTCAAAGGTCAAGGTCACTACACAGCACACTTCTAACAAAGAGAAGCTTATTAATTCCAAAGGTCAAGTTCAGTATACTGCTCACTACTAACAAAGAGAAGCTTATTGATTTCAAAGGTCAAGGTCACTATACAGCACACTTCTAACAAAGAGAAGCTTATTAATTCCAAATGTCAAGATCACTATACTGCACACTACTAACAAGGAGAAGCTTATTGATTTTAAAGGTCAAGGTCACTATACAACACACTTCTAACAAAGAGAAGCTTATTAATTCCAAAGGTCAAGGTCACTATACAGCACACTTCTAACAAGGAGAAGCTTTTTGATTTCAAAGGTCAAGGTCACTACACAGCACACTTCTAACAAAGAGAAGCTTATTAATTCCAAAGGTCAAGTTCAGTATACTGCTCACTACTAACAAAGAGAAGCTTATTGATTTCAAAGGTCAAGGTCACTACACAGCACACTTCTAACAAAGAGAAGCTTATTAATTCCAAAGGTCAAGTTCAGTATACTGCTCACTACTAACAAAGAGAAGCTTATTGATTTCAAAGGTCAAGGTCACTATACAGCACACTTCTAACAAAGAGAAGCTTATTAATTCCAAATGTCAAGATCACTATACTGCACACTACTAACAAGGAGAAGCTTATTGATTTTAAAGGTCAAGGTCACTATACAGCACACTTCTAACAAAGAGAAGAGGCTTATTGATTTTGTAGGTCTAGGTCACTATACTGCACACTCTTAACAAGGAGAAGCTTATTGATTTCAAAGGTCAAGGTCACTATACAGCACACTTCTAACAAAGAGAAGAGGCTTATTGATTTTAAAGGTCAAAGTCACTAGAAGAGGATGCATATTGATATTTAAGGTTAAGGTGACTACATGTATGTAGCACAATCATAAGAGGAAGTTAAGGTCAAGGGCACTACGTGTATATTGCACCATCATAAAAAGGAGAAGAAGCGTATTGATTTTAAAAGTCAAGGTCACTATAAGCATTATCATTACAAGGAGTGATTTTAAAGGTCAAGGTCAATGTTGAGCACCATCATACAACAGGAGCCTATTGGTCAAGGTCACAACTACTTGCAACCTGTAAAATCTTGTTGACAAGGTGATGGTTCAAATCCCAAGCTGGAAAGAATAGGTAACTATGGTACCTTGTTGTATATATACCTGCCATTACTTGTGTTTGTGTTTAGTCTACGACTGTATTGTTTCGTTTGTTCTTTCTGGAAAATATATATATACATCATAATTGTTGTTCATATATTGTACAAGGTGTCACTATCCGCCCAGGGGACACAGGGACGTACAAGTATCGGTGCCATGTTTGACCATAATTATTGGTGTATTGCATGTAAAATGTTTGTTTCTTGTTTGTTTGTGTCATGTCCACGGTCAAACTTGTCGATTTAATGCAATGTTCCTTCCATTTGTTGTCGCTGACATCTTAGTGTTAATATTCTGCTCTCGAAATGTTAGTTCATCGTTTTGTGTCAGACGTTGACTATGGCTACACGTTGGTTTCCAATTTGCCGCACCCCCCCCCCCTCCCCTAAAAGCCTATCGTTCCTCAATCATTAGTTTTGTCAAAGTTTAAGCAAGTTTTGTATGCAATATTCCTTGTGGGTAAATGGAATGCATAAAGATCACGGGGTAAAGACCCCATTTATCAAATCCAAGTGTTTTGCAACAGGTTCGGAGTTACGAAAAAAGTATTTTTGCACCCAGAGGGATTTGGTGATGCGCTGATATCTTCATCAATTACGTTATATATGAGCGTAACTACGTATACAGTCTGGACTCGTTAGAACGGACTCATCAATTGGAAGAAATTGGAGAAAATGTCACGATTCTTTAAACTTGATATCCAAATAGAAAACATCCCATTTTCATAAATATTGATACTTATTATAGCATCTTTATTGTGTATCAAGTTTATAACTAAGGCAATTATGAATAATTACACGATACAATGTATTAGTAACTATGCCAACATCGACAAACTAATTCGAATTTTGTACACATACATGTACGTACCTTCATTTGGTTTAACCTAGCATACTTCAAATCCTTTATTAAATATGATATATGTCACATTGCAACCAAAGACCATAAAATATATATAGCGAAATAGATGACGTGCCCGGGGAGAGTATGCGTCTATACTGCTTGACAGCAACATCGGTCACTTAAAGTCGTTCAGAAAATGTCGATACAGGTGAATGTAGGATTTTAGTTCCAAATGATGAAATGTTAGATTAATACTTACAGAAATGTTGATTGAATTTTCACAATGTGACAATGATATTCATGCACTGAACGTCTTCGTTTTACTTACTAGTAAAGAGTACTGTGGCAACGCAGCAAAAGCATTGTGTTCATTAATACTAGCAAAATTTCAGATGTTATATTGCACAATCGCTATATCATTATCGTAAAACTTATTTTTAATTCTAGAATGACTTGAAATGTTCCCCCTATATGTACCATAGAACTCGTCTGGTGTAAAATCTCCAACAAACTTCCAGTGCGCTAAGCTCCGCCCATTCACGTGCTATATTAGAATAGAAATAACAACTAGCTAGCCGTGATTCATTGTCCAGTAATTCCATTGTCACATGAACCAATCAAATTATCATCTCGCCGCTTCGCGGCTCGGTGATAATTTGATTGGTTCATGCGACTCGTGGAATTACTGGACAATAAACCACGGCTAGCTAGTTGTTATTTCTTAAATACATGTAAAGGGATATAAACCAAACTTAAGTTTAAGCTGTAAATGGGACGTCCCTTCATTTAAATCTTTACTGAAAATAAAACCAGACAGCAAAAAGAAAAGATGCTTGTGTTTCACCTTTACCGACTTTCATATAAAAAAGGAAGATACTATAAATGGATTTATCAAAATGACAGACAAGTTAAGTGGTGCGCTAACAATTTGATGTGTGTGCATAGTGGCAAACTTGGCACCGCTAAAACATGGTAACCACAAATTATGCAAGAAATACGTGCCGCTGAAATAAAATATTAATTAAAATTTGCATAAAAAGGTACAAGTGCACAGTATGATACAATAGACAAACGAATTTTGTGTAAAATATTGCTATGTTTTAAGGTTTTGTAACAGGAAATAAAATCTAGGCGTGGTACCTAGCGTACGTTCAACATCACGCGTACGTGAAAACAAACGAGAAGTCCCTACAAATGGCCCCCAGCATCCCTTTCGTGATGTAGCTTGTGATATAAGTTCACAACGGATCTGCCCTGGGGATTATATCTAGTTTACTTTATTCTCTCCTCATCACATTCAAATATCTTTCCTTTAGTTGAAATTCTTTGTTTTCCCTGAAATTTGCGTCTTTAATATTACAAAGTAAATGCTTCATCTGATATACATAATCCCATATAAAGCCATCAAGCAGTCAGGGGTTGTGTAATGTATCCCATACACTGCCCTTTGGGTTTTGTAACGCCCCATCAACTTTTCGAATCTGATAAATGCAGCTTAAAACTATTACTTAAGTAACTTATATGAACTTCTGTAAAATTAGTAAGAAATATTGAAGACGCAGTAATTGATGGATAAGTACATGTACCATCACCCTGATCCCTCCTCTATCTTGCAAAAAGAAATAATCAGTTAATTAACCGAAATTTTTGCCCTTCCACTTTCTGTCAAAAATAATCAGTGCGGATTTGTTTTTTGTTTTGTTTTGTTTTTAATACAAAATTCGAAATTCAAAAAGAGACACTCTTCTCATTTTACCTACGCAAGATGATGCAAGAAACAGTCAGTATCAATTTGGAAATTCTTTTAGGGAAACTGAAAGCATTCTGTACAAAATAATCATACTTCATTGCATATGGCTACACCTTGCACTTGTACATGCAACTGACCCCACGGTGCACATAATTATGTGGCAAAAGGGTCATAAAACAGACATCAAACATGGAGAAAAATGTAAGAACAAGACAAAAAGCGCACACGTGACGAGAGAAAGCTAGAGAAGGAAAGGAAAACTACATGTCGTGGCCGTATGCAAAGTGTTCATCACTTGACAATCAAATGGACGCTGGAGGGGCATCCCAACACCCCATGATCTATTGCAATCCTGTCGTTTGACTGTGCCCAACCTTGGGGCCACATCGAAAAGCTACCAATACATTAAGCTGGATGTAGATTTCAGTCAGCGCTGACCCGAGGGGTAAGACAAAGACGTTAGGAGATAAATAATAAAAATACGTGGGTTTTTGTTTTAGTCACCGAGGTTTGAAGCTTTTTTTCGGATACTGCGTTTGGACGTAGAAGAAGAAACATCGTAACTAGAAAATCAGAGAGAGAGAGAGAAGAAAATACTGTTGTATCTTAGCTTCTGTTTCAAAAAACGACGGAATTCAAGGAAAGTGACACACCGGAATATAGTTTTGTGATTTTTCGGGACTGTACGGATTTCAATATTTTCACGGGATATGTAAGAAATTTAAAATGTGACGACTTTTGAATTAATGACCATTAATATTAGCGATAGTAACAGAAAATAGTGAAAAAAGGCATGGTCATGGATCGGCGACCGGAATGGATAGACCACATGAACGAGGATACGATGCCTAGGTCTTATAAGGAGGACCCCTACTGGAAATCCGATGGAACGGTAAGTTCACTAAAATGTGAATGTAACATTTACATACATGTATATTCACAATATTAACGGGATAAATCACATGAACGAGGACACAATGTCCAGGTTAGCCACAAAACGGCCAACGACACATGGATTATTTCAGAGTTTGATTGAACTGAACTGGACACTAAAAAGGTTGCCAGGGTTCACACCCCATGCCCAGGTCTCCAGGAAATCAGACTATTCCAATGGAAAGAGTATACACACACATAAAATATTCACAAGCATTCACAGTATTTGAAATGAAAAAAAAAAAAAAAATCATTTTTATCAAATAATCGGAGACTCCCTCTTGAATTCGGGTGGAAAAGCAAGTGGATAGATCGGTTAAAACAGCATTCATGTCCAATATTCACAAACCCTAGTGAGCCGAGGGAATTGAATTGCGAAACAAAACATTACAAAAGCGATGGACTTAAAATGGGTTCAAAATGATTTTTTTTTCTCTTGTCAATAACTGAAACATTTATATCTAAATAACAAGATTATTCTCCTCTCGAAAACAAACGGTGGGTACATGGTAATTTCATTGAAAAATACACAGGTAATTGGTCAATTTTCTCTTAGAAATTGAACACCCTATTGTATTCTCACGAACTGCTAGTGTACAAAACCGATAAAGAAGGAACTGATATTTTTTAATGTATGAACTCAAAAAGCTTGTTTAATACCCTTTTTAGAAGATTGTTATTTAAGAAAGGGTACGTACAGACGCCTTTTTTTTTTAATTTCTCGCCATTCATAAATTCCGATAATTTCCTGTCTATAAATCAGAGTAAGACCGTAAATTGTACAGCTATAAATAATGTAAGGCGGAAACAAAGGGATGAAAGGAAAATAATTAACTATGACAATTTTTCTCAAAGTACATACAAAGTTAAAAAGGGCAGAAAATGCATCAAGAATACTTGTAAATGTCAAGCTCTTTTCAGTGTTATGAGATCTTATTTGGTCGCAATAACGGTTGAATCCATGTTTAAGATGGCCACTTACAAGTGCACGTCCGTTTGATGTCTGAAATGAACAGGTGATGTCTTGTTGATTAATTGTATTTTACTTGTCACTTTCTCCTAATGTGAGGAGTTTTATGTCGAATTCTTTCCATGTTTTTCATAGAAAAATTGTTTCAGCAAAATTTTGCTTAATCTATTTATTTGAAAAAAAAATAAGATCGGAAAAGAGTATTTTTACTAATGTCGGAAGGAGCCCCCCTCCCCCTTAAACATCTGCGCATAAATATAAAACATCAATATAATTAAAAGTATATTGTAGGCCGAAAAAATTATATCTTAGTAATATCAAGATAAAAAAATGCAAAATTATAACAAGTACAGGAGAAAATTTGAAGGGGAGGGGAGGGGCTGCGCGCGAGAAACTCGCTTGTTATGCGTTATACTGTATATGCATGGTACTGCATGATATTTTTATATGTAAAACTTGATCAATAAATGTAATATTTCCTGTAAATTATATTAATCATACAAACATAAATGTCAGTGAAGAATCATTAACCTCACGTGACATCGGTCATAATGGTCAAGACTACGAACACAGACCACTGACGACACGAATTCTCTCTTTATGTGTTTCCAACAGAAATTGCCGTCTGTGGTGATATCATTATATCGTCTGCAATGTACATGCAAGTGTTTGACAGGAATATCTATGCGGTTTCCACAAAGTGTCCAGCCATGATATTTCTTCAATTTCCTATATACCTATTCCATATATCTTATGTCCCCAGTCTTTCGTCTTCGCAAGCCAGGGCCCCGTTTGATTTTACTAACTTCTAGAAGTAATTTGAATCAATGAACCCATCTTTATTAAAAAAAATGTATAAAATAAAAGGATGAGGGCCATGTATTTTGCAAAGACCTTACCCCTCAAATTCTGAGAAGAATAGAATACTCTTTGGATGCCATTATGAACCGATCTGAAATTTACATTCTTTGTGTTTGCCTACAGTCAGATTATGGTTTCGAATCTGAGAACGTGCAGGGGTAGGCACGCGCTGCTGGGTGCATCAATATTAAGAGTCCCCACCCAAGGTCATTATCCGTTGTACAACCACCTTGTACGTAATTCCCACTTAATTCATCAACAACATTCGGGTGATAAATCAAATATGTAACCATAACTACAGCCTGGCCTGGCTCCAATAGGGACATAGGTCACGCCCTCGTCAAAACTTTACCTCACCTGTCGTTGTAAGTCTTTGATGTCGCCGCCATATCACGCAGGTAACGAACCATCCTACAGCCCCAGTGGTCGTCAGTGTGTGATACTGCGGATTCTGACACATAACAACTGAATTATGAAAACAAATAATACAAAAACACCTCAGCTATATAGTCATACCAATTATTGTTTTCTGGGGAGGGTCTCTTCCGGAAAAGAATGCTATTTATGTTTCTGAGGACTCACGTCGTCGCAAGAACTATAACACTAAAATGAAAGGAAATGGAGTTAAGATTGCAATCCCTGTGTATAGTTTCGCAAAAAAAAAAGACAAACAACAACAACAACAACAACAATACCCGAGATTCCTGCTCATTTGATCTGCCGATGAGTGAAAGTCAATTCTGTATGTTGGACGTGAGTGGGTGCGAGGCGAGGGGGGAGGGCGGTTCGGCATTGAAAGGACTCCTTCCCCTTGACCATTTTCTTTCGAAAAATGCATTTTCTTCGTTTAAATCAAACTAGAAACACTCCCCTCTGTTTGGAGGAAGGGGCGAATTGGAATCCATGGAAAGGTATCTACACTAAAAATTAAACTTCAATCAATTCATTCCATAACAAAATTCAACATATACGAATTGTTCATGTTATAAGAATGATAAAGCTGCAGATGAAACAAACATATAAGATTACAAATTCGCACAGTACAATTGGGAAAACATCACACATTCTTACTTTTTAATCCGCGCATATTCCCAAAGTACGTGAGATAATCTCCTATTTGAGAATACCTCTTAATTAAGCGACACTCTTAATCTTAATATCTCACATAAATAAGCAAGAAATCATCTTATTTCGATCAGTAAACATTGTCAAGTCAAAATGACGTCACAAACAAAATATTCTGTCTATGAAGACACTTTCATGTAGCGGACAATGGTCATTTCATTATCAAATAAAAAATCAGAATGTCCAAAGTTGCCGATAACGCCCGCAAGGCTTACTTGAAACAAATTAAAGAATTTATTCATTGAATAGTCGACTTTATGAAGACATTAGTAGGGTACCTTGTCACAAATAATAGTTTTGAGGTGGGCATTGATGATCAGTGAATTATATTTCGGGAGTATATATTTAGAATATAAATGAGTTTCCAATGAAATAGTGTATTGGATTGGTCCAAAAATTAGTGTGATTTTGGAATATAGAAGAAAAAAAGCTTAAAGAAAAAAGGAGAACGGAAAATTCGAAAGTATTGTTGAGGGTTTTCATTGAAAAAAAAGAGATTTGATAGAAATGTGAAAATTTATTAAAAAGTTTGAAAAACAAAAGTGAAATGGCAGCAACTGATTTGGAAATAATTGTTGAAGAAGAAACTGAGGGTACCGAGTGTGGCACCGAGTGTACCGAGGGAATCGAGGAATCTGATACTGCGTCAGAAACTCAACAAAAGGTATAATCTGATCAATTCTATATGTATTTATTCCTTTTTTATATATTCTTTCGTTTTCCCTTTTCATACAAGAAATTGATAAATAGATAAATTAACGTCAGCAAAATGAAAAATATACGAATAGGAAGTAAAATATGACCAGTTTTATTTCATTGAAAAGGTAGACTGAACAATAAATCAACCAAGAATAAAAAACGTAAAATAAAAATAAAATGGAAAGGAAATCAAAAGCCAGAAAAAAACAACAACAACAAACAAACAAAAAACAAACAAACAGACATAAACGATATCGAACAAGAAAAAAATAAATATAAAAATGAAAAAATATAAGTTACAAAATAAAATAGCTGAATCAAAAAGCAAATGACACGAACGAGATAGAGCTTTCAAGAGAGAAAAAAGGGTGGGAGATATAGAATAAAAAGTCGATACGTTACAAACAATAAATACATAAATTGAGAAACAAATAAACAAACATAAATTATGAATAAAATGATAAATTGCCTATGATATGCAGGTGCTTCTTATCGAATGAGATTATACGATGACCTTCTAACGAACCGAGCATGTGTGTTCAACCATACTGAAAAGCGGCGTCATTTTGAGTATTTTTCTTATTATTTCCCATAACATAAAACTGATATGGTCCGTAGTATAAACAACATAAATATGACATGAAAGTGTTTGTCAACACCAAGATTCATGGCCTTCGGTCACTTTAATTACAATGAGAAAAAATATAGCGCGGCAAGATTGCACTTACTGTCAGGTCAGACCATATTGCAAGAACAGTCGTATGGCATAAAGAAGGATCGATACCCCCTCCCACTTTCCAAAAAGAAAAAAAAAAAGAGAATAAAGATAGAAAGCCACATAGAAATACACTGAAAAAAAAAAACCACGTCCAAAAGAGATGCAAAATTTTAGTTGAGTTAACATGTAATGTAATAAACATTCATATTTCATATTTAAAATAAATAAATAAATAAATAAATAAATAAATAAATAAATAAATAAATAAATAAATAAATAAACTTAAGACGGACACGGAAGAAAGATGAAAATAGATGTAGATGTATAATGTTACATGTAATATGGATAATTTTGAGCAAGTGAAATATTCATTAATTTGAATATTGTACTTGTTAAAAATTACGCAAATCATTTATGACAATAAATAAACAGATAAAAATGATTTTCTCAATCGATAAATATTTTCCTTTTTTTCATCATCTTTCCAATAAAATTTTGCTTTTTTTCACAAAAAAAATGTCTTGCATTCGTTTAGTGATTGGCAGGGGGCGTAGACAAAAATTTTCTCACTGTTGGTTACGAAATTTTCACACAATGTCCGGAATGTTAAGCTTGAACAAACAAAAACATAAAATATTCGATTTTGATCACTTTTTCGGTCATTGTCACAAGTTTTTGTAACTCAGTAACCTTGTATCATCGCCTTTTGAGGCTAGCGGTTCCCTTCGCCCTTCCTCTGATCGTCACGACCCCCGGGGGCCTAGAACCACCCTTGTAAATGATGGTTAGACATAGAGATATTAATCTTTCTATTACTTACTTGATGTTTGAGTGAAACCTTCATAAAATGAGATGATTTCCCCGAGGCTGCTGTCGTTATCTCGCTATCCTTTCTGAGGTTTACATACAAGCTTTCCTATTTTGTAAGCTGTAAACGTGGGTCTAATGGAATTAGGTATCCGATTTGTATTGAAGATGTGCCCCTCGCTGATGAATCAAAGTTACCAAGTACCTTTCAAGTATGTTTTAAGATCGATGATTAATAAAGTGTTTGAAAGATGTCAGAAGGACTTCTATTACTTTTATTACCCCCCCCCCCCCCCCACCCACAAAAACAACATTGATAAAAGAAAAAAAAAACCATTACTCAATCAATATCCTTTAATGAAAATACTAGTAAATGAAGCATTCAATCTGTCAAAAACTGAGTAAGTCAGACATTAGGCTTTGAAGAGAATTTGCAAGACGAGAGGGGGGGGGGGGGGTTAACTTGAGTTCGGTTAGAGAAATGTAAAGTTTCAAGGGATGCCAAGCTACGTCGCGAAAAAGCGAAGAGACTAAGAAGCAAATACGATGCATCGCAACTTGAAACTTCTTCGCTTCACCGTAACTTCTTTTCATTGATATCAAACCATATGCAAGGTGTTCAAGTATCTCATTTCGGCTAATTATTCATGATACTATCCACCCCCCCCCCCCCAAAAAAAAAACCAACATTTTTTTTGGATTATTTCACTTTAGTAAAAGATATATCCGTATAAAATTTGTCAATACACATTAATGTATGATGAACCAGTAGAAATGTCTGTCCAGACGGCTGCTCTCTGACAGCAGAGATGGACACTTCGTTTTATGTTGCCTGCGACGCAAGAGCGACAAACATGTATGAGGAGCACTTTGTCCGGCGTCTGTCTGGCTGTCTGTCCGTCCGTCTGTCTGGTAGTCCCACTTTCACATATTTGGCTATAACTTACTTGATATACATCAGACATCTTTCAAACTTGTAGCTAGGGGTGGAAAAGCACAGATGAGACTTAGCACCCAATATATAGGTCATGGTCACTGTCAAGGTCAAGGTCATGTGCTTAGGGTCAAACATGCAACAGGCAAGATTCCTGTTCTTGAACAATGCTCTTTTTCAACATTATATAGCTTGTTACTAATTTTTGTTCTCTTTTCAGCTCCCATTGAGATTCTATGGAGATAAAGGCGGTGGTTACGATGGGCTCCACAGGAGTAGTGAGCGTCACCACCGACATCGGCACCACACGCACCACCATGGCGGTGGCGGTGGCGGCGGTGGTGGTTTAGTGGACGCCTATACTAGGCGATCGTCTAGTGACTCTACTCTAAATAGCAAGAAATCCATGAACTCGTCTGACAGGAGAAGAGCCGGTAAAATCGGACTCATTTTGTTACTGTTAATCGGTGCTTTGTTAGTGGCATTCGGAATTGGAATTTTAGTGTACTTTTTATTGATGGAAGGTAAGTCGACATATTTTTGTATATCCTCTTATTTGAACATTATTGAATAGATTCGGGTAAGTAATGTATGAATATGCCTGTCCCTCCACCTCCTCTGAGAAAAAGGCCAGAAAAAGATGAAGACAGATGTGTCTCCAAACTACATATAAATGTAATCCACCTCCGTTAATACACAAAAAGTTAAACAAGTCTACGAAAGTGTTGATACTAGAAAAATGATGTCAAACTCCAAGGTCAAAAGATGACTATTATGTCCAGAGAAAAGAAAAAAGTCTTCCATATATATGATAAAATTAATTTCCTTGAATATACTGCGAATTCATCTCAATGTATCCTTGGTGTCTCAACGACATTCGAATGTTATGTCATTTTCTTATGTTGAAAGTGCGACATTACGACGGAAAGACGGACATAAAGAGGCACAGGTGAACGAATCGGGTCTATCATACTCTAACTAACGCGATAAAGCAACTGCAATGTACAAACATGATGAAGTATTGATTTCAGTGGCGGATTTCGAGGGATGCGGAGGGGGCTCCCCCCCAAACACTGACTTAAAAATTACCAGAAACAGGTATATTTTGGCCCATTTTCAGTAAAAATCGGCAAATTCGCCCATTGACCCCCGGAAAGGGGGCGCTGGATCCGCCACTGGATTTTATACAGTTTCTCAATAATGATTCCTTTGATCAGATCCAGATATCAAATTGAAAAGTCTTAGATGTATAACGTGGATAGAAATTATTCCTACTCCTCCTTGGTCCTCCGAAACATCTTATTTTGTAGGATTTTTTGTTACGGTGCTCTTTTGGATAATAATGATATTTCATGGATGTGTCTTTTTCTAACTTTCCTTTTTATAAATGAAAGTGAGCACATGTAACATTTTTCTTCACAGTAGAAGGATTGAAGTTTCCCTCGGAAAATTAGGATTCTAGAGATAAACGTATTTTCTTTATGAAAATCATTGATTGTAGGAAACAATGAATATACACAGTATGTGTTCTTTCAAATGAAATCGTGACTGATTCTATATTCCAAATTCAAGGTTAAATATCATGGTGTTTTTGGTCAGAAAGTATATGTTATGAGTTCGGAAAATGTAGCTTATGATTACAGATCACAATTAATTCTGAATGATTACAGCTGATCACAATTAATTTTGAAACGCAAATAGTTCCTGATTATTTCAATGCCTCGTCTTCTTACATTTAATTTCTACGACTCTGTTTACACTAGATGATTCTTTTTTTACGTCAATGAGTCGCAGATGAGTTGAAAAAAATATTCTAGCATGTTGAATGATACTGCATCATCGTAATCGCAGAATGACAGATGTGTTATGAGGCTCTAGATGAACTTTAGAGCCACAGATACTCCCTTTCGGGTTTAAAAAGATATTAAAAGTCGACTACTAAGCGACAGATTTTTGCATGAATCCATTTCTGAGCTTATTTTGATACTATCTAGCAGATATAAAAGTTTCAAGCAAAAAATGGTGGTGCGATTCGAGTATTTAATCGTCATATTAGTAAGATTTACAAAGGAATATATAGGGAAAATAATTGGGGTCTGATACCTTATGAATGACCGTTCTGTGGTGATTAAAAGGTAATTAAATATTGCAAAAACTTTCAAAATACACTGAATATTGATCTTAGACAGAAAGCCAGAAATATTGATCTTAGACAGATAACCAACCTTCATTGGAGTCAAAATAGTATTTTAATTGAGCAATCATTACGGACCAAACATTACAGTACAGACAGATATAATATCACTTGAGAAGATGCTTTACTTTTGCTTGGGATCCACGTATTATTTTCCGGGTACCAAAATATCGAAACCGACGTAAATTTTATTCAACCTTTGTATCCGGTTTGACGAAAACTGTGCGCCAGATTTTTTCGATAGAATAATGCATTTTTATACACCCAGAATACACAATAAGATAGAAATGACACATCTATTAAGGATATCCCACGTTATCAAAATATTTTACTGGTATAAAATATGTCATTTAAATCGTGCTGTATATCGAACAATGGAAGACTCGGAAAACGAAACTCAAGACGTGCATGGATGGCATAATCCAGTGCCTACTGGTCGAGGACCAGTGGCCACCTACTTTTCAAGGTTTTAAGCTCACCTTAGTGAAGCTCAATTGAGCTATTGTCATTGTGCGCCGTCTGTTGTCCGTCCGTCATCCGTTGTCGTCGTCCGGAGTAAACTTTTAACATTTTCGACATCTCCTCTGCAACCGCTGCACAGAATTTAATGAAACCTTACAGGAAGCAAGTACTCAAGGTCCTTTACCAAGTTTCTGTTTTTGTGCTGATCGGTTAACAAATATGGCTGCTGAGGGCTCTGATTGGCCGACACATTTTGGACTTCTTCTCTGCAATCGCTGCACAGAATTTCACGAAGCCTTACAGGAAGCAAACTTGTACTCAAAGTCCTTAACCAAGTTTGTGTTTTTCGTGCTGATCGGTTAACAAATATGGCTGCATGCTGAGGGCTCTGATTGGTTGACGCATTTTCGACTTCTCCTCTGCAACCACTTCACAGAATTTCACGAAGCCTTACAGGAAGCAAGTACTCTTGGTCCTTGACCAAGTTTGTGTTTTCTGTACCGAGTTGTCAACAAATATGGCGGCAAATGGTTCTTTTCTTTTCCTTTTCCTTTGCAAGCACTGCACAGAATTTCACAAAATCTTTCAGGAAGCAATTGTTCTCAAGGTCCTGTACCAAGTTTGTGTTTTGTTGTCGCTTTGGTCTAGCAGATAGGGCATCAGTCTAGTAATCTTATAATTGCTGGTTCGATCCTTGCTAGGACCATAGGACCCGGCTGACATGTACTCTTCAATGTTCTGTGTTTATATACAAAAATGTCCTTGTCTATGTATTGTTTATGTGTCTGTTGTTTTTAAAAAAATAATAATAAAAGATACCTCCAAAATATTGTGTTTTTCATGCCGATCGGTCAACAAATATGATGGCTGATTGGCTGACTTTTGACATCTGACCAAAACTGATGCTCATAATTTCACAAAACCTTTAGGGAAGCAAGTACTCAAGGGCCTCCACCAAATTGTCCACTACTATTCTTTTGTGTGCAACTCAAGCGAGCGATGTGGCCCCCTTGGACTTCTTGTTTGCTGATAAAATTTATAATTAACAAAATTATTCATTTAAACTTGATATGGCTATTAATGGTTGATTCTTATTACACTTGATTATGAACAATTTTTGTGGAAAAATTTCATAATGTTGTTTATATAGTGTCTTAAAATGAGCTTAAACGTGAACACTTTTTGCAAGACTGCTGTACCAGTACCGCCTATTTGGCTCCTTATTCTCTAAACAGAAATATTTTGTTCCATTTCTTTAATTAATCTGATTGTTTGGCATCATTTTAATGGAAATTGTGAAACCAAATAACCACACTAATAGACTGAATATACCTACCCCAAGATGTGTGTCAATATTTTCTTATCATTATTCACCAAATGTAGCGACAGAATAAACTTAATTTTTGTATAATCAAGTTAACAATACATGTATGTGTTAAAAACCGCTGACAAATTTTATTGTCATTATTTTAACCCTAAGTCCCCTTAAAATGCAATGTATAAAATTCTGAATGATTTTCAATGTTTTTTTTGCCAACATCTTTAATCACTATGCGCCTTGGAAAAATTAATGCGTTGATCAGCATTTAAACAGATGCTAATGTAAAATGATTTTTAAATATCAATCTATAAATGCTATTTTGAGGGTATTTTATTTACCCCCTTGCCATTTTACGCAAGTTACTAAAAGTAATTCTGAGCGACATAACAATTTGCAATCTATGTTAATTATCTTTGAAAGGAGACAGATACCCTTTACCCAACCTCTAAATCATTGTGACTTTGTCTAATTAACTTTTCTTTGTAGTTGTAAAAATGCAAAATAAGTTGGTTGAATTTTTTTTTTTTATCAAAATTCTAGAAAAGCAATTTATGTAGCTTCATGTGAATTTATCCTCAAAATTTTACTGGCAAGACCTTCAAATCAAGACCTTCATCAAGACCAATGTCAATTTGGAATAATAGGTCTATGATAAACATGATAAAGATTACTTCTCATTTGACCAAAAGAAAAAATGAATTGATTAAAAATCTGTTTTAGAAATGTTAAAATGAGACTTTGTATATACTTTAAGGAGAAAGTATTTTCTTTTAGATATGAAATTGATTTAAGGATCTTTTATCATAGAGAGAAATTTTGCATATTAAGAGAATTGATAGGGGGTGATAGAAAAATCTATACAACGATGTATGTGGCTCATGATTCATAACCCTTGTTTATCAATAATGCATGTTTTTCTTTTTCTTTTTATTTGAATGAGTTGATTATTGATGAAATATTTCACTAAGTTAAAAATGTTTTTCTTCCCAGCTCCAGGTGTCACAAACTATAGTGAGTATGATATTCAATAGGTTTGGCATTTTCCAAAGTTATATCTTCTCAGTCATTCAGTTGAATAAATAACTTTTGCTTCAGTTTTATCTTCTATTGAAATTGATAATATTTATCACATGTATTAAATGAGAATAGTAGAGTATCTAAATGATTGGACCATATAATATTTACATGCTTTTCATTTTTTTTTAAACTGAGCTTTTAGTAAAAGTTTTAGATTATTTCTAGAAAAAGGTGGAAATATTTCTACATTTTAAGCTTGAAGCTTTTCATATTTTTTAAACTGAGCTTTTAGTGAAAGTTTTATATTATTTATCGAAAAAAGTTGAAATATGTCTAAGCTTTAAGCTTGAAAGAAAGTATTTAATGTGTAAACCTGTTTTTCTATTGACATATTTACAGACGCCCACAATGCTAAATTAAATGTGCCATTATACAATACTGAATACAGAGATGAAATGAGGAATATGTCCTCTGCTGCGGCCAGAAGTGTATCGTTACCATTTTGCAAAGAAGTAAGTAACTTGCTTGACATATTTTATAAGTTACATAGATATATGATGCAGTAACTGGTCTGCGGCCAGTTTCACAAAAATGCTTACTATAAATTTGAGAATTTGTTGTAACTTTCAAGTATATATATTTCTAAAAATCCATATTCAATATTCAAATCTTATGCCACATTTTGGATATTTCAGTAGTTAGAGAAAGAAAATCAAAACTGTTTGAATATTGTGATTTATTTGACTGAGATATGATGAATTGAAAGTTACGACAAATCCTCAAGTTTATCGTAAGTATTTTTGTGAAAATGGCCACTGATCTACATCCTAAACTATTTCACCAAATGTAATATGTAGTCCAACATACTGAGCAAAAAAAAGATAGTACCCACTTTTTTGTATATATTCAATATTGACTGTTACAAAAAATTCTGTGTTGAGGCAGATAACCAAAGAAACTGCTTTTTGAAGTAAACAATATACTATTTGTTAATTCATTTTTCCGATTGTTTCCTGCTCCTGATAAACTAAAGCCCCAAATGACATCATCATCATTGTTAAAACAAAAGGGGTTGACCTTGTTCGACTGCTTCTTTCCTGAACATCTATTATTCGAATCGACTAAAAATATGGAATAAGTCTATTTACTGTATCGGGCTGTCGTATGATGTGTGTAGAGTCATTGACATTGTGCATGACGGTCTATTGACTTCTGTTTGCCTTAAAGCTAAAATATCTTTATTTACAAACCATTTTGCTGATTCACAATTGACAGATTTCAGATGTTTTTCTTGTTTTGTTTTAGAAACTAAAATGGAAGCATTCTATTGTTTATTGAGTATATTTCACTATCTAGAGGAATATTACCTATCATCTGTATGTGAGGTAGCCATTCAAAATGAGGGTACTAAATGTTTTTTGCTCAGTACATGTCTGATGCATAAAAAAGTTTTGCCTACACTGATTATTTCATGGCGCAGATGATGTATGTATCTATATTTCTGTCTCTATACTTGGACCTGATACCAGACATGATTATTTGTCACTTTAAAGCAGAATGCCAGAAACCTTCATCTTGGCCACCTGAAGTTTTTATGGTCACTGCATTTGAATATTGTCATTTTCGATCCAGTTCAGATTTTTGTTATTGTTCAAATCTGTGATACAGAGTAAACTGTTATCTCTCAATTTTGATCTTCATCCTTGCCTGATAGGATCACCATTAAAAGGAAAAGAACCTTATTGATTTTCAAGGTCAGAGGTAAAATGTCAAGGTCACAGACTCACAGTCATTTGCACTTGTGAAACCATCAGGAATTATGAGTAATCTTTTAGGCCTTAGATAAATTTTGCTACAAAGGTTCACTATTACAAGAGGAACAATCTTATCAGGTTAAGCACAAGTACTCAGGAATATGCATTGTGATAAAAACGGTAGCTTCATTTAGTTTTGACAATGTAAGCATTATGTAACAAGAAAACATAATGTTTTCTTTTATTTCATCAAGGTTGACAAATATTTCAAAGACAGTAACATTGCCAGAAAATACAGAGGATGTGATGTCAGAGAAATCCGGTAAGTATATATATTTTCATATTATTGAATCTCGGATTCTTGGGGTACATGAATGTATTGTATACTTAGAAATTATTTGCTGAGTATAAACCTAAGCTACTTTTGCAGCAAGCCCTGTACCATGAAAGTTTGTCTCGAGAATTTGAATACCAAATGCATAAATCATCTGTGAATCATTGTTCTTCCATAATAAAAAATTTTTTTTATAAAACCATGAAAACTGTGAAAGAAAGTACCAGGGAGTGATTCTACTGTACAGTAGGTGACATTGTTTGTTTTTCTCTGTTTATCAAACTGATCACTTAGTGTATTTTAAAGGTATGACTTATTTTAAAAAGTGGTAAAATGATTTAAGATTTTAAAATTACAGACTTCAGATTTTAAAATTACAGGTTTCAGATTTTAAAATAAAATTTTTGTACTTTCAAAATATTTCAGTTTAAATTTTCATTTCTATTGTAGTATGAATGATTATCCCATTACCTGTAACTGCTCAGGTGTCATAAAAAACAGTCGAGGGAACTCAGCCTTCATGAAGTTTACCCTGATGTTCAATGATAAAGTAGATATGGAGGAAATTATGAGGATATTCCGTATAAAAACAAAGAAAAACGAAGACAACGGTTTCGAAGTTACAAAAATAAAAGACTTTATTATTGACCTGAACCATATTGTGTCACCGCCAATCTGGACAACACCTTCTCCAGGAATCACCATCGTTGGTAAGAGTTACCTTCCTTGTCTGCAGCTTTTTTTTTTACAAGAGTTACTTTTCTTTGTCTCCAGCTTTTTCAAATCTCTTTCATTTACAAGAGTTACTTTTCTTTGTCTCCAGTTTTCAAATCTCTTTCAATTACGAGAGTTATCTTTCTTTGTCTCCAGAAGTTCGATTTCTGTTTCAATCTTCAAATTCGATTTGTACCCAAGTACAGATGTACTTATAAATACTTATACATAAGATAGTTGTTTCCTCATTGCATTTAAAACTTTTCTACATTTACAATTTTTAAAAAGTTATGCACTAGACTACAGAATTAGATTGGTATGGTGTTTAAATCTAATTCATTATTATCTTTTACAGATGCAGTACTAACAAATCTTACCATATGTGTCTTTAATTTAACATGGACCAGTGACCTGGCGTATAACACATCTATAAATTTTCAGAGGCATGCGCAGGCCTTCTGTAAAGATGTAAGTTAAGAACCAATGAATCTTTGATTTTATTTATACATGTTCTAAAGAAAGGATTATATTTTTATATTCATAAACTTTTCAGAATACTTTGGCTTCAATACAGAAAACAATAGAAATGGACTTTTTTTTTCAAATATTGAATTAGAAACTATGAATTTTAAGGAAAAAATAGGCTTTTTGAGGAGCAGATTGCTCGAAATTTATTTGTTTATATTTTTTTTACCAGTGAACAATTATGAAAAAAAATCTGGCTCTTCAAATAAAGTTTCAAAAAATGATTTTATATTGTGTTAGATTATCTCTTGAAAGTTCTGATGAGTTTTTTAAGTAAATCTTTTGTCGATTTCAGTTAGAACAGATCTTCTTCTACAGTCCCTTACGTAACAGATTTCATGACTGTGGGGTGCAATTCTTTGGGTATGTATGTATGTGTAGCATATAAACAACATTAAATACATGTACATTTATTTCTGTGTTCAACAC
Source organism: Pinctada fucata (assembly GCA_028142955.1). Lineage (NCBI taxonomy): Eukaryota > Metazoa > Mollusca > Bivalvia > Pterioida > Pteriidae > Pinctada > Pinctada fucata. The sequence continues at coordinate 18,469,149 of AP027105.1, forward strand.
TATTATAGGAAGAAACTTGAGCCAGTTGAATTAATGAGAATTCAAGCTTTTAGGACTCTCCTCATGACAATGCACTTTGCACCCCTCTAGATATTGTTCTATCAGCAACCTGGTATTAAATTCATTTTTCAAAATAAATCAGGGAAAAAGTATTCATAATTCTACTTTATAGATTATTTTTGTGCATATACCTTCACTCTCTCAGGGTCCTTATTATGAGCTGGCCCTTGGCAATCTATCATCACTTACTTTGAAAAAAAGTGCCGCCTACTTTCTATTGTAAATGCATTGAGAAAAGTAGCAAAATCTAGAATTTCACCTTCTTCTTCTTTCAGAATAGCACCCTACTTTAAAAGTTATTGTGAACCCTTGAGGAGCAGATTTGCATCAAAATCTGTAATGCTTGAATTAATCTTTTGAAATGTAAAATCATTCAGTGTAAAATATGTTGATTATATGTTTTTACAAATTTCTAGGAAAGATCCAGTGACAGTTAATACCCACTTGCGATTTAAAGGAGCACTTTATCCGAATATGAAAAGAGACATTATTGAAATCATATTACAAAATGCACAGCGTGTACGGCTTAATGACAAGGAACTTCGTATGATAGGAACATTATTAATAGAAGATTTCAAGGGAGGCAGTATCGACACGTTAAACATCACAATAAATCTCGGAACTTCGTCCTCTATAGCACCAACAAAAACAACGCCACCTTCAGGTAAAAATTTCAATGAATCTGAAAATTCTGTTGCAATTTTTAACCAATACGTCATCTTAGGAAGCAGTATGAATAATTTTGAACTCATAAATGAAATAGCTATTTTTAAACATTTTTAAAAAGTCTAAAATGAGAAAAAAAGAATATTCATATATATAATACATGTGTCATACAATCATACGATTGCAAACTCATGAACAAGAATATTTTGTGATTAAGGAAAATGGGTCTATCATTTCAGATGTATTTATTTTCACATTCATAATTTGTAGGTGAAGAAATCATGATTGCAGATATAACGGTGTATTTATTAAACCTTACGTATGAAGATAGACTTAGAGATATGAATTCTGATGTAGCTAAGTACCATGCCAGTGCTTTCTGTAAAGATGTAAGTCAAATTCTATCACTTAAAGGATAACAATCTTTTTAGTATGATAAAATACAAGTATAAATTATATCTAAATTTCACTCAGACATATTGGTTGTGCTATTACAATGGGGTATAGGTACATCAGGAATACATTTCATAAATAATGGAGGGAGAATTGTGAGAAAGGAGAAATAGCAATGCAAAAGAGAAAGGATATATTGTCTGAAACTCTTAGGATAATTTTTTCTTCATTCAAAACTTACTGTGTAAACTGAAAAAAAATATTGGGTATGATTCTTTTCAGATTGAAAGATTTTACATGATGTCAGATTTACGGAATTCCTTTTTCGACTGTAAAATGATGGAGTTCATGTGAGTAGACTTATCACGCTGCCGGTAAAATTGTACCAATTAGAATAGAAAAATTTTAAAAAGATAGTTTTTGTCACAGTTTTCAAGATGTTACGGAAAGCATGACAAGTTTTCAGATGAAAGAGATATGTTTGGACAGCTTTTATAGCATATAATGAAAGAAATGAGATTTGCTGTTACACTGAAAGTAGAAAAAAATTTGAAAAATAATGAAAAGTTCTGAATTTGATAAAAAAATTTAAATTTCCTTTCAGGGAGCCAGATCCAGGCACTGCTTTTACCAAAGCCAAATTCAGGCTCAGATTCAGAAACCCATATGGATTTTTGCCAGAAAATTTTAAAGCCCTTATAAAAACACGAGCCCCAGAAGTTATTGCCCCTGAATACCCTAACTCCCTTAACAAACTGTACACCTACCTCGTCGGTCACGTTCTGGTCATACTAGACAAGACGCAGGTTGATGTGGTGTGGAGCACCGCGTATACCATAATGCCGTCTACACCGTTCCTCAGTTCACCGGCAGGACAAATTACCAAGACGCCACCAATCGGTGTCATCACCAGCACCGTCTTCATTAATACTCCTGGCATTAGTATCATCAAGTCCCAGAGTGCCGGCACATCTACAGTCTATGTTACCTATGGTAAGAACTTAGGAACTATCAGGTATTGGTAAAGAATCCTTTTACTCTTGTTGGCAGGTCTCTAGATATCTAAGCTTCATATGATCAAAATAAATTATTATCTATAATATTCATATATTTCTTCATAGTTTTGTGCAAAGTCTTGCAATCTGTATCATTTAATTTGTGTGATGTGTTTACAATTCAACATTTTATTTTTTATTTTGAATTTTTACAAATAAAAAAAAAATTGTGCCAAATTTTAATGATTGTTTTCTTAATTACTGATGTTACTTTGTTATACAGATGCTACGGTTGCCAATGTATCGTATGGATTGTATGATTTTAAATGGACCAACGACCTGACTGATCAAACGTCACAAAGGTTCTCTAACCTACAGGCACATTTCTGTGATGATGTAAGTTATTCACTGAAATTTTGTAAGAAAGAGTGAATTTTCAGAAAATGTTAATTAGATAATAAGAATTTCGTACATGTATCCAATGAAATATTTTTATTTGTAAAAACTTATTTAATTGATAGCACTTTCATGCTTATGGTTGTGACTTCCTCGTTACATATACAATATACATGTATGTGCCACATATGAGAAGATTATTAGTTCTGATTAAATATGACCATCAGTGGAGGTCAAAGTCATTTTGAATATAGTTTTTTAGTTGTGACATCACTCTCTATATGAGGTCCAGGCTTTATAGAAAAGCATTCTTATATATACGAAAATTGGAATCTCTCAATAGAATCTTAAAACTGTTGACGTCGAATAGTTATATAAGTGTATAAATCTTGCTCTCTTGTTATGATGATTCGCATGCGTCAGATTTATTGAGTAACAGTTTCGCTTAGCGTTTACACGACAGAATTTGTTGCGGAATAAAGTTATTGCGAAACAAATTGAAAATTTATTGTGAAATAAATTTTGTGGTGTGAATGCAAAACAAATTTATTGTGCAAAAAATTGACGTTTATTGTGCAATAAACTCTCCGTGTAAATGAGGCACAAGCATGCCTAATGAATCAATGAAAACTCAAGATTTATATCAATAATAATTGATTTCTCATGATTTTATCATTACATGATTGTCTTGTGTGCATTGTAGTTGACAAGATACTTGGACAGATCATACATAGGAAAACATCTGGAGGAATGCAGGATTATGGACTTCCAGTGAGTATTTATACTTCTTGAATATCTCGTACATGTAAATTGGGTAACTGTAAAAAGTTTGGAAAGTTTTTGATTAATTGCAATTGGTAACACTAGGAAAAAAAAAATCAATACTATATTTTGAAGGAAGAAATTGATAGAAAAGAAATATGTATACTTGATGTGTTATTAATATGCTTGTTATAAAAACTTTAAAAAAAAATCAAAGCGAAAATTCTTTCTCAAATTTCAGAAAATTCCCCACCAATGTTAACTTCAAGCTGGTATTTTCGACTCCTGTTGGTGAATATATAAAAGAAAACTTGACCTATGTTATGAAAGAAATTGCTCCGCATGAAATGAAAGATTCTTTCGAGTTGGTTGACATTGGAGACTTGAAGTTGATTTGGGACCGTTTTAATTTGGACATCAAAATTACTAATTATACCGGTGCCACAGATATCCACCCTACTGGTACTAGTGGTATCATTTCGACGGTTCCACCGTTCGTTAAATATTGTAAGTATTTTGTCTAGATATTTTATTTAACTGTTTTTGGTCAAAGCTCTTGAAATTGGATTTAAACTTAACGATGGTGACTCATCACGTGTGCGCACATAGCACTGCGCAACGTATTAGACGATTCGAACGTCATCGCGTCATACGCATGACGTTATGACGCAGGCGATGTCGCATAAGATAAAACGCTATAATGCTCGATTTAGGACTGTACATAGGTAATATTAAGTAACGTATATCATCACTGATGAATCGAAATGAAGTACATTGTAGTTTAAATTGAATAATTGGGGCCCGCGCGAATTTTTTTTTTTGAAAACCGGGAAATTCAACCGCTCGCTGCCCGGGAAAAATCAATTAGGATATTTAGTATTCTTTTTGTTACGTTTTATTTTGTTGCATCGGACCTACCCGAAGTAATAATCTGTAAACGCCAATCCGAGAGATGGGAAACTTTGCATGATTCTATAGTAATTGTTTATAGCGTAATTTTTTACTAAAAAAGATAATTATACATAAGGGATCCTGGGGTTTTTCAAATCTAGGGGGTTAAGGCTAAATAAATATATACCAGCTCAGAGGGAATGGGGTTTTATTTTCTTCAATACACAGAATCTAAATGATCCGGATTTATTTTCGTCTGTCTTTCGGGCTGTACGTTTTTATTAAATTTTTCCGAAAAAAAATCAAGCCGGTTTTTCTTCTAATGCGAAAGTTTTTATCCTCCCGTAAGATCAATTGGCATTTTATGAATGTCATAGTCTAATTTAGAATTTTGTTTCAATGTCGCTCTCTACTGAAAGACGTACCTTGTTCGAGTAAATATATACATTTGTACTGTTTGACGATTCCTAGAATCGTTGCAATCTCTCAATATCACCCTACCGTATTTTTTTCCAGAGAACTTGATTGGATTGGGCGTAACAGGGACGTATATTTATAAATCTATTATATACGCTCATGAGCGTAAGTGCCCCCCCCCCCCCTTTCCTGATCCCGTCCTTCCCCTACGATCTTCAGTGAGGTGTTAAAAATAGATTGTAGCTTTTGTATGATAAAATCTCCGGAAGGTTGGTATTGCCTGGGTGAGGGCCGAATCAGTGCAGTCATTTATATGCTGGTTTTCAACATCGTGGCAAATTCAACCCTCCCCCCTTCATCCAAACTTATTGATTTGGAATACATTTTTTTATGTTGAAGCTGTAAACTTTCTTTTCGGTACGCTTTGCTTAATATTATGTTTTAATGGATTCACATATCATAAACATATAATACGTATGTGTTTCGAGTCTTGAATGATAACTAAGCAATTTATTAACATGGGGGTCTGGCCAGATGGAAAGAGGAATGCAACAAGCGAAACCTCCCCCCTCCCCCAAAAAGTCCTAGATTTAGCATAAATAAAGATAGAGAAAGAGAGAGGGGGCAACTGTTTAGTCCGTCTATTATGGTACCATCAGTCAATCAATCTATCAATTTACAGGTATTCTCATGATCTTAGGGAACAGCCATGTGATTTCCTGGAAGGGGGGGGGGGGGGGGCGGTAGGAAGACGTACTATGCCAAAAAAAAATCTCCGAACGGATATATTAGGGGGAAAAGATTCTGGCCAGAAGGAATCATGAAAATAGCCCCCCTTCTGTCATCCAACATATAGAGATACTCACTCCGTGTTTGATATTTAATACATCTTGTGGCCGAAATTTTGCGCTGAAACTTTTAAAAGAGTAATTTTCAACATTTGGAGAATTAAAAAAATATAAAAAAAACCGACCCGAAGGGCCGACGGAAAAAAAAATCCGGCTCTTACAATTGCTGAAAAACGGCTTGCAGAAGTCATCCTGTAACCCCCCTCCCCCACCCCTCCCTTTCCCCATGCTCACTTATTACGATGACATAGAGAAAAATACAAATTTCAAGATATAATTCTAGCTAGTAATGTAAAATTCATGTGTGGGAGTGACATAAAAACATTAATTGAGATCTTATTATCAGTTGATAGTCCTATGTGGAGGGGGCAATCATATTTTAAGGACCTCTACAATAGGGCTGGGACGATACTGTACCCAGCCGATCCGATACGTATCACGATACCTGATATCCGATACGATACATATCGCGATTCTAAGTTAAGTAATAAAACCTTCTCAAAAAGCTATTTGATAGTATTTATTTTCATCATATTAGTAGCTTTTTTTTTATTCCACATGTTATATTTATCCAACACTAGAATTCTGTCTAGAGTAAAGATGAAAACAATTAATAAATGGTTTGTTATTTGACTAGAAGAATTGAAAAACAAAAAAATCATTTCAAATAACAATAAGAAGTCATGGAAATTTCGTATTAAAAATCTATGGTTCTTATCATTTTGTTATTTTATATCTACATGCTTGTCTTAATTTTGTCATGCTGCAAACAGGGATAAAAAGAGTGACAAAATATCAAAAAGAGGGACAAATATAACACCAATGAGGGACACTTTTTCATCACTATAATAAGGCCTTTTAATTATAATTCCAAGTTGGGGATTTTTTTTTTGAAGGAGCAACACAGTCAAATCAATGAGAAGTGTAAAATTTTCAAAACAAAGGACCATGTGGTATTTATTTGTTTCACATATTTCCTCTTCAATTTGTCTGATTTTTTTTCTGAAAAAAACTGAAATTTATCTCGCTAAGCATCAGCATCTGAGTGTGTCGCACACAATACATCCTGAGCTAATTTTCATAATTATGTTTAAGGTAACTTTCCACTAGGAGGTTGAACTTCAGATATTGCCACCCAAAATTGCGCTAGATCATTGCTCTCTGCAAACACAAGAACGTCAGAGAATAAATGAATCTTATTAACGCGCGCCGTATACGTACACGGGCGTCGGCTCCTGGTCGGACGCATTTCTAAAAAGTGGCGCTTCAGCGAACTTGTCCACCCTTTTATTCACAAGTATTTTACACCTGTGCCGTTACCTGAGTTGACGTTGGCGAACAATAACAAAGGAGTTTAAATCAAATACACAATCGATACCTTAACGTCTCGGGTATTGAAAAAGACAGTAAGCTGACGTACGTTGAATAGTATTGAGGTGTGTTTTTTTTTACGTGATAATAATAAAGAGAGTATTATAATAACTTAAGAGCGTTCTGTGGTTGCCGTATTTTTTTTTTATTTTTATCTTGTTTACATTTTTACTTCACGTTGTTTCTTCTCATAAAAATTTTGTATCTTGGCTTACACAAATGGTATCACTCGAACATCTTATAACTATTACTTTCAATGATCGAATTATTTTTCTAGCAAAAAAAAAAAAAGGCTTACTTGCATTTATTCAGCGACGTTAATTGACTATTGTTTGTGGTTCAGCCGACAGATTACCGGCTGATTACTGTACATGGGTATATGGCGTGCGTTAGATAAATATTATGAAACAGTTTGAGTTTATGAAAAGACGGAGTGACTAATAATCAATATTACGCTGATTTTTTTTTTTATGGAACGTCCAAAAATCGGGATTTCCCGGCCGGGACAGATTTTTTTGGTCGAAAATGCGGGACAATGGCAAGTATTTATCTATATGTAAACTGAAGAAAGTTGGATGTAAACTTGAGTACTTGAAAATACGGAAAGTTTAAGAACAATTTCTTTGTAAATCTTAACTTAGGTATCGTCGGGGTGTATCGATACTTGGATCGCGAAAAAAAATATCGCGATGCACCGATGAATCGGAGTATCGTCCCAGCCCTACTCTACAACATGTACCATTTTGAATAATTGAGATTTTTTCAATATTAAGATAATCGTTTTATAGAAAATTTGCTGGGCGGGAAAATTTGAGGCGGAAGAAGAATTTATTGAGTTTTTTTGCCTTGTATTTTGGATTATATAGAAAACCGGGGACCATCTCGGGATACTTATTGACTGATTCTCCACGTCCACGAGCACCTATGACATGAGTTGTATATGACGAATGTGGTGTGGAAAAAAAAGAAGATTTTTTTCAATATTTTTCTTGAAATCTTGTTTAAAAATATTCCCCTAGGCCAGGAATGTAGTCAAATGTAACCATCCCGTTTCGTTCGATATATTGAGTATTGAAGTTCTGATTTCCCTTTTGTTTATATTGACTTAATTTAAACATAATCAATACTTCATTTCTTCATATTTTACGGTTAGGCACGGTCCATTTGATATTCTGGGGGGGGGGGGGGCTTGGGTTTTTTTCGAAAAAATAATTTTGCTCTGAATTTTGATGAAAAAAATTAATTGGCTTATGGTGTGACAGAAAAAAATAATCTTGCTCTTACAAATAATCTGAATTTAAAGAATTACCATAAAATTTTGCTAAAATTTTTCCGGCTCGCTTCGCTCGCCACAGTTTTCAGTCTATCAAAAAAATTTTGGCTCGCTTTGCTCGCCATAGTTTTCTTTTAAACGTTATTTAATAATGCCAAAGTTCATATATTTGAAGATATCAAAAGTGTTAGCAAATATTTATGTATTACTATTAATACATGTTGCATGTATCACATAGACATGATAGAGTCCTTTATGTTCTTGTAAGCTTGGAAGGAGAACTTCAATTATTCACCAATTTACAATTCAACATTTAAAAATTCGTCTAGAAGACCTTCCTCACAGACCCTCTTATATTCATGTACCTTATATAAATTTTGTTTATTTAGAATTGTATTGTAAAATCTTCTTTTATCTCTCTATTTAGAATTGAATTGAATACTTGCATAAAAATAAAGTATATATTAATATTTCGAGTTTTGGGTAAATAAATATAAATCATTTCTATTAATAAAACACAAACATTCTTAATTTATTTGCACATCACTTTGTTAAAAAAAATTTCCTTGCTCCGACTTTGCAAGAAAAAAATAATTTTGCCCCGGTCCGAGGCGAAAAAAATAATCTTGCTCCGACAAAAAACCCAAGCCCCCCCCCCCCCCCCCCCCCCCTAAATATCAAATGGACCGTGCCTTACTGTTTGAAACCAAAGAGTAAACATCCACGCCATGCATTTTACGTTACTTGCAGGAGGAGAGGTTTATGCCCAGCACTTTTCTTTTTCTTTGTTTGTTAGATTTTCTATGAGCAGTATCCTTTATAGCTGCACTATGAACCCCCTCCCGTTTTTTATCAAATCTAGATCCACCACTGAAATTCATTTCTTGATATTTTGACAGGAATCTTATAATTTTAAGTTGCTGAGTAAGTCTTATACAAGGGCGTAGGAAAGGGGGGGGGGGGGCAGCGGGGGCACAAGCCCCCCCCCCCCCCCACTTTTAAAAGGGGGGGGGGGGGGGCACAACCATGTTTGTGCCCCCGCCCCCCCCCCCCCCCCCCCCCACTTTTCAATCACAAAATTTTATGATGCATTAACATTGTTTAAAATAGCAACATTTTGTACCTTAAATCTACAATTTTTCGGTCAATTTTCAAAATTTTTCTTTGGCTCGCTACAGCTCGCCATTTCTTTATAGACTTTCTGAATAATTTAGCTATTCTGATCAATCTTATATAGAGGGTATAGAAAGTATTTTCTGATAGGTCAATATTTTGCTAAAAAAAATTCCTTTTTTTTTCATTTATTCATGTACTTAAAAATTTAGAATTGCACAAGAAATGTAAAAAAATTTGTGCATACAGAACATGAAACCCCCATATTTGTTTTTAACCCCCCCCCCACTTTTTTTGCTTGTTAGAAATTTTGGGATGTTGTGCCCTCCCCCCCCCCCCCCCGCTTTTCAGGCAGAGCTACGCCATTATTATATTACACATACTGAATACGACGTCTTCGTTGAACACTTAGCGAAAATACAAAGTTTTTATAAAGCTTACGAAAATCTAAATCGAAGTGTGTATTCTACATATATAAGGGAAATAAAACATCGTCTCTCTAACATTTGGATCGGAAATAGGTCAGTAAAATAGGTAGGTTTTAGCTTATAATGCGACGAATCGCTTTATTTCCCAGCAATTTACACAATGGACACTGACTAATATGATATTGCCCATTCTTCGAGTATTCGAGAACAATCTTCGTGTTGAGTCAATTTTTAATGAGACTTTACCACAGGAATACATATTTGTTTAAATAAAAATGAATAAGATTCTATGATATGAACGTCATTTATTGAAATGTTTCGACGCTATGATTTGTATATATAAAATCTAGGTAAGACGTCATCATGGACATGAAGGCTTCTTTCAACGCTTTATCTTGCTCTTATATTAACACCGACCTATGTATTTTTAAATATGAATTGAAAGATCAAGATTTATATATTCCTTCTGTCATAACTAGAAAAAAAGTTTAATACTCCTTTGAAGTGAATTTTTTAGGCAAAAAATGATAATTTTACGAATTTTTACATTTTTTACATTAAATTGATAAGGACGCTACTTTTCTAAAATAAAGTTATTTTCTTTCATATATATGTTTTTTATTGAAGAAAAGTGTCTTCTTTTCATTAAAAATTTCAAAAATCACATAATAACATTCTTTTCTCAATTACTAATGCTTTTCTGGAAATGGGTGATTTTTGTCTAAAAATAGCAACAGAAATTCCCTTAATCTATTTTTAGCTATATCTCGAAATTTTCAACACCGACCTTGGTATATCGATATGTAAAATTAAAGTATGAGAATTGTTCTTCATATGTGGCCCATTTTTATAAAAAGTTTAATACTCCTTATTATATGAGTCACCATCCTTAAGATAATGAACTTGGCGTACAATTTTAGGAAAAAATTTTGCATACTTGTAATTTCGTGATCCCTTTGATGAATTTGTACTTAAAGGTCGGCCTCTTTTTAAGAAAAGTAGATACACTGTACATTTATCTCCGTTTCATAAGATACCACATAAAATTCTGACATAAAATTTTTTTTATTTCCCCGTGTTCTTTCAGCCGCTACAGAAGTACAGTTCCTATGTGATTTATATAACAAAACTCTGCCTATTGAATTCACGGACAGATCAAATCATGTATTTAAAGACCAGCAGAAACATTTCTGTGCTGATGTGAGTAGGGTTACCTTTCTTCCTTGATTTTCATTTGAATTTTTTAGATAACAATCAATACATTTCAAATAAATTAAATTGAGAAAGTGATTGTCTATAAAATGCACTGTAGCTTATCACATGCAGTAGTGTCTTTTGATATACAGAGTTAAACCCCATTTGGGACGGATGTAAATGAATTATGACGTAGCAAAATTCCTAATGAAACATTGTCCCTAAATAATGTTTTTCCTGAATTTTTTGCTGAATTCAGTGACGTCACTATCAGTTAATGTCAGATACAGTCCTAATTGGGAAAAAACAAAAACTGAATACAGAATTGCCTTAAAGCTTTTTTTCATTTTTTAAACTTTTTGTAAGTCCTACATGAATTAGTCTTATATCTTTTACAGCTTTCTCAAGTTTATAACGGAAGCACTCTAACAACACAGTATCTGGATTGTTACATTATAGAATATGAGTAAGATTTTATTGCCCATTACATGAAAATCATAAGACCTTTTATCAACTATTTCATTCTAAGCTTTATTTGATCATTTTCATTTCCTATTGAATCGTCTTTTTACTTTGTAAGTACATTTATAACATATTTAAATACATGTTAATCAAGAGAGATTTTATAAAGGAGGACAGAAGGAGAAATGGTTATAAACTTCATTCTTTAAGCTTTAGATGAAAATGGAAATGAAACTTTTATCAAGAAATATTTTATAAAGTATGGCAGAAGGTGAAATGATTGTAAACTTCATTCTTAAGCTCTTACACATATTTTCATGCATTTCAGTATTGCGACAGACCCTCTCAAAGTTAAGTTTGGAGCTTACTTTGCCAGTGCTCTTACACAAGGTCTGAGGGACTCGGCTGAAAGTGAACTCTACAAACGGTCAAATAAAAGATTACTGAGCGGTAAAACTTATATGGACATTGGAAAGCTATTTTTAGAAGCAGGAAGCTGCCAGCTTTCCCTACGTCCTGTTAACTGGACAATGCCGTCACAGATACTTCCGACCACTACATCAATGCCTGTTACCAGCATAGGTAACCTAAACCTTTAGACTTCATAATATTTACATTGAAATTTTCCTAATTTTCCTGCCGGAAATACGGAAGATCGCAAATACATGTACTTCTAACCAAGACTATACAAATGTTCTCGCGCACTCTTCGATTGTTCTCGATTGTTATGACGTCATCAATTTACTTGGGCAGAAAAGGTGCCCAAGTTTTGAACAATTGTTTAGGTAGGTGACTAAATGAAAAATCAGATCGGACATGCTGCATGCCCTGTATTTGCGATCTTGCGTATTCTCTTTCCAAAGTTAATTGCTTACATATAGCATTCTTTCAGGTTTGTTCTCAAATGGCGCCAATATTACTTTTTTCTTTTAAAAAAAATTAAATGCTTTTCATAACATTTGTTTAAAGATACACAAAATATACCTGATACTGAGATGATACAGTAACTCGGCCAATATTTCAGCTATTGACCACTGTTTGAGGCAGCCGTGTCGTAATGGTGGAAGTTGTATGAACACCATAGCAGGGGGATACGTGTGCCAATGTCCCTCAGGATTCTCTGGCTATGACTGTGAAATCAGTAAGCCATCATATATGTATTATGCTGTGTGATATAGCATATAGTCAATATAACCTATATAGCCTATAGTCAATATAGTCATTATAGTCAAATAGCCTACATGTTTAGTCCCTTCTTGTTTGACATTTGCTTCATTTATGTTCATTGAATTCATCATACATGTTAGCCGTCATTAGTAGTCAGTAGCCAATCATTTTATGTTCCTGACATGTTTTAGGTGTATTTTTAGCATTAACTTGCAGTATCAATAAATGATATACTTATTATTCAGCATGGTCTACAGACATGTATATTTGTTTCATAACATGTAATCTGAGCATGTGCTGCTAAATCAAACATGTATATAATGAAAATGTGTAAGGTATTCAATATTTTCGAAAACCAGAGTTACTTCCCATTTGAGAAGGTATCTGACGTAGACTGATTGTGACGTCATCAAATTCTATGAAAACAGTCCTAAAAGTCTGGGAAATGACGGTGTAAAATCGACGTTACCATACCATTTTCATGACATCACAATGGTTTTACGTCAGATACCGTCTGTAAGGGGAAATAACTCTGTATTCCGCAAAGACTCAATAGGTACAGGTACTGTAAATGTGGTTATTTTCGCTATGGGAATAACATCAAGACGTTATTGGGTGAAATATTCACAATAAAAATATCTCTGCCTTTATAAGAATGCAGCACTGAGCAGGGATATTTTTACATGAGGGATTTTTTTGCAAAATCCATTGATGCATAAATTACCCCCACTCCAAAATCTCCACCTTTACACATAACATGTTACAATAGTCCTTCAGAGTGAATATTTGATTTGTTAGTTATGATGTTAGAACATAAAGCACTAAATTTTAATGAATATTTGTCAACATTTTCTATCTTATTACAATATATGTTCTTTATTAGTCAAAATACCTTTCAAGCATTTATTGAAATAAGGGGGTAGGGGGGGGGAGGGGAAAGAAATTAAATAATTGTTACCTTATTTCTATAAAATGTTAGATTTCTAGTTGACTTGGGCAAATTTCATAATCTGTATCATTATTATGGTGTTAAATAATTTGTGCAAAAGCATGCATTTTCATCTGTAGGAATAGCTTATTCATGTTAATTTTGAATGCTTGACAATCAGTAGTGAAATGTTTTACCAAATTTTGCTCTTATTTTCACCTTTATTAAGGCATTTAGGTTTTAATTTATACTCTTGAAAGTAACGTAACTTCAAACAACTTGATGAATTTAGAATAATTAAGTTGTAAATGATAAATGATGCTTATTTTAAATGTTGGATTAAAAAGTATATTCGGTATATATGGCAATTTTTTTTTCAATTTCAATATCAATGAAAATTCTTATTTTTGTGAAGGATGTTTTTTCAATAAACATACATGTATGCTCTCATAATGTGGAAAAAAGTGTTAGATATTTGAAAATCATAAAAGGTTTTAATAGAATATTAAGATGATAATCTATGTATTTCTTATTTTACAGATGTGAACGAGTGTAGTATAAACATGTGTATGCACGGTGGTACGTGTATCGATACCGTGGGATCATACTATTGTAAATGCCCCCCTGGATGGGAGGGGATACACTGTGAATCAAGTAAGTTACTAAGGTGGTTCAGATGGGCCGTTAGATAAATCTTTTCACAATAATTGAGGTCCAGTTTTTTTTTTGGACGGCAAAATAATTTTTTTTTCTGCAAAATGACATCAATACAGTAAGTTATAACTTTGACATCATGAGAGTTTGTACTCTCCGTCCACAAAATGCCAGTATCACAGTTATCGAAAAAGGCTAATTGGTATATACACAAACAAAGCAAGACTTTCATTCTGTACTTTTGAACTCGGTGCTTATAATTATTTTGGACTGTGCTTTTAAATTTGTTAATTTATAATTGCATTCTGGAAATGTTTTAATACTAGATTAAAGCTGATTAAAAAAAAGAAAAGCATATGAAAAATAATATGTAAAAATAGATCATTAAATTTTACAGCAGTTAGAGAAGTTGAATTGTTTGTTACTAAGTCAAATTGAAATACCTTTCTATTGTAGACATCAATGAATGTCAGAATGACTACACGTGTTTATATGGCGGTACGTGTGTCGACACACTTGGAAGCTATTTCTGTATGTGTACTCAGGGCTGGACAGGAACCAATTGTGAGGACGGTAAGAAGCTTGTGATCACATATAGAATCCTTTTGTTGAAGAATATGAGGGATCTCAAAATGTCTGACATTGTATCTGTCAGCGGATATAAACAATACAACATCATAATCACATGTCCTATCAGAGCATTAATTTGATTGGCCATTGCTTATGACGACATGATATTAAAGTCTGCTAACAGGTGAGCTGCCAGACATTCTGCAATCCCTAAATTAGTTATGAATCAAGTACACTTTTAGAAATAAGTAAATCTTATCTCTCCACAGGTTAAAATTTTAGTCTTAAGATTACACAGCATACTTAATTCTTAAGAAGTAAAGTTATTTTGTATATTTACAGATATAAATGAGTGTTCCCAGCTGGGTATATGTCAACATGAGGGTACGTGTATTAATAGACCTGGATCGTTCTACTGTTCCTGTACCACAGGCTGGACTGGAGACCTTTGTGAAAGAGGTGTGTTTAAATTTACATCAATCAGCTCAGAGAAAAGAGTTTTGAAGATTTCAGAGGCTTAGATAAAAATATAATAATATACTACTCAAGAAAAGTTTTGCACCACAACTCAATTTGCCATATACTTACATGTACATGTTAGATAAATAATGTTTTTTCTCAGTAGCCATATAGTGTGATGGGGATATTCAATTTTGACATTTTCTACCATAAAGGAATTAATTACATGTATATTACTTACCAATTAATCTGAATGTAAATTCCAATTGTGAACTTTCAGAGACATAGATAGACATGTGATATATTTTATGTAATGGACCCTTCCGTTTTTGATAATCTGTTGATGATACTCTATTTTTATGGTTCTATTTACAGATTTTAACGAGTGTGACGTACAGGTCTGTCAGCACAACGGTACGTGTCTTAACACCCCCGGCTCCTTCAGGTGTATGTGTCCCACAGGATGGACTGGAACCTATTGTGAAAGAGGTATGAATTAATTTATATAATTGTTATTTGTATGAGTATATCATGTCCCATCTAGATATTGTAGGGCTTGAAATTCTGTATTCCTTAATTGGATACAAATAAGCATACCATACTTTTATGCTGAGGTTATATGTAGCTTAGAAAGATAACCAAATCAAAACATTTGTATGTAATATATGGTAAGTCTTAGATTTTTCACTTGAGTTTAAAAAATTCTTATCTCTTTGCATTTCAAGCACATTAAGAATTGCATGTTTTTATACCATTACGATCCTGTTGAATTGATATATGCATTTATCATATATCACTGGTTCTGCATCTATCTTTATACAGATGTGTTTGAGTGTTTGGAGTTCCCCACAATTTGTGCGAACGGTGGAACATGTCGTAACATTTTAGGGGGACATATCTGTTCCTGTCCCCCAGGCTGGAAGGGAGATAACTGTACTGTTGGTAAGTTAACAGAGTCAAGTTCTTGATTTTTATTCGATAGCATCTTGTCCTGGGTAAAATTTTTCTAGAATTGTAAGTAAATTTTATGAATAACTTTGAGTAAAGTTAAAAATGGATGCGCCTTAAATTGCTGGCTTAATTACTACCAAATTTATGATTACAAGTATTTAGATATTTGGGATGTTTTTTGTTGATGTTTGATAAGGGATACATAATATATGGATTTCCTACATTCATAAATAATTAGAGTTAAATTCAATACTTTTCAAAGTTTTCATTACATGAATCAGCATCCAACAAACATGTTTCAGATTTTGTCTAAATCACAGATTGTGTTGATTTACCCTGTGTCATATTTTTGTTATTATAACGTAAAAAGATATTTAGATATAAATCTACATGTATTTGACCATTGCGGATTTGTTTGACAGATGTGAATGAATGTGCTATTGATCCCTGCATGAACGGAGCTACTTGTATCGACATGAACGGATCGTATAGATGTTCATGTCCACCTGGATATACAGGAAAGAACTGTGAAATAGGTACGTACAATACTTGTATATAGTATCAAATGTTATGTTATAAAAAGTTGTAATAAGTGATGAAAAATTACTAAATAATGTATGAAAAAAAAATGCGCAAAGAAAATGTGATTCTGCTTCATAATTTTTATATCGTTTTTGTATGGGTTTTTGTGTATACGGTTATAGAAAGAAAATTTCTATCTAGCATTTCTATAAAAAAAAGTTGAAGTGAAAAAAAAAATCCAAAGCGAACAATTGCAAAGTTATTTAGTAAATGATTTGAATAATCACGGTAATGTTTAAAAAATATAATCTAAGAAATATGAATGGAAAGTTTTACTTCATCTTGTACATGGCAAGTCTCTTTTTGCAATGAAATACATATGGAGGATATGATGGTGCAGTGACTTATCAACTGTGCTTGACTAGATTGAAATATTTCTTCCAGTGGAAAGAGATAATATAGATAAAAGTACACAAATTTTCAGGCCCTTGCTTGAGTATGTCAGGTAAAGAAATTTAAGATTTATCAAAAAAAGGAAAATTTTATATTTTCAGATATAAATGAATGTGTGACCTTGCTGAGCCCGTGTAATGGTCATGGAAATTGTATCAACATAAACGGAGATTATAAGTGTGTACCATGTGATGATGGATGGATGGGGCTTCGATGTGAAATAGATGTCGATGAATGTCTCACTAACAATCCGTGTGCTAATGGCGCCACCTGTAGGAATACATTGGGCAATTACACCTGTGCCTGTCCACCAGGATTCATGGGAATTAACTGTGATATAGGTACAATGTAACATATATTTCTACGTTAATGTAATCGGAGATTAGAAGAGATTGCAAATAATTTTAATCTGCCTGCTTGTCGATTTACAAAGGAAACTTTAACATTTATTGACCCAGTATACTGTAGGGTTTGGGGAATGCAGACTAGATTTTTAGCATTAGGATTGTCAGACTCAACCTTGAAAAATTCAAAATCAAAACAGGAATAGTCCTATGGATTTACAAGGTCAGAGATCAATGGTCAAGGTCACAGTTTAAATATAGCCTATGGTGTATATATGTTGAGTAGTTTGTTTATGTCTTGTTTATTTTATATTCTCATCTTAACAGGTTCAAGTTAGTTAAATCTTTGGTGAAACATAATATTAAATTTTCTTTACAACTGGATTTTTGACATTCTGCTACAAGCATTTGATGAAATATCTAGGGGAGAAAAAATGCTGGCAAGAAATTAGCTAAGTATTGATATAGAGGAATGACGTAAAATCTTTTTTCCCTGTTCATCAGATGACCCTGAGTGTATGAACAACCCATGTCTGCACGGAGGTACTTGTGTCGAGACGTTTGGATCTTTCTTCTGTATGTGTCCTAAAGGTTTAACAGGAGCAACTTGTGAGACCGGTGGGTTATGATGTTTAAAAAATCTACATTTTAAATTGATTAAAGAATATTTTCTGTTTATTATTTCCATCATGATTTAATTCTTCTTTTGTGCTTTTGAGTTTGAAGTTTAATTTGCGACATACATGTACATGTATATGATTCTGTCTTTTGAAAAATAGAGTTAGCTCCCAACTGGTACAGTACTTGACTTAAGGTATCCGTTGTACAAATAAATATCAAGTTCAATATATAGTTAGAATCATGGCATATTTTTACTTAAATATACCTAATACAACATACAATATGGTTTCAATCATCAAAGGTCAACTACCGACCGTCGCTCAAGCCACGGAAACTATCGAGACACTGCCGAATATTACCGAGATAATTTTAACACTGTTTAAATGAACGAGACGTCAGCGAGATCTCCATTTGTACATTGGATACGTTAATATGCGAGTTACGAGATCCTGTTACGGACCGGAGTTTTTCGACTTTTACATGCCCCATTGATAAGAAGTGGGACACCTGTCGATAGTGCGTAATGTAATATCTAGGGAATTTCACAAATAGTGCAAAATCGTGTGAAACCGACAGTTGGAATTAATTTAGAAATCAGACTAAAATCAGACTAAAAGAATTCTACATCGTAAGAGATCATTTTAAGATAGATAAATCGACCATAATCACTTAAGTACTGCTAACTTTGATCTCAATTTAAAACTTAAAATAAATGCTTATAAAGTGTAAATCGATACTTTTGTAACATTCAGAAAGGCAGCTAGCATGTCCTGGAAGCTCATACTGTAAAACGAGAATATTTAGCTCTCGATTTATTTTAGCGCCATTAGCGCAAAGGCATGGTTGCGCTAAATAAAGTAGTGCGCTAAAATTTTCAGATGCAACATCAAATTTCAATAAGAAAGTATTCGACATCTATTCAAAGTGCATAACACCGTGTCCGCGGCATGGTCTGTACGGCAACGCTTGTTGTTTTTATAGCTAATTAGATAATTGGATTAATGCTAGCGCTTAGGTCGATAATGATAGTACACGGGCCATGATTAACATGTACATTTGTACTGAGTAGATCATGATTGTCTACGTGTCGTAAAAACCAATCATGAAATATAAATAAGAGTCGGACGAGATTATTCTTTAACAAAAAAAAAAAAACATATAAAAAAAAAAAAAATGGAAGTTGCATTTTATCGGAACAAATTTTCATTCCAACCAATTAGACAAAAAATTGTAGTCGTACCTAAATGCAGGAGTAGACGTTCATATGTATTATTTCTTACGAGAAGACTTGTCTCTCGCTTATATTTAGATGGCGTAACATTTGTGTGAAAACACAGTACTTTATAACACAAGGTACATATACGGTAAAAAAAAAGATCTATAAAGAAAAGTTTACAAATATTAATACACAACGTAAATAAAATCGGGATGTTAACGTCGTTGCCGTAAAATTAATCGTTATGCCAAGTTGAAAAATTGGGACGATATATATTCATTCATGTTACAGAACACTGTTATTTTCTTTCATCACTTTTAATAGAATTGATCATTATTTCGTATTACCAACAATCGTCTGAATATGAGACACGACGGATATTTTTTGTCTGACGTTACAAAAAAATACGATTCATCAACGGCAATTTGCTACCGGCGACATCTGAGAAACAAAGTTCTAAAGTCACTGTGCACTAATTTTATTGACCAGATTGTGTCAATGCGCTAAATAAAGTTTGCACCAAAAGGTTTTCATCCCTCATTGCGCTAAAATATGTTTTCGCTAAATATTCTCGTTTTACAGTATATTTTTACTCTTTAAATCAATTACAATTCAAAACGGCGGCCCATCAACTTGCCATACTGCGAAATGTAAACAGTCCCACTTTTGTACCACGTGACCTGAAATCTGTTTTTAAAAACCAAATAGTTGCGGTCCGTATTCAGGATCTCAAAACCGACGTATTGCATTATGACATAATAAAATTCCTATAATACCGTAACTTAATATTATATTTTCATTGAATCAACACTGGTTTTTGTAGAATTCGATGATTTCACAATTAGTTTACCACATACATATCGGATACCATCTAAAATGGAAAGTTACGTTAGATATTGAAAGTACCAAA